>SNQJ01S0002216.1:211110-230014 GCA_010110895.2 Picea sitchensis
GAAATCGTGTATTACTGTATCTCTGTGTTTATGGTTGCATCTCTGATATATTTTTGTTATATTACTGGATATACGCGATATCTCTGTGCATTTCTTTATTATATCTCCGCTCTCATTTCGTGCCGAAAATAATCCGGATCAGCGAAGCATGGCTAGTGAAAAAGGAAGGTCTTGTGTGAAATGTGGGGTGATAGTTATGAAATAGGGAATATACGCACAAATTAAGGAATCCTTCTCAAGCAAGAAAAATGGCTAAGTATAATGAAATTTCTCCGTATATAGGAGCAGGGTGGAACATAAAACAAATGGAAGGGAGAAAGATTCTATATATGGGTAAATTTAGAAATAAAGGGTGATACATGAAAATGGGTCAACAATGCCACTCATGAAGTTAAACCATACTCCATACCATCTATGATCACACATACTCCTTGATGGATTTCTTGGGAAATACTTATCCTCCTTGCTATTAGCACATGTAATAGGGGCAAATGATAGCCCTCCCATAGCTAAACTTGGGAAATTGTATGAATTCTATGAGTTATTGTGAAGTTTCAATATGGTGCTTAGTGTGATATACCTAATGGAATTTATAGTTGAAATGAATCACTTGTTATGGTGTATTGGACTTGTGAACATGCCTCCAGATTGTGAAGTTTACACAACAAACCTAGTTAGTAGAAAATTCACACAAACTTGCGAGAGAGAGAGAGAGAGAGAGAGAGAGAGAGAGAGAGAGAAGAGAAGAGAGAAGAGAAGAGAGAAGAGAAAAAGAATGGATTGTATAAACTATATTCCACACTCGAAGAGTCAATAATTTATAATAGACATAGATTACATGAGTAACTAATGTGTCACAATATTGATCGAGAGAGATGTGAGGACTCACTGACAGACTTTGGAGTGAATTTCCACATGTTGATTCATAAAATCATCAATAGTATCATAGATTGCAAATAGTTGCAAAACATAATTAATTTGTTTTTACTATCTATGACATGAAATATATAACTATAGGTGGGACCCCCTAGGGAGAAAGAAAGGATGTTTATTTTCAAATATTCCCTAGGACTGAACATTACTAGTCTACTAAAATGGCTTCATTTACATTACACAGTGATATTGTTCTCTTCTTTTATTTTGATCATAAGTTCCACTTCTAAATTGGTTGCAAATAAAAAGAAAAGTTGTGCTCATTAAGCTTAAAAAAATCTCTTGCTATATACATTACATTCATAAGATGTTATAATGATAATTATTTTTTAAACTTATTTTGTAGAGATTAAAAGTATAAAATATTTTGGTCATAACTCTTGTCTAGAGCATACAACATCTTGGTAAATACAAGTTACAATGGTGGAGATATTAATTACATATGGTTCAAAAGGCTCACAAATTCATTTTACGCATAGGGTGATATGGTTCATAACAAAAAGATTTTTTATGCAACTTCAAATGTCATCGCATTCATATTATATATATATATATATATATATATATAAATGAGAAGGTGTCGTGCCTATAAAGGAAAGATGGCATGTTGTAACATAAATTTTTGAAGTTCATTAAGCATATTGCATATGGTATAATATATGAACTCAACGTTGATATTGTCGACCACCATAAAGCTATGATTTGACACTTGAGGGTTGAATATATGTATTTTTTATGCTATTGATTCGTTTTGAATGTGGTTTTAAATGAAATCTGGAATAATAAAGTTTGATTTGAAGCTTGAATCTATCATTTAAGTTGATAGTTAAGATATCTATGGCGTGGTTCATGTGGCATGTGATTACTTGTGTATGTGGTGATCTTTCTGGTATGCAATTGGTCAATGGTGGAAAGTGGAGTCCGATGTGGATTTGGGATCATCGTGAATGTTGATTTTGGAAGACATGATGCCACTATGAATTTAATGTTGAGGACACGAGCATTCACTCATTGAGGTTTACCACCTTTGCATTGGGGTTTGGCATTTCATTTTGCGTTGAAATTGTTAGAAGCTATTAGGTGACAGTCCTTCCTCCGAGAGCTCACCTATGGTGGTTAAGGTTACTATGGCACTGGTTTATCAGAGGTATTTGAAGAATAGAGAAAGGTATGTGTATTCTAGTTGCCATCCATCAAATGCATGTTCTTTTGCAGTAATAATTTTTAAAATGGATCTGCTTGACCGATAATATGAGTGTGCTTCTACATGTTCTTCATCTCAAACTTGTTTCACTTACTTTTGAATAAAATGCTCCTTATTCCATGACTCTGTGTTATTAGTATTGTTCTTTCATAAACCCTTGTCTTGAAAACTAATGTTTCTAGTCCAAATTGTGTGCGCCAAGTGTAAATATCTCAGGTTTGATCTTTATACAATGTATTATTTGTAACTAAAAGAAACCCACTTTAATTATCAGTCACTTTACAGTCTCAAGTAAAAATGAAGAAGGACTTGAGGGTTCTTTTGTGCGCCTAATTGCATTTTTTTCTCAATGAGTTTGAACTCATATCCTTCAAATGTCATTTTTATAGTTGTATACCTATCGCTTGATTCTGCATGTTGAGTAGTAACATTACAATAATTATTTTGGTTTTGTCATCCTACATATATCTGTTTGATAATAAACCTTATCATGGGCCCCTATTTTAAAATCTTGTGTATAACAAGGAAATGTTTCGCCAAAGCTTCATGAAGTTTTTTTTCTAGTTGATACCTTCATACTTTATATATATACAGAGAGAGAGAGATACAAGTTTGGATGTGAGGCCAACATTGATGGTTTTGACATGACTTGGAATCCCGAAGTTATGATTTTATTATTATACATAATGCATGTTCATACCAACATGATTATATCGAGGATATCATTGCTCAGTTTTTACCTTCATTAGTTTTGCAATGTGAATATGTGATGGGTTTGTTATGAATATTGTTAAAAATATTTGGGTTTGAAGTATTTACATAAGGGTTATTAAGCTCATAATGGGAAAATTTTATGCTACCTGTGTGATTTGAAATTCTTTTGGAATAAGTAATAAGCACAGTTTGGGTATTTGATTTTGGGCATGCTGATATGGATTGGAATAAAATATATCCAGATCATGAAGAAATTAGAAGCTATTTTCTATCTTACAAGAGGACTAGATCCCTCATTACTTCATTTTCCATACATCATTCCTAAATTCTTGAAAAGCATAAATCATTTTAACTCCGTTTTTCCTCCCCCTATTGTGTGAATGAAAACTATTTTCTAAAAAAAAAAGGAAGGTTGAAAACAATTTGTTATAAGAAGTTTGGAAGGAAAAATATGTTTGGATTGTTACATCTATGGTTGAGAACATAATTGGAAAAGAATAAATGATTTTTTTTATTTAATCATGAACTATGTTACAGAGGTATATGTTCAACGTTCAAAGATAGGTCTAGGATGACAAAATATAATGGATATTAAAAGAAAATCACAAGTTTTCAAAATAGTTAATTGTTTAATTGTCTTTAGGTCCAATTTCTTCATACTTTCACTTTACATAAATTGCTCCTAGATTCCCAATACATGTTTCCTTTTAATTCATATTTTCCCTCTTGATACATAAGCAAATGAAAGGGTCTTCAAAGTAAGGAAAATAGATATACTAGCATTCAATGCTTGACATGGCATTTGTGAAAGATTATTGATAGGCATTGGTTATTAATTTGAGATATGGGTTGAAGAATAATGAGAGATATGTTTTAGTTATGAACATAAAACACTTTTTCTTATCATTTATTTTCACTTTCCATCCATTACAAATGTTGGAACACTGAGAAGGGGGTTGAATCAGTATGAGCACTTTATACCACTTTTAACCACAATATATATTCTATCACTTTATCAACAAATTTCATCAGTTTATCAACAATTTATCAACATCACATCAAGAACATGATACACCAATATTTATGTGGAAACCCAAATGGGAGAAAACCTATACCATCAAGAATTCATTCATAGGAAACACCAATTTCCCAATTCTTCAGTTGTAACTGGAAGGAGGATACAACCCCATACTTACAGGCTCTAACCTGAAGGAACATAAAACTTCCTGAATTCTCTAGCTCCAACTAAAAGGAGGCTACAACCACCTAGTTCTCAGGATCCAACCTGAAGGAAGCTCCAACTCCCTGATTCCCCGGCACCAACCGAAAGGAGGATACAACCCCCTTTCCTTGCCCCATCCTGTCACCCTGAAATATAAGTGTAGACCAACTATCACTACCATAATCACTTCCATTATCACTACCACTGTCAATGTCACTGTCACAATCATTTTCACTTTCATGGTCACATCAACCACTGTCACAACATGTCCAAAAAATCATTGTCTCATCCAAAAACCCAGATCTACTCTCATCCACATGCAACTCATGACAAGATCACCAAGAGCATATCTCAAACCATATACTCAACATCACCAACACATGCCTCTACCAAGAATGTACCAAGATCACCACATACCATCATAATATATGTGTCTCAACCACGTACCAATGTGTACCATGCATCAACCATGCATTAACCTATACCATCAACCATGCACCAAACCTATACCTCAACATGTACCATCAACCACATACCATAACAATTGCATCAAGTATACCTAGTATCAATCATGTACCACATCATCTTACAACCATGCACATCAACCATGTACATCAACAACCTATCACATCAAGAATTCATTCATAGGAAACATCAACTTCCCAATTCTCCAGTTGCAACTGGAAGGAGGATACAACCCCCTACTTACAGGCTCCAACCTGAAGGAACATAAAACTCCCTGAATTCTCTAGCTCCAACTAAAAGGAGGCTACAACCACCTAGTTCTCAGGATCCAACCTGAAGGAAGCTCCAACTCCCCGATTCCTTGGCACCAACCGGAAGGAGGCTACAACCCGCTTTCCTTGCCCCATCCTGTCGCCCTGAAATATAAGTGTAGACCAACTATCACTTCCATAATCACTGCCATTATCACTACCACTATCAATGTCACTATCACTTTCATTGTCACTTTCATTGTCACATCAACCACTGTCACAACAACATGTCCAAAAAGTCATTGTCTCATCCAAAAAACCATATCTACTCTCATCCACATGCAACTCATGACAAGATCACCAAGAGCATATCTCAAACCATATACTCAACATCACAAACACATGACTCTACCAAGAATGTACCAAGATCACCACATACCATCATAATATATGTGTCTCAACCAAGTACCAACGTGTACCATGCATCAACCATGCATTAACCTATACCTCAACCTATACCATCAACCATGCACCAAACCTATACCTCAACATGTACCATCAACCACATACCATAACAATTGCATAAAATATACCCAATATCAATCATGTACCACATCATCTTCCAACCATGCACATCAACCGTGTACATCAACAACCTATCACATTAATTTCATCAACCAATTAGATCTGATCACATAGATCTCACACCAATTGTCACAAGTTTATAGCTCAAAACATGTACAACTAAGTCTCTCCAGTCATGTTCCATGCATATACAAACATTCATAAACAATGTATAGTGAACTCTCAAATCAACCATGCATCAAACCCTCATTGGTATGCAACCTCAATCTATACCAATAACTTCAGCAACACACCTTAACCAAAAACCCTCAAACATGTACCAAGGGATACAAAATATGACTCAACAATTTACCAAATAAAGTGTGCCAACAAAAAACAACAAGAGTACCAACAATGTACCTTTGTAGATCTATCTCATGCAACATATACCATACATCCAATATTGCCTCAAGGGAAAATACTCAATCTCCCATGACCATACCTCAAGAAATCACCAAAATACCAACTTCAATACAAGCATATAACATACCTTTTATTTTTGTAGATAGCTATGTTGTATATGACCACTATCACACGCATCTGTAGCTTCTCCTCAGCCTCTATAACTTGAACCACCCCTCAATATTCATATCTAACACTACCTCGCGTGACAAAATGGGTGTAAATTCTAACCTTGTACAATATCTACTGTAAACAGATATTCAGAAAAGAACAGAAAATATACAATGGAAAATACAAACATTACACGGAGATTTTTTTCCTGGAAACCCAAACCGGGAAAACCATCATATTCTATATTCATTCATTTTGTTACAATGTTTACAATAAAAAATACATATAGGAGCCAATGACATCCAAAACCCTAACCCAATGACCTGGATTAGTCCAAAACCCTAATTCCTTAACCGAAAATAGAAAACCATCAGCAAAGAAACCATGTGTCAAAAAACCACCTAAATATAATGCGGTCCCGATCCAGAAAAAAAAAAATTGGCGGCGCTTCCCTCAAACCCCCCTACACCCCCCCNTGCATATGCTGAGACACTACTACTCGTGCAAATAATATAACACATACCCAATAATGGGTTTTCTAGAGGGGCCTCACATGACATGATATAGGTGTCATGCGAGGATTCCTTGTGGTACGTTTATTTTATGACCCGCATGGATGACCCTAATCAGGGTTTTTCACGATTTTCTCGCTCTCTACTGTAACTGTGAAACTTTGTCTTCAACCTTCCTTCACTTCCTCATACTTTCACAACTTCAAATATATTAATGATTACCTACAATAAACCTTTCACAAGATAGATATTCAATGTACTCAATATGTGCTAATGTGAGTCTCTTGCTCTCTTATTTATACTCTCCAAGTGCCTTCCTTTAAGGGTCATCTTCTAACTATTTTACCCAACTTACCTCTTTTAGGGCTAACCCACTTTCTTGTTGCAACTACTTTACCCATAATTAGTAAACTCGCCACTTCTTGTTGCAACTAATTTATTTTTAATTATATTCTTATTTCAACAACTTTAACCGGAATTAACTCCTAGTTGCAACCACTTTGACTATTAAACTTCTTTATGACTTTCTAGGAGATTCTAGAATAATTGACTTATTTGTTGACCTTCTAGAGGCTTCTAGAATATTCATGGGGGTCCTCCAACTTCTCTAATCCATATCTCCTCAACCGTGATGAACCATGTGACATACCACATATCACCAGAAATGACATGACATGTACTATCCATATATGATAGTCTTGCATGCAAATTCATTGATATTCATGTATTTATTCCTCATACAAACTTGGGTTCCTTAATCATACCTCTGGGGCTACACGTAGACTACATCAGATGCACCCAACTAACTCACCATAAATATCGATCATAAAACTTTCCAACATCTCTAGACCTCTCCAAGGGTTGACATCAATGACAATCAATTGTCCAAACCAATTGTCCAACAACAAATCCTATCATCTTCCATATTTCACTATAAATCCCTTGTTCTGAAATAATATCAGCTATATGAAATATGAGATCCAAGAATTGTTTCAAAATATAGAAAAAAATTGTATCCCCTTTCATCAATGGTTGAGTGCATGCTTGATTGTTGATCGAGTCAAATCCACTTCTAAAAATTGTGTTAAATGTAGAATGCATTTAATGTTTTACTTTCTATTGTATTCACACTCTGATCTAGTCTTCATGTTTAATAGATGATATTTTTTAGTCGGGTCAGCAACAAAGATAATAGAGGAAAAAGAAGAAATTGGAGTAGAGGTCAAAAAATTGGTTGGCCTAGGGGAAAAAAAAGATACTTGGATTCTCTGTTCACTTTGATGTTGATTCCAAGGAGTTTAATAAACTCCTCCAAACTAGTCTTATAAACCTTGCAGGAAAAGGATATTTTTATCTTTACAGCCAGAGATTCTAGTCAATGATTTTTGGAATGAAATAATTCATGAACCCTAACCACATCACCACAGATGGCCCATTGTATCTTTTCCACTTCCTCCTCCTCCTCCAAAACAACCACTTCAACATGTTGTCTCCACGTCTTCACATGTAATTTCATCTCAAAAACTCAATAAAAACAAAGCCTTAGCTCAAGAACCTGAGCCTAACAAAGGGAAGCAAGTTGTCATGTCACCTAGTTCTTATTCATATTCACATTATGTTACCTCACATTCAATTCCTCAAAATCATGAGGCTAAGAATATCACCTTTGGTGATATGCATCCTGAAGTATCATCAAATGAAGACAAAAAATAATCCAAGGAATATTTACAAACAAACATGATAACTTCTCAGGACAGTGGACAGAGGAGGACAACTATATATATATATATATTGGCATGGTTAAAATATTTATAGGATTCACAAGTGTTTTTATGGAATTATTTTTTATTTTGGGGATGACTCATGTAGAATTACTTTATGGGTGGTATTCATAATGCAAATGTGGAGATACAAGGGGATATTTTGAAAACTGAACAATTAAATCATTTAAGGGGTCCCCACTTATTAGTTATTATTTATTTAAGAACCCTTATTATAATTATTTATTATTTGTCCCATTTAACTAAATTTAGTTAACTATCTAATTAAAGGTAGTTGAACTAATCAAAACTAGCTCTGAAGAATAAAAGAAGAACCTGTGGAGGGAAAAAGCATGAGAAAATAGAGAGGCATAAATCTGATAAGGCTTTCTCTTTCTCTAGAGTGAGATTACATTCATTTTCAATTCACTTATGAATTACTTGAAGGCTGAATATTCTTGTTGATAGTATGGTTTCACTAAAGGTGGCAATAAGAAGGACTGAGAAGCATATATTATTGACCTGCTTCCAAAGGTCAAACACTTGTTTTGATAATTTTTTCATTCTTATTTGACTTCTTAATTAATTTTTAGTACTAATTAGAATTTTTTTGCATAGTCAAGACAGTGGCATATTTGTGGCTCGTTGATCCAGTTTTATAGTCTTGGTATTTACTTATAATACACCAGTAGTCTCTGTATGATGTAACATCCCACCTCTAACTTATAAGTCTTACTTTGGTCCTTACCCATGCACGGGTGTGAAGAGAAAGTATTTGGTTGTAATTCAAAATTGAATTAATAAAAATTTGTGTTGGTTTTTTATCTCACGTTTTGGACTTGATGTGTAATGATTATTTCATATTTGTCTTATGATTATTTTCTTAAATTCGATACAAATATTTTAGTTACAAACATTGTTTTTTCTTTGATAAAACAACAATCATATAAAAGAAGCAATAGCCCCAAGTACATATTTCTTGAGGAATAATTGATACTTTTGTAAATGATATAAACATAGCGTAATAATCCCACCTATCTTGCCTTAGCCTAGCAAGATTCGAAAATGTTGTTATCACGACATCCATTCCTTTTGATAAACACTACCTAGTCCTAGTTAATTTGCCATGCAGACATCAGTTAACTGAATAATCACAAGTAGATTGAGGAAATAATATAGCATGCACATGTGTGGAATATTCTTGGTGATTATCCCAAGGTAACTGCGCACTCATGGTGATGACATTGAGGTATGCATGCAATACTTGGTGATAATATTGAAGTTTTCATGAAAACATCCACTCCACTAGTCTAACTGAGGTGTAACTAACTCAAGACTGAAGAGGATGTGGCGCCCTCATCTAGAGGAGAATATCTCTAACTAGGGGCACCCTCAACATAGACTAGTCAACCTAGGAAAAGAAATACTAGGTAAATGTGTAATATCTACAACATCCCCCATGGACACTACTAGGGTGTAAATGATGAATGGGTCCTAGAAACCAAGGCCATGTTAGGTACCCATTGTACAATTCATCTAACAATGAAACACTAAAAATAGAGGAAAGACAGAAAAAATCATAGGAAAACTCCCCCCTCAAAGTAAAAGGCATCAAAAAAATGAAGAAAGAACAATATTTATTGCTAAGAAATTGTGTCCTTCACTCCAAGGAGACCTTGCAAATGTGCAAGCTTATGCTCGGTGAATATTTTATTTTATGGATATGATGAAGCAGATGCACCAGTGCGATGTCCACATATATCCACTTTCTTGTATTGCAAATAAGAAGATATGAATCCCATACCATGTGAAGTTTGGATGAAACTTTGAAAATCGTGCAGTCATTTTCGGATAAATGTTGAAAATTAGTTGATTTTAAAATGCTCATAACTTCACTTCCCGAACTCCATTTCAGACAATTTTTTAAAAATTGGACATTTTCCTTAGAGGAATTCAAATATCCAATATATTTCTAAAATTTCTTCTCAGAAAGTGTCATAATTGAATATGAAGTGCATGGGCCCCTTTTTGGTTCTTGAGATGCATGCATGGGGCACGCGTGTGGCTTCTAAGATTCATGCATGGGATTTTTTGCATGTGGCTCTTGGGATGCATGAATGGCACATGCAAAAGTGTCTACATGTAGCTCCTAAGATGCATGCATGATATCTTTTGCATGTGATTTAGAAAACAAATCTAAAATGGAGTAGACATCATCTCCAATGAATGGAACAAAAAGTTGTGCATATACCTATGTAGAAGGCTCTTCAAACTGAGAGGCTTGATCTTCCAGTGGATTTTCTATTGACTCTATCTTGTCAACCTCCTACATTAAATATTTACAATATTCCTTATTCCCAAATAGAACCTCAAATCTGTTCCATGGTTTGTCCAGAGTTGAGAGTGATTCCTCCTCTACATGATATTGTAGTTTAGGATAACTAGATATACAGATAAGTCTGAGAGCCATGTCTTGTCTTTTGAGAAAATAACTTTTCTCTTCGATGGAATCAAACTCTACTTTTGTTTTCATGGTTATTTAGTATAATCCTCTACTTCTAAGAAGAAGTACAATCTTTTTCTTCAACTCCAAATAATTATGAGGCACGAGAAGTATTGTTGGCAAGTAATCCTTATTTTTTTACTGCATCTTCCTTCTGTACCTACAATAAAAATTCTTATGCGCTTTCTCCTAGAAATCAAAGCTTTGATACCATGTGAATTTTTCAAAGTGAACCTAGCTAGTAGAAAAGTCACACAAACTTGTGAGAGATAGAGAAGAGAGGAGCGAAAAAGAATGAATTTTATTAATTGTATTCCACACTCAAAGAGTGAATAATTTACAATAAATATAGGCTACATGAGTAACTAATGTGCCATAGTAGTGATCTAGATATATTTGAGGACTCACTATGTTAGGGCGCTAATCTACCTAACCCTTCAAGTGGGTAGAATAATATATTTCCATTTCCATGTAATATAGGTCAATATTAATAAGGCCTAGCAATAAGGAGGAATAAGTCAAATGTAAGAAGACCTAATAGAAGCTTCTTCTTCTAGAAGGATCTTCCTCTAGATTTTTATTTTGGATATACATATTTAGTATAAATAAGAGTAGAGGGTATGAGAAGTTTTGTCTTGGATATTATTGTAATAGAGATTTACTCTACTAGAGGCTGCCCCCTCAAAGAATCAAGTGAACATTGCTATAATTAATCAAAGTGTTATTTCTGGTGTTATTCTGGTATTACTCTGGTTATATCATTGTTGTTCTTCCATTTCTAGCTAACAATTATTTATGTTCTACATACTATTTTATATCTGGAATACTATAAGTGGTATCAGAGCACTTTCCTCAGCATAAAATTATGGGTTAATTTTTTTTCCAGGGTAGATACGTAATCTGGCGTCTTAAAGCTATAGAGATTTGACGTTACACACATAAAACCGTGCTCAAGGAGTAATACATGCAGGAAATACAAGAGGTACTCAATCGCACATCTGTTTGCCACCCTTGTAACTCATGTTGGTACCCCTTCAAGTTGTAGCGCATCAAACAACACATGTATACAGATCAACCTAGATCTCCTGAAGCCCTCCATAGATAAACCGATTGGCCACCTGACTGCTATAGTTCGACCGAGAATAAACTCGAGAAGATAATCTCTAGTACCTGGGTAGTCAGGTAGTACAACTAAGGGAACGGTCTAACCTCCTTAGTTAATGCCCTAAGTTATTGGGTTGAGTACTACTGTTGGACCCCACACATATATAAAAGATTTATAGCACAAGGAAAACCATTGTATGTAGAAACCTTGAATACCTACCCCTTGGGACAGAAACAAAAACAGAACAATCAAGATTTATTACCGCACAATTGTTCCTTTTGCATTCTTGTTGCTAAATTACTACACATTTCTTCCTATTAAGCATTTGGGAATTTTGTCATTGCAGTATTATTCAGGCCATAGTATAACTCAACAGGAGTTAAAAGAAAGAGTATAGTGGTCCCGCCGGCACACTTATTTGGTACCTATCCCATTGGATTCCCCTTTTATCCCTGATCACAGTCATACCTTTCATTTTTCATTTTTATTTTTTCAATGGACCCGACCCCTTTTCATCTCCCTTATTTTTCCACCTATTTCATTATATTTCCCTTCACGCCTTGATCGTCATGGTACCTATTACTTATAAGTCCTTTTTTGTGGTCTTGCACACCCATTTTTCCTTACCTGCACTTCCCCTCTCCAAATGGGAACCACTCGCAACCAAGACCTGCAAGATTCCATCAATCAAGACCAGGAATCCATCCAACATATGACATCTAAGATTGGCTCTACCAATTCTCTCCTTGCACAATTCTAGACCCAAGTCCAAGACAAATTTGACACCATGGAAGCCAAATTCATGAACCAATTTAACACCCTCCAGTATGTTGTCAACCGGTTGTTGAACCGGCCTTCGGGAGCTTCCTCCTCAGACCAACCAGATGCTATTGATTCCTCTCATTCTCTACATTTTCAATCCAACTCCTTTCAACGTGACCCCTGTCTTCCCTACGTCAAGGTCAATAAATTTGATGGCTCCAATCCTACGGGTTGGGTCACTCAAATAGAGCATTATTTTTCTCTGCATGGTATTACTAATGAGTTGGACAAACTTTGGTATGTTGTCCTCTATCTATATCATGAATGATGGAAATGGTGGCAATGGCGTAAAAATTCACGTCAGGGGTATATTTCCTAGACCTAGTTTGTTGCAGAGCTCTATGACCACTTTGACACTGATACCCACTATCTTGGTCGTTTGACCAAGTTGAAACAGTCAGGCACAATGGAAGACTTTATAACTTATTTTGAGCATTTAGCCTTTCAAACCAAGGGCATGGCAGATGCTTTCTTCTGTGAATGCTTTATCAGTGGACTAAATAATGAAATCTAATCCCAAGTTCTGATGGCCTGCCCTCAGACTTGGTTGGAAGCTACTAAACGTGCTAAAGAGGCCCAACAAATTGTTTTTTCCTAGAACAAAAAATCATCTTTTGTTCCTCTCCCATGACCCACTAATCCTAACCCCCTTGTCACTCCCCTCAAGGTCCAGAAATTAACTAGGGTTCAAATGGTTGAATGCCAACTGAAGGGTCTTTTCTATAATTGTGATGAAAAATATTTTTCGGGGCACAAGTGTAAGGAACAAAAATGTTTTATAGCTATTTTTGAAGATGTTCCCGAAGAATATGTGACAATTCCACTTGTTGAAGAGCCCTCCCTTCCCGCTGCTACCCAAGAGACCATTGACCCACCTGAAGTTGAACCACTCATTTTCTTGCATTCCCTCACTATCTTCTCTACTCCACAAACCCTCAATCTCATTGGAAATATTAAGCATAGGAAGGTCATCATCCTTGTTGGCAGTGGTAGCACCCACAATTTTATTCATCGTCGCATTGCTCAGAAAACCAATTTCTATATTCATCCTATCAATAATTTTCAAATCATGATAGCCAATGGTGGGTCCATGAAATGTGGTGAGCGTTGTGAAAATGTACGTCTTCAAATTGGATATTACCACCTTAAATCTCATATTTTTTCCATTGAAATGGGTGGTTGTGACATTGTGCTAGGTGTTGAATGGTTACACACTTTGGGTCCCATTCTTGTGGATTTTAAGGAATTAACCATGAAATTCCACCAGGAGGGATAAAGGTATCACTTCCAAGGTTTTACAGCTGGTTCTCTTGATATCATCAGTTCCCATCACATGGAAAATATCCTCAAGAAAGGCCACTCCTGTATTATTTCTCAACTCCATTCTATTCAAGAGGTTGAGACACCTTTTATGCATCCTGAACTCCAAGTTATTCTCTCCAAACACCAAGTTGTTTTTTCCACTCCTGAGGGACTTACGCCTTCTCGTGGTGATCATGATCATTCCATACCCTTTATTCTTGGCAGTATTCCTCCCAATGTTCTCCCTTATTGTCATCCCTTTTTCCCAAAGGAATGAAATTGAGAAAATAGTGCAGGAATTGATCCAAGCGGGTGTTATCCACCCTAATACCAACACTTATTCTTCTCCTATGGTAATGGTCCTTAAGAAATAAGGTACTTGGTGCATGTGTCCTGACTTTTGTTCCCTCAATAAACTCACCATCAAGGACACGTTTCCCATTCCTGTCATTGATGATCTCTTGGATGAGTTCAGTGGTGCTTAGTACTTCACTAAACATGATCTGTGTTCTGGCTACCACCACATACATATGTAAGACGCTGACATCCCCAAGACTTCCTTTTGAACTCATGAGGGTCACTATGAGTTCTTGTTCATGCCCTTTGGCCTGTGTAATTCCCCCTCCACCTTCCAAAGCCCCATGAATCATCTCTTCCATCCTTTTCTCCATCATTTTGTCTTATTTTTCTTTGATGATCTTCTCATCTATAGTAAAACTTGGAAATCCCATCTTGCCCATGTGGATCAAGTTCTACATCTACTCTCTCAGCATCAACTTTTCCTCAAACACTCTAAATGTGCCTTTGGCACCTCAGAAGTTGAGTACTTGGGTCATATTGTTGGCAAGGCTGGTGTCCGGGTGGATCCTAAGAAGATTGAAGCAATGCAGAATTGGTCTCGCCCCAAGATTATCAAAATCTTGCATGGTTTTTTGGGTTTAACAGGTTATTATCGCAAATTTGTTCAAAATTATGGAAATATTCTGATGCCTCTCACTGATCTCCTTAAAAATAATTCTTTCACTTGGACTACCGTAGTTGATCGTGCCTTTCAAGTATTGAAGGAAGCTATGTGCACTACTCTAGTCTTGGCCCTTCCTGATTTCACAAAGACCTTTTTCATGGAATGTGATGCATCTAGGAGAGTAATTGGAGCATTCCTTATGCAAGAGGGAAGACCTTTGGCCTTTACAAGCAAACGATTTTCAGAATTCCATTTGGGCCAATCAATCTATGAAAAGGAAATATTGGCTATTATGCATGCAGTGGATCTCTGGTGCCCTTATCTCTTGGAGAAACGCTTCCAAATTAAGACAGATCATCAAAGCCTCAAGAATTTTCTAGAGCAACGTTATTCCTCTCTAGACCAACACTATTCCTCTCTAGACCAACAAAAATGGGTAACTAATCTCTTTGGATATTATTATTATATCATTTATAAGAAAGGAAAATAAAATGTGGTTGTTGATGCTCTTTCTAGAAAATGTGAAGATGAAGGGTCCCTTTTCTCCCTATTCTTCATTGTACCAGATTGGCTCTAAGTTGTTCGCCAAGAATGGCTACAAGATCCTAAAATTTCGCATGTGATCCAACAATTGAAAGACAATTCTACAGTTTCCCCATGGTGCTCTTGGCACAATGATGAGCTTCGCTACAAAGGTCATTTATATTTAAGTAAACAATCAAAACTTTAATCCATGGTGCTTTCTAAGCTTCATGCTACACCCATAGTTGGGCACTCAAGGTTTACCAAAACCTATGAGAGGGTCAAATGTTCTTTTTTATGGGATGGTATGAAAAAGCACATTCACACTTTTGTGGCCGAATGTGATGTTTGTCAACGTAACAAGGGTGAAACAATCATATCCCATGCCACACTCTAACCACTTCTGATTCCACCCGCTATTTGGAGGGACATATCTATGGATTTTATTTTTGGATTACCTAAATTAGGCAATAAGTTAGTCATCATGGTGGCAGTTGATCATCTTTCCAAGTATGCTCATTTTTTTGCTCTTCAACATCCATTTATTGCATCCACTATGGCTCAAATTTTCATGGATCGTGTCTTTAGGCTTCATAGCATGCCTCATTCTATTGTTTCTTATCGAGATCCCACGTTCACCAGCAATTTTTGGAAAGAAATGTTCAGGCTACAGGACACCTAATTGAATCTCATCACTGCCTATCATCCCTAGACTGATGGTCAAACTAAAGTTGTCAACAAGTTTTTGGAGACTTATTTGAGGTGGTTTGCCTCTGAAATGAAACATCAATGGGCCCAATGGTTACCATTAGTTGAATGGTTGTACAACACTTCTTACCATACAGCTACTCGCATGACTCATTTTGAAGCAGTATATGGACAAAAACCACCTTTTATTCTTTCCTACATGCCATGTGTCTCGAAGGTTCAGGTGGTTGACCAAACGCTTACATTTAGATAAGCTATTCTCCGTACCCTCAAAGAGAATTTTGTCATGGCTCATAATCACATGAAGAAACAAGTCGATCAAGGTTGCTCATAACACCAATTTGTTGAAGGAGGCTAGGTATTTCCTCCACTGCAACCTTATAAACAAACTTCACTCAAGGCCGAACATTGTCAGAAACTCGCGCCCAAATTTTATGGTCCTTATACAGTTCTCAATCACATGGGACAAGTGGGCTATCAGTTAGCTTTGCCTAGTTCTTCTAAGCTCCATCTTGTTTTTCATGTCTCCTTCTTAAAGAAGGTGATTGGAACTAAGTGCCAAACTCAAACCATCCTTCCCGAGTTGGATGAAGAAGGATTCATCTGGTTGCAGCCACAAGAATTTTTGGACCGATGTGAGCATCATCTTCATTAGCACACCATCAAGGAAGTGTTAGTATGGTGGAAATATACAACTCCAGCAGATACCACCTGGGAGCCAGCTAACATTCTGCAACAATTTTCTAACCTCAAGCCTTGAGGACAAGGATGATTTTAAGGGGGAGGGAATGTTAGGGACCTAACCTACCTAACCCCTCAAGTGGGTAGAATAATATATTTCCATGTAATAAAGGTCATTATTAATAAGGCCTAGCAATAAGAAGGAATAAGTCAAATGTAAGAAGACATAATAGAATCTTTCACTTCTAGATGGATCTTCCTCTAGATTGTTATTTTGGATAGATAGATTTAGTATAAATAAGAGTATATGGTATGAGAAGTTTTGTCTTGAATATTATTGTAATAGATATTTGCTCTGCTGGAGGTTTCCCCCTCGAAGAGGCAAGTAAACATTGCTATCAGTAATCACACTGATCTTTCTGTTGTTATTCCGGTATTATTCTGGTATTGTTCTG
Source organism: Picea sitchensis (assembly GCA_010110895.2). Classification (NCBI taxonomy): domain Eukaryota; kingdom Viridiplantae; phylum Streptophyta; class Pinopsida; order Pinales; family Pinaceae; genus Picea; species Picea sitchensis. The sequence continues at coordinate 228,371 of SNQJ01S0002216.1, forward strand.
GTTATATCATTGTTGTTCTGCCATTTCTAGCTAACAAATATTTTTGTTCTGCATACTATTTTATATCTGGAATACTACACACTGACGGACTCTAGAGTGAGCAACCACCTAGTCCTAGTTAACTATTCATGTGGTCATTAGTTAACTGACTAATCACAAGTGGAGTGAAGAGAGAATATAGCATGCACATGTGTGGTGCCTTCCTAGTGATGATCCCAAAGTAAGTGTGTTCTCATTGTGATGATTCTGAGGTATGCATGCAACACTTGGTGATAATATTGAGGTTGTCATGCAAGACTCCACTCCACTAGTCTAACTGGTGTAACTAACTCAAGAATGAAGAGGATGTGGCACCCTTATCTAGGGGAGAATATCTCTAAAAAGGGGTGCCCTCAACATAGACTAGTCAACCTAGGAAAATAAATACTAGGTGAATGTGTAATATCTCCAACATATATTGATGACTCCATTGGGTCACTTGAGCCCCTCTTTGGATGGTGTATTTTGCATGACTATGACTTAGATTGAGATTTGGTCTTTTGGAGGAAGTTGAGGGGATACTTTTTCACTTGATGTACATTGTCCCACATTTTTTAGAGGTTGTTCCACTTCCTTTAGAGGATGATCTGCTTCTTGAGTACATTTCACCCTTTTTATATGACCTAGAATCTTTTGGAGAGGACACGACACCTTTTTGTTGAGCACACACTTATACTGAGAGGGGGGGTGTATCAGTATAAGATAATATTTTTATTTTTCAAATATTCATCAACCATAAGAAAACAATCACATATGAGATCTATTAACTGAAGAACATGGAACACAAGATTTATGTGAAAACCCTTTCAGGAGAAAACCACAAAAATTCTCTTTATAATTATTTGTAGGCACCAACCTATTGTTCCAAATATTTCTAGACACCAAACTACTGAATACACCAATCTCCACTATTACAAATCCTAGTAGGCACCAACCTACTCTTATACATCTTTGTAGACACTAATCTAATAGAGACACCAATCCCCACCAATAAGAACCAACTTACCAAGAGACACCAATGTCTTTGTTTGGGAGGAACCAACCTACTCTTATAGATATTTGTAGACACCAATCTACTGGAAACACCAATCCCGATCGCTAAGCACCAACTTAGCAAGAGATACCAATCTATTTGTGAGCTAAACCAACCTTCATTGAGTCTTCTTACTACTTATTCATTCACCAGGTCAACTCATTGCTTCTGCCTTCACCAATTCTACTCATAACTTCTTCCTTCACCAGGTCTTCTCTGTTGGATCATGTTGTCATTGATGCCAATGGTTTGATTGATTAATTCCATTGATTTATGTCAAGTGATTGATTGATGGCAAAGGATTGATTGATTGATGATTGATGTAATATAATATGTATTGTCCTTGATGAGAATGCATAGATGAAGATGGATCAATGAGTTGTCATTGATACATGATGAAGATGGATCATGATACATGAAGTTGTCTTACCATGATTTATAAGGTGTACAAATGGATGAACTCCAAAGTGGTCCCCTTATGGTGAAAGCCCTCACGGGAAGACGCTTTACGGATTGAGTTATCCTAGAAGAATGGTTGGAGGACCCATGCTTGTATGAGGAATAAAGAGATG
>SNQJ01S0002216.1:261644-274528 GCA_010110895.2 Picea sitchensis
TTGATTGATTGATGATTGATGTAATATAATATGTATTGTCCTTGATGAGAATGCATAGATGAAGATGGATCAATGAGTTGCCATTGATATGATGAAGATGGATCAATGAGTTGTCATTGATACATGATGTAGATGAATCGATGTGGTTTCATTGGTATATGATGCATTGTTGGAAAAATGTATAGACGACTCATTATTGTCTTATCATGATTGATAAGGTGCACAAATGGATGAACTCCAAAGTGGTCCCCTTATGGTGAAAGCCCTCGTGAGAAGATGCTTTGCGGACTGAGTTATCCTAGAAGAATGGTTGGAGGACCCTTTCTCTCATTATTTTATTATCATGATTGATAAAGTGCACAAATGGATGAACTCCAAAGTGGTCCCCTTATGGTGAAATCCCCCACGGGAAGACACTTTACAGATTGAGTTATCCTAGAGGAATGGTTGGAGGACCCGTTCTTGTATGTGGAATAATGAGATGAAGATCAAGGAATTTTTTATGGAAACTATCCTAGATGTATATTTATTTTCATACCATTTCCAGTGGTATGTAGAACGTCACATAACTCCTCACGATTAGAGAGATATGGCCATGAGAAGTTGGAGACCCCGGGTTTGGGTAATGGACCCAAGTTTGTTTGATGGGTAAAGGTATGAGTTATGATATATTTTCAGACAATACTATTCTATATGGATAATACATGTCATGCCATTTCTGGTTGTATGTGGAATGTCACATAACTCCTCATGGTTTGAGAGTTATGGCCTTACGAAGTTGGAGGACCCTCATATGTCATCTAGAAGCCCTAAAAGGTCAAAGTAGTCAAAGTGGTTTAAGAGATTTTTAAAGGATAAATAATAAAGTGAAGTGATGACTGTATTATAATTCAAATTGAATACAAAATAAATTATTTCAATAATAATTTTAATGGAGAAATTAGAAGTGGGTTAACCCTAAAATAAGGAAAGTCGGGCAAGTGACCTAGAAGATGTTTTGAAGGAAGCTACTTGGAGAGTATAAATAAGAGGAAAGGATCTCTCATTTAACACACACTTGAGAATATTAAATATATATATGTGTCTGAGGTAACCAAAGATACCTAATCCTAAATTCTGAGGAAAGGTGAAGAAAAGAAGGCCGAAATGCAAGGAAGGATAAATTCTTTAGATGGTTCTTTCTAAGGTATGTTATTTACAGGTCATCTCACCATTTTTACTATAACGTTTTTTCTATAATGATTCAGACCGTGAAATTGATATTCCATTGAGAAAACATATCCAAGTATCTGTGTTAAATAATTCATTTTGTGGGTCATTGTATTTTGGGAGTTACACTCCGTAGAAAATAGGGTTTGTGGCTAGTCCTGAAACTAGTCAAAAACAGGTGTTTCGAGTAAAAATGTCATAACTTCTTCATAACATATCCCAATTCAGTGATACCAAATGTGTTGGTTAGGTTATAGGCTTTAGTATGTTTTTTAAACGTTTCAAATCAATTCAACAAATATTTTTTGCGGTCCACGCTCTACAAGGTCGCTCTCTAGAATAAGCCAGAATTCAGCAAGGTATGCCATTTTTATATAACGCCTTTTCTGAGAGGTTCCAAGTAGTTCCACCTGGAGGAATTTCATTAAACACACTAAAAAACATTGTGTATCAGTTTCAGATATTTATTCATTACATGTACAAATTTATGATTATTTCAAGTTAGGGTTGTTGACTAATCCAAAACTAGTCATGGTTGAGACAAGCAGTTGATGAGTTGGCACATAAATGAGGTGTATAGTTGATGATGTTGGTACATATTGATGAGTCATTGTTGATGAGTATTTGACACATTATTGGTATATACTTGGTACATGGTTGGATGCACTTGTTTATGGTACATGTTGATTACAGGTTGTTTGGCAAAGGTTGGTGCATGGTTGATGCACTTGTTTATGTTGACAGATTGATATATGTTGAGGATTGTTGCCTCATCTTAGTTGGTATTGGGAATGTAAGATGAGTCTTGCATATAGAGTTGGTTCTCTTGTAGAGTTGTACTCTATTCAGTTTTTGTTGGAAAACCCACAGATTGAAGTCCATAATAAAAATAAAAATTGTACATACATCTTGTGTTCTTTGTGTTCCTTGTGGAGATGATTTGTTGATGATATGTTGTTGATATGTATTCACATATAACTGACTATAAATTACAACAATGAGTAATGAGAAAATGTTGAATGTTAACTAAGGAGTTTTTGTGTAAGAGGGAAGTTTTGGAAAAAAGATCCCCACACTCATTCACCCCCCCCCCCTCTAAGTGTGGTAGGTGTGTCCAATAGAAGAAATAAATTGTCGATATTGCCATACCAAGCTCAAGGAACCTACTTCAAACCATAAAGTGATTTCTTGAGTCAACAAACCAACTTAGAATATGTCATAAAACCAGGTGGTTGTTCCATGAAAATTTCTTCATATAGGCCTCCATGAATAAAGTCACTCTTCACATCCATATGTCGATGGATTTTCCATCCAAAACCAATAGCAAGGGAAATAATCAGTCAAACAGAGTTAATATTTGCAACTGGGGAAAAGGTTTCAGTGTATTCGATGCCTTCTTTTTGAGAAAATACCTTTTCAACTAGGCGCTCTATGTGTCACTCAACAAAACCTTCAAAGGTAAATTTGGTCCTGCAGACCCATCTACATTTCACAATGTTCTTTCCTTGTAGTCGGGGAACTAAGTCCCAAGTGTGATTCTTCGACAAGGAATCAATTTATGTTTGCATGGCATTTTCCCATTCAGGTTGTCCTTCATCATCTGAGCACACAACATGATCAGAAGTTTCAAGTACACGAGTCATAAAGGAAATGATGACACGTTGTTTTTTACTTCAAGTTTTTCGTCTGGAGGAGACATCATCGACATTAGATCCAACAACTTCAATTGTCTTGGAAGCCCATATGGGTATACAAGAAATAGGTTAAATAAGGGTCATTGCAGCATATCGATCAGAAGTCAAAGATTTTTCAGTCTACAGAGGTGGAAAACTAGTCAAAATAGAGATCAATGGATTACTCGATGTTGAGGTCGACGGTCGAGTCGAAACAGGAACAAAGTTGGATTGTCTATTCAAATGAATGAAAAACAAAATAGGAGAAATAGTTTCAGAGAAAACCTCATGGGGATCATTCTACATCAATCCAAAGGAGGAATTCAATAACTTAATTCCAAAAGACTTCTCATCAAACCATACATTTCATTTGATATTGATTTGTTGTTTGACAGGGTCAAACAATTGATACAGTTTCTACTCTTCAGAGTGTTCCACCATGATGCAAGCATGATTCTTTGCATCCAACTTCTTTCTACAATCATCAGAAATGTGAGCCTAGGAAACACATCCAAACACATGAAGATGATCAACTAAAGGATTCTTTCCACACCATCATTCGACTAGACTCATGGAAGGAACAACTCGAGTCAAGATGTGATTGAGCAGATAGTATGCACAATACACCACTTCAGCCCAAAAGAAAGGAGGAATATCTTTAGCCTGCAAAATACATCTAGCCATATTTACTAAAGTCTCATTCTTGTGTTATGAAACACCATTCTACTGAGGTGTGTGAGGAATCGAACAATGCCAATTAATACTAGATCGAACCAAATATTCTACAAAATGTCGATTTACATACTCACCGCCATTGTCTGATCTCAAGCACTTGATGAGTCAGCCACATTATTTTTTCAGATAAGTTTCTAAACTCCTTGAAATTTTTAAAGACAAGGTTATTTTTCCTTAGAAAATAGACCCATGTGAAATGAGAGAAATTATCAATGAAAGTAAAAATATACCTTGCACCTACCAATGAAGGTAGATTGATGAAGAAAACATCACTATGAACTAGATTCAGTAGGTTATGTTGTCACCACTCTTTACCAAAGTCGAAAGGCACCTGTTGATGCTTGGAAAGAACAGAGCCTTTACAGACTCCTTCATGGGGGAACACTTTAGATAAACCAACAACCATGTTATGATTTGTCAATACCTGTAGACTTCGGAAGTTCGGGTGTTTGATTCTCTCATGCTCATCAGCGTGAGAAATAAGAGGATTTGGTTCATTGTCAAGTCAAGCCATGTCATATAATTTATACAAACTGTTCTTCGGTTCAAGAATCCCTTCAGCGAAAATCAACTTATCTTTCTTCAAATCATGGACATAGAACGAATCTGGCCAAAATTTCCCAATATTACATATCTATGTTAACTGAGAAACATACAACACATTTCCATTGAGGTTTTGCACATGCTAGAGGTTGATAATTTTCCCATGTCAACAGGTAACATCAGCCTACCAAAAAAATCTAGAGAAAAATCATCAACAACATATATATATGGTTTCTTAGCTTCATCCAACCATTTGAACAAGGAGGAATCCTTAGCCATGTGATGATTTCACCTAGGGTCGACTACCCATTCATTTTTTGTACAATGAGACAGCAAGGCATGAGAAGTTCTGACTTGGAAGGTGAAAATATCATCGGGTCGATGTTTAGTAGACATGTTTCCTTCCAAACACTTAACCTTCTCCTCTAAATTGTCTCTCTTCTTATAGCAGACTTTCTCCACATGTCAAGTCTTTCCACAGTACCGACATGTCTTCTTCTTTCAACTTCATCGGGGGGAATCTATCTGTCCCTTAGGTTTCTAGCTGTGGCTTTTAGGTATCTATTTAGAGGTATCAAACAGTACTATATCCCTGGGTTCCAACTTTATCTTTCTCTTAAGTAAGTGGGATTGATGTTTACCACCAAGTTTTTCTTATTCAAGAAATATATGTTGATCAGTAATCAAAATTCCACATAAAGATTCAAAGGTGTAATCCATACTATCTTCCTTGTGTGATTTCTAGTTGGTGTAGAAAGTCAACATGAACATGTTGAATGGTGTTCTAAATTTCATCAGGACCAGCTCGATGATTTGTCCATCCTTCTTCTGATATTTCTTTGCACATTTGCCCAATTTCAATTGGAGTTCTTTGACACGCACCAAATAGTCCTTTATTCTGTCAAAATAATGAGGATCAAGAGAGATCAACTCTTTCTCCAACTACATGATGTGGGTCTCATCAAATCGGTCGAATAATGACTTCAACTTCCTCCAAAATTAATGAGGGTGGTTGATTCCACTGATTTTAAACCAAATCTCCCATGACATATAGGTTGTGATGACCCCCAAAGCCTCATCCTTCTTTCCATCAACAACAAAGTTTTCCTAATCATCTATTGGATTTGGAATTCCAATATTTGTATATTGCCACAATCCATTTATTTTCAACAGGGTTTCCATGTCTGGTGCCCATACTGCATAATTTTATCCATTCAAAAAAACAAGATCAATATTCAAAGCCATCTTCAAGATCTAGACATAAATACATGTTTCAAAAGTTCCAATCAGCAAACCATCAGCTTAGAGTCAATCACACAACAAATATGACTTGGAAATATTTGAAAATAACAAACAAGGTTTTAAACCATCGGCTATGATACCAGGTTGGGGAAGGGGAGGAGCCTATAATGAAATAGATAGGAAATTCTACACATAATCGAAGAGGGAATAAACATAATTTTGAACAATTTATGCATAAATTTTTGCATGCTTTTGAGAACTATGATTATGATAAATAGTGTGAAGAAATTTTAAAACTTAGGAAGAATGAGGATGAATCCCTTGAAGATTTTATTATCAGACTTACTCATATTTCTTATAAGTTTCCTTTAGATGATAGGCCCTCAAACAATGATTTGATTTCATGCTTAGTTTATCTTATTAATGAAACACACAAGCCAATGGATGAAAAATCTAAATCAGAGTTTATTATTTCTTTACATGTTGATTTGGATTTAAACAAAAATGTTGAAAATGACTATGCATTAGATGGAATTCATATATATGGATATTTCTTTACTATGGTGGATATAGATCAGATAGAAAATTCTTTTTTGAAAGAATCATATGTATCCTCCCACCACTCCATTGCCCCTCTCTTTCCTTGTGACGAAAAAGAGACATCTTGTGTTGTAAATGCAAGTTCATATTTTTTTGTAGTTGACCAAGAGGAGGGTTTTATTGTTGATAATGGGACACTTCGGGTCACACTGATGGTTATGTCAGGTTCTCATTATCATATCTCATATTTTCCATCACAAGGAATGGAAGAGAAAGATATGGAGTGAACTTTAAATGTTGATCTTTTTATTAATGAAGAAAATATGGACATTCATGAAATGAATCTTTCCTCACCCATCAATAAAATGGAATCAATTTATGTTGATTTGGATTTCCCTATTGTTACAAATTCTCCTAGCATAACCGACATAGAGCAATAATGTCTTACCAGTACTGGTATATTATCGATTTCTTGTTCTAATAATTTTTTTGATTTTCTCCTTGCTTCTAAGCATCAGAATGCTATGCAATATATTTTAGATTCTCATATTGTGCAGGAGAAAAAGGACCACACCGATATTTTCACTTTAGGAGAAGAAATAATCATTCAGGACATACCTCTTTTATCACAACAATCCATTGTTCACATGAAAGAGGAAAATCATCTTGAGGAAGAACGTGTTGATTGTGAAACCACACCTAGTGTGAATCCCATCAATTCAAAATCAATCGTCGATGCTCTTAAAGAGGAGGAACTACCATTCAAGGAGTCACTTTCTGGAAAAAAAAATCTTGTTCTCGAGAGGCTTTTAATTCTCTTAATTATTCCACTTATTACTACTTGTATCATGGTCTCTTTAATGGTTTGACTGTGTAGGAAACCACCTACCATCCGATTCAAATAAATTCAATGGATCTAACTCCTTTTAAAATACTTTATGGGGGAAAAGTGCATATGGAATATAGAGAGGATAAGTTCTCTTCCCATGAACTAATCACAACCGAGACTTATCAACATTTCTTATGGGATGAAGGGAATGTTGTAGAAGATGTGTATCATACCATGTCTTCTTTTTTTTCATCTTCATTTCTTATTAGTAGAGACGCTTATTGTTCAAGTAACCATGTACATGGTATTGTTGATACTAGTGGATCTCACCATTGTTTTAAAATTATTTCTCATGCCATGGTGAAAATTATCCCATGTACATCATTTGTTTCAACATGGCTAATTGAAGTATGAATCTAGGGAGGCTTTCCAAGATAATGAGGCACTTCGGTCTATGCCTATGGTTATGTCAGGCCCTTATTATTTTGTCTTGTATTCGGGGATAAATAACTTTATTGGCATGAATATTATCTCATAGAACACACTTCACGTGAATTATATGCATGGTCCTCATTCACTATGTTACTTTCCCATAAACTCCCTCCATCGATTCTATGATAGTCATGGTATATTTTATGATAGAATTGAAGTATGCTTGGGGAGATATTACTTGGATATATTTCCCATGAATTATCGTTGTCATATTTTAATATGGTGGATAGAGTGTATCATGTTTTAATTTTTCCTACCTTCACTATGTCTTTATTCCAAGTTATGTTTCTAATATTTTGTCTTGAACATGTGTCTGCAAGCTTGGGATTATAAGGATGGCTACATTGTAATTATGACTTTACAGGACTCATTTTTCATCCATTTATAACGTAGGATAGGATTAGGGTAGAATAGGATGATATATGTTTTTTTCATAGCATTACCTTTGCTACCTAGTTGTTTAATGTGTTCTATGTTTTTCTTTTCTTTTACTTATTATTAGCTAAAAAGTACATCAATCGTCAACAAAGGTGGAAATAAATAGAAGGCCTCCCCACTAATTTTCCCTTGATTGGATTGTTCAATCTAATTTTAATTTGGTGGGGGGGGAGGGAATATACTTCATTTCATTCTCAAATTTTCTATGTGTTGAGCAATTTTCATATCACTAATTTCTATGCTTGAATACCATGTCAAATCTTATTGAAACATTGGGCTATATTGCAAGTGGAATATTTTAAAAGGGTACTATTATTTCCCTCTTGTAATGAAATGGGCACTCAAATTTGTCCTATATTCACATCTACATGATTCTAATCTGGAAAAGTTTGCTTAGTTGATATTCTTATGAGTTTTGGGCTTGCTATCCCACACACAGTGAATCTTAAGTTTGAGTGATTAAAATCTTCCCATCTAAAATCCAAACTACTCCAACTCCTTGGAATTTCCTTAGAATATTATTTTTCCTTGGTTTTGGAGTTTTCCAAATGGTGTCTTTCCCAATTGACTCTTTCTTTGATTACTTTCAGCCAACATGAATATTCTTCATAGACCTTTTTAGCATAACAAGTTTAGCTGATTTTTTTTATTTCGTTTGAGTTATTTTTTGTTAGCACTTTTAGTTTTAATTTATGGGCACTGACTCCATATATATTATGCTTTGTTCAGTTAGTTTTTTCAAGGAATATTTTCATCTATTTTCTTGCAACTCTCTTCACTCAAGCTTCCTCTCATACACAACAAAAATATACATTTATTCACATTGTCTAGATGCATGTTTTGACAATTCTGGACATCATTGTTATTTAAATCTTTTGTTGATATGTTTTTCAGAAAATTACTTGGGAACCAATCTTTTTATTCCCCAACTCACTGATCTACTAAAGACTTAATCCTAGCACTATCAATCATGAGATTTCAGACCTGATATTTTTGTGTAAGGTATCTTCCATCATTTGGATTTGTTATTCCTGAGTCACTCATTATGGTTGCATTCTTGAGTAATCTTATTTTTATCATGGTTTAGAATTACCCACTTATCTCACGTTGAAATCAATTCAAATGCTTGGGAGTTGTAAGTATCTTAATGGAATATGTCAATGCAACTTTTAAGATACCAAATTTTGAGTTTCAACATTTATTTTCATTTCAGCCATGGTAATAATTTTCAAGATATGGATTCCTTGTGGGTTGTAACTCATCGATCTATTGGTCCCCACACTCTTCAGCACTCTTTGGACCCAAAATCATTTTATTCATAATCAGAAAAGATAAAAAATGATTGGGTCATGCTGGTACATCTTATGTTTTGATATGTCTTACTCATGAGCTTGTTGATTTTGTTTTCTGAATTACATGTCTCATTCTTTGAACAGAAAACTTATCTAGTGGACAGACAAGATATACACTCTTCTTTTTCATTTCATTATATTCTTATTCTTTGACATGTGTAGGCTCTAGGAAGTGGAATTTATGGTTTCTCTACTTGGAACACTCTTGAGACCTTGAGGCTATTAGTTTCATGGACTTTCCCATCACACCAATCTTATTATCTATTAGAAATATGATCTTACTCACTTTATTCAATTTTGATTTCTAATTGTATTTTTCATTTGTGTTGGTGAAGTCAATCCATCTAGTTTGTGACTTGAGATCATTTTAACCTTTAAGAGTATCTTAATTGCTCCCTTTTCGTAATGATTTCCTCTTACCTCTCACAAGGTTGAAGTTGATCATGTTAATGTTTCACATCAGAGGAAACGCATATCTTGGGTGTAATGTTGATAATATTTGAATCATATTTTTATGACTGAGGTTTGTTGATGGATTGGTATTTTTAAAGGATGGATTGAATCGAAATATTATGGTCCAATTTGTTTAAATTGATTGAGTGTGATTTCAGGAACAAGACATTGTGTCTAGAGATTCAAATCTCACAACACTCATGACACTAATGTATTTTGGTGAAATGAATATGTAGGGAAAGCACATAATGTTCATATCTCGGGAAGAAGGATGTGATATTTGATTGAATGGGTAACAGAGCCATACTTGATGAAAACATTGGAATTTGCATAAGTTTTATGACAACCCACTTAGTTTAAGTTTACATTAGCTTAGCATGTTTTCCTAGGATTCTTTTAATTTCAGTCTTTACCTTTAAATTTCAATTTAATTTTAATAAGTTAGTCATATAGAGGAAGAGTTATTCCCAAACTTTCTAAGAGCTAATCACACCATTCTCTTTTTTTATGTGGGTTGAGAAAATGACTTGTACAACTAGCAGCTCTGAATTTTTCTCTTGAAATGAAGGAAACATTGGCAAGTGTTAATATAAACTTGGATGCTCAGATTCATTTGCAACATTTTTGGACTGATAAATCAAGATTGTCACCAACTTATCAGCTGATCAGAAATATCTTTTGTCTCATTTATATATTCCCATTTTCATTTATGATCTAGTAGAGGTTTGGAGCCATTTTAATTATTATTTTGATAGCCTCCATAACTGTCAATTTTTCCTCTTTGCCTTATCAAATTGAAGTATTGGGATTTATGTGGTTATTTATGATATTTTATAGCAAAGAGAAAACAACACTTTGGTGAGGAATGTAATTCCTATTATCATAAAATTCATCATTTTCGAAATTGCAAAGGAATTGATTATGCAATGAAATCTAGAGAGCTTATGGGTTTGTGAAATGTTTCATGTGATACAATTTCCATAAAATCTTATTTTATTAAATTTAATCATTAACCCATTTTTCTAGATTCCTTGAAGATTTTTTTGTTGCACTAAATGAAAGAAAAATCATATGTGACAATTGGATTGGAGAATTTTGTTGCAAATCCTTTATAGTAGATCATCAATTCTCATAGTCTGGCTTGTTTTCATTTCATATCAGAAACTCTGAGAATATTTTCATTGGGATTGATATTGAATGGTTAACATTTTTTGATTGGTTATTTCCCTTGAATTCCTTTTAAGATTTCCCTGAAAACACTTCTTCTCTTGCTAATGTCATATTTATTACTCGTTGTTGTTTTCTCTTCTGATTTTTCAGCCAGTTTGCATTCTTTCTAGATGACTGGCATTCTAGATTTAGATTTATTTTATCTTAGTTTTATTTTCCATGAATGGACTTCTGATTTCATTCTTTCTTTTTGCTTGGACATATTTCTTCCACCTTTTGATTTGAAGGATGGTATTTCCTTGAGCTAGTTTGACCTCTTGATCTTCCTTGAGGATTACTCTTTGAATTTTTTTGAGGGGTTGGTCCATTCTGGTCACATACTGAAGAAATTTTTATAGGCCATCGGATTCATGAGCTTCTCTATTTAAATGAGAATTCATGAAGCTCTCAGTTTTAGGTATGGATTGATAGTTACGGTGGAGCATATGTTCCTACTAAGTGTACCATAATAATCCATAACTATAGGAAAGTGTCTATCCACTCTTTTCTTTGAGCTCCATGCACTTCACATTAATAAAATGGCCAATACTATGATGGTTTTTGGGAGACCTATGGGTTAAACTAAAATGCAAAACATCTACTCAACAAATCAAAGAAACTCTCATATCACCCTGTTTCCTTCACACCCTATGTACATATATATATATATATATATATATATATAGAGAGAGAGAGAGAGAGAGAGAGAGAGAGAGAGAGAGAGAGAGAGATAGTGCAAGATACCAGATATATGCTAGAAATGGCAGAATAACAGTAAAATATCCGGCATAATCTTCACAATAACACAGAAATGATATAAGAATAGAAATAGAAATAGCACTTCGATTCAGAAAGCAATGTTCACAGGCCTCTTCAAGGGGGCAACCTCCAATCGAGCAGCGCTCTGTTACAATAATCTCCAAGCTAGGGTTTTCATACCCTTGACCCTTATTTATAGTAAATATGTATATTAAGAGAAGCATCTAGAGGAAGATCCTTCTAGAAGCGGAAGCTTCTATTAGGTCTTCTTACATCCGCCTTATTCTATTTTATTGAAAGGCCTTATTAATATTGACCTTTATTACATCTGAATACATTCATCTACCTATGTGCGGGTTAGGACCTTAACATGTCTGCCCCCTTAAAAATAGCCTTGTCCTCAAGGCTTGAGTTGTGGAAACTGATGCAAAATGGTAGTTGGTTCCCAAGTGGCATCTGGTGGAGTCATATCTTTCCACTGTACTAGCACTTCCTTGATGGTTCTCTGACAAAGGAGACACTCACGCTGGTCCAAAACTGCTTCTTCCTGTAGCCAAATGGATCCTTCTTTAGCTAACTTTGGAAGGTTGGTTTGAATTTGGCACCTGGTTCCAATCACCTTCTTCAAGCATGAAACATGAAAAATAGGATGTAGCTTCGACTGACTGGGCAGAGCTAACTGATATGCGATTTGTCCCACATGCTTGAGAACTGTGTAAGGGCCATAAAATTTGGGTGCTAGCTTCTGACAATGCTCGGCCTTGAGGGAAGTTTGCTTATATGGTTGCGGTCTCAGAAACACCTGATCCCCTTATGCAAATTGACGTTCAGAGTGACCTTGATCTACTTGCTGCTTCATTCTATTATGTGCCATGACCAAGTTCTCTTTAAGGGTACGAAGGATATCCTCTCGGACTGTAAGTGTTTGGTCAACCGCCTGGACCTTCAAGGTACCCGGTAAGTATGAGAGAAATGAAGGTGGCTTCTATCCATATACTTCTTCAAAAGGATTCATGCGAGTGGTTCTATGGTATGTAGTGTTGTACCACCATTCGGCGAGGGGTAACCATTGAGCCCATTGGTGTTGTTTTTTAGAGGAAAAGTACCTCAGATATGTTTCCAAACACTTGTTGACAACTTCCGTTTGATCATCCATCTCGGGATGATAATCTGAGCTGAGATGCAATTGTGTGCCTTGTAGCTTAAACAGTTATTGCCAAAAAATTCTTATGAAAGTGGGGTCTCGATCAGAAACAATAGAGTGCAGCATGCCATGAAGCTTGAAGATCTGGTCCATGAAAATTTGAGCCACCGTGGATGCAGTAAATGGGTGGTGAAGAGCGCAAAAATGAGCATACTTGGAAAGGTGATCCACCACCACCATTATGACTGATTTATTCCCCGATTTGG
>SNQJ01S0002216.1:277917-300761 GCA_010110895.2 Picea sitchensis
GTTGCAGTGTTGAAATCCCCAAATTCTTAACTAGAAAGACATGTGTATTTACTTGTCAACCCGAACACAGATGCGCGGCAAGAGATCTTTCCAGTTTAATTTGTTTATGTTTATGTTCCCCAAGGGTTCTACAGACAAGGGTTTTCCCTATGCTATAGCTCTCTGATATACGTGCGGGGTCCAACAGTAGTACTCGGCCCAATATATCAGGGCACTAATTAAGGAGGATAGACCGTACCCTTAGCCGTACTACCCGACTACCCAAGTACTAGAGAGTATCTTCTCGAGTGTTATTCTTGGTGACACTATAGCAGTCCGGCGGCTGATAGGTTTATCTAAAGAGGGCTTCAGGAAATCTAGGTTGATCCATACATAGGTGTTGTCTGATGCGCTACCACTCGAAGGGGTACCAACAAGGGTTACAAGGGTGGACAACAGATGTGCGCTTAAGAACCACTTGTATTTCCTGCATGTATGAATCCCTCAACCGCGGGTTTATGCGCGTAACGACAGATCTCTGTGGCTTAAAGACGCTAGAATACGTCTCTACCCTGAAACAAATACCCACAATTTTTGCCAAGGAAAGTGATCTGATACCACTTGCAAGATACCAGATATATAAAATATGCAGAACAGAAATAAAATGCTAGAAATGGCAAAATAACAGTAAAATATCTGGCATAATCTTCACAATAACACAGAAATGATATAAGAATAGCAACAGAAATAGCACTTCGATTCAGAAAGCAATGTTCACAGGCCTCTTCGAGGGGGCAACCTCCAATCGAGCAATGCTCTGTTACAATAATCTCCAAGCTAGGGTTTTCGTACCCTCGACCCTTATTTATACTAAATATGTCTATTAAGAGAAGCATCTAGAGGAATATCCTTCTAGAAGCGGAAGCTTCTATTAGGTCTTCTTACATCCTCCTTATTCTATTTTATTGAAAGGCCTTATTAATATTGACATCCGAATACATTGATCTACCTATGTGTGGGTTAGGACCTTAACATATAGTGTGTGTGTGTGTGTGTGTGGGAACCACAAGTATTATTAATAGTGTGGAAATATTAATAGTGTGGGAACCATAAGTAAAATCGTCGGGGCTATGGACGCCTACTCGGAGTGAGGTTATGCTTGTATGGTATCGAGGCAACTGCATCGGGGATATGGACGCTCGCTGGTAGTGAAGTAATGTTGGGAAAAGAGAGATGAGGAACACACTTGTGTAGATGTTTTCTTGTTAATAAAAGTGAAAACCCATGGTTGAACCAAAGCTAATTTGAAGTGTGCAGCCAGTAAAAGAAATTATCTCATTATTTGGCTCTTTGAAAAGGGTGTGTTAGACTACAAGTATCAGAAATATTGGGTTATATCTTTTAGAATTTTGGCGTCATTGTGGTACCCATGATTATCAGAAAGTTTTCTGCAGTTTGTTGATTTTATATTTTTTTTAAATTCATATCTGAAGTAAAGGCCTTAGAGTTCTATTGACAGATATAATTGGTTCTTCGAGTGTATCACCATTTGTTGTGGCCACAACAACTCCCTTTACTTTTTATTTTACAAGCGAAAGGAAAGGGCCCCCCCGCTAAAATTTCAATCATATTGCCTAATCCTCTACTGCTTGAGCCTAATGCTATTTCTTTTCCTACCTTGAGGGAGTTGAGGTTTTGGTCTTGATTGATGATTTTTTTTATGGAGGATCATTATCTCTATTGATCTTACGATTTCAAATGCCTTCATGAGTTTTATTTCACCTATGATGTTTCATCGACATTTGTGTGTCAGAATTAACACATTATATTTATATCTCTTACAGATTCCAAAGTGATTGATGATATTATGTGGTTGTAGTGTTTGATGATCTAGTGCATGTATTGAATGAGTTTGATGTTGGTTATTAATCATTTTTTTTTAATTACTTATTCAAAGTCTACATACTATTGTTATCACGTGGTGCCTAACATCTTCATCCTTATACCTTCATATATGGAACAACTCTTAACTTAAATCATAAGGTCACTAATCATTTCTATGTGTTGGATATTAGGTACATGCATTCATCATATTAGTTATTTAACTCATATCATAGATAATTTCCTTCGATAAACCTCTCCTCTTCATTCTCCTTATTTTGAATACGTATTCATGAGCTTGCTTAAAGGAAAGGAAATATAGTGTTTCTAATGTATTAGAAAATGTCCTCTTAATTGCATAACTAATTTTGTCTCTTTCTGTGGTTGCAGGAACAGGTCAGCATGATATCCTTTCTTCATGATTATTCCATCCTTGAGATGCATGTGGGGGAATCCCTTGATCTCCTTACCTTTTGTCCTTCCCTTTCTTTGAAAACCTAGGCCCAAGGCCCATTGATTGTTCCATGTCCTTTCTTCTATTATTTTCTCTAACATAACCTCATAGTCATATTCTTCTCATTGATATATTTCCAACGGTTGTAACCATACTTAAATCTGAGTCTCGGATCAAAAGTTATGGCCTCCCAAAGTTTCCTAAGCCAAAACTCACCTTTTCTACCTCGTTTCCACATGGCTCACCCTCTCTTGTTCCATCTAATGTGGTGTTGGCACTAATGTGGCACCCACCACCTGTCCTCGTCATCATCGAGATTTATCCCATCTCTTCTATATTTTTTTTAACCACTTCTCCTGACGACAACGTATTAGACTTATAGTTGTCGAAACTTTGTTGCTCCCATCACTTGGACGCTCCAATCCCATCCCTTGAAAATGATGACACATGTCCTCTTTCATTGTCGGACTTCCATTCACTCATGGATTTTGATCACTCCAACTCCATTCCTTGATGACGATAGATCCAACATCTCTCAGACGTCAATGATCAACAGCCCCAATCCCATCGATGTCGCAAAGTTGGTCAGAAGTTAAATCCCCCTCGTTTCCTTAGCTACCACATAAGAATCCTTGTCTCCCTAATCACCCAATTTTCATTCTCATCACCCCAATGACCCTCCTCAGATGAAGGATGAGATTTCATGGGATGTTTCCCGATGAATCAACGATTCTCCTTGATTTGGATTTTCCCCATCAGAGTCCCTTGCAACCTCTTACGTGCTTACTTTGATATCCTTTCTTTCCAACCAACGGTCAAGATATTTTATCCTAACCAGATCAATGGATACGGGTTGTTTCAAATAAAACATAGGGATTAAGGTTTTCACCCTGATGAACAGCTAAGATCTAGCCTTGTCCATATCTAATGGTTATTGTTGTTTGCTCCCTATTCTCCATAAGAAATCATCGATGGCAACCTTTTCTTGATCGGAGTCCCTCCTCTCTAGAACTTGGAAACTTCAATTCCATCTATCAATTACAACCTTTTTTCTTCGAAGTTTTTTTCTCGAGAGAAGCTTAAAATAATATCTTGAACAATAGAAATAGTTCATGACATCCAAGACATGTTAACACAATAATATTGTAGAAATCGTCTCAAATAGTTGAAAAGGAAATCTATAAAATCACCCCTGCACTCATAAGAAATCACAACAGCACAAGAATCCTAAATACTAAGCACTTAAATAGTTCACATGATCAATACCCAGAAAACTTAAACTATAAATACAAGCGTAGAATAGTCCCACAAGCATTTGTAAAAAGTTATGACTTAAAAAATGTCTTTTGCTCTTTATTACTCATAAGTAATAGTACCATCTTTTGTGCACGAAGGGGAAAAATCACATATTCAAGTTTAAAGTTCACGATTCATCAAGGAAATGTTGGCATGTTGCTTTCGACTTCGAGTTTTTCGTCCCGAGTAGACATCATTGGAATTAGCTTCATCAATTTCACTTGTCTTGGCATCCCATCTGGGTGGACAGGAAATAGGTGAACTAGTATTCATTGTAGCATGTCAATCAGAATTCAAAGATTTTTCATTCGGCAGAGGTGGAAGACCAGTCGAAAAATATATCGATAGATTAGTCAACACGGAGGTCGACGATCGAGTTGAAACATGAACAAAGTTCGATTATCTAGTTGAATGACTAAAAAAGTGAACAGGAGAACCAATGTCAGAGACAACATCAAAGGGATAATTATGTATCAATCCAGAGGAGGCATTCAACAACTTAAATCAAAAATACTTCTCATCAAAACATAATAATTTCGTTTGATAATGATTTGTCATTTGAAAGGATCAAACACTCGATAGGCTTTTGACTCTTCAGAGCATGATGTAATCGTGACTCTTTCCATCCAAATTCTTTCTACAATCATCAGAAATGTGAGACCAAGCAACACATCCAAACATGGTTGACTGGAGGCTTCTTTCCACACCATCGTTCAACTAGAGTCATCGAAGGAATATCTCGAGTCGAGATGTGATTGAGCAGATAGTTTGTACAACATACCACTTCATCCCAGAAGCAAGGACGCAAATATTTATATTACAAAACACATCTATCCATTCAGACTAAAGTTTGATTCTTGCATTATACAATGCCATTCTACTAAGGTGTGTCAGGAATTGACCACTACCATTCAATACCAGATCGAAATAGGTATTCTTCAAAAGGTGTATTTACATACTCACCACCATTGTCTGATCTCAATCACTTGATGGGTTGGCGACATTGTTTTTCATCAAAGGCTCTAAACTCCTTGGAATTTTCAAAGACAAGATTCTTATTCTTCAGAAAATAGACCCATGTGAAACAAGAGAAATCATCAATAAAATTCAAAATATACCTTGCACCTTCTAGTGAAGGTAGATTGATGTAGCAGACATCACTATGAACCATCTCCAGTAGGTTTTGTGCTTGTCACACTTTACTAGAGTCGAAATATTGTTGATGATGCTTTCCAATAACACATCCTTTATAGACTCCTTCAAGGGAAAACACTTTAGGTAAACCAACAACCATGTTCTGAGTTGCTAGTTCCTGTAGACTTCAGAAATTCAGGTTTCTGAGTTTCTCATGCCAAATTTGACTTCGCTCATTAGTGTGATCAACAAGATCAGTCGGTCCAATGTCAATTCAAGTCATGTCACAGAACTTATACAAATTGTCATTCGGTTCTAGAAGCCCTCCAGTGACAATCGAATTACCTTTCTCCAAATCACATACATAGAACAGATCTGGCCAAAATTCCACAATCTTACCTTTATGTGTTAACTAGAAGTTTGGCACATGATAGACGTCGACAATTTTCTCATGTCGACAGGTAACATCATCCTGACCAACAAAATCCATATCAAAATCATCAACAACATTGATATTCCTCTCCTTAGCTTCATCCAACCACGTGAAAAAGGAGGCATATTTATCCATGTGATGAGTGCACCCCAACTCAACTACCCATTCGTTCTTCGCAGAATGAGACAACAAGGTGTGAGAAGTTCTGAATTGGAAGGTGAAATTATCAGTGGGTCAACATTTAGCAGGCATGTTTCCTTCTGGACATTTAACCTTCTCCTCTAAATCATCTATCTTCTTATAGTATACTTTCTCCACATTACTAGTATTTCCACAGTATTGACATGTTTTCTTCTTTCGACTTTACTAGGGGGCATATGTCTATCCCTTAGGTTTCTAGTCGTGACTTCCAGGTTTCTGTGTAGAGGTATCAAACCACACTCTATCCCTGGGATCCGACTTACTCTTTCCCTTGAGAAAGTGGGGTTGATGTTTACCATCAAGCTTACCTTCTTCAAACAATTTGTGCTTATCAGTAATAAAATTTCCACAAGAATATTCAAAGGTGTAATTCTTACCATACTCCCTGCATGCTTGTCAGTTGGTGCGGAAAGTCGACACGAACATTGTAAATGGTGTTCTCAAATTAATCAAGACCAACTCAATGATTTTTCCATCCTTCTTCCAATATTTATTTCCACATTATCCCAATTTCAACTGGATTTCTTTGACACGTGCCAAATAGTCTTCTATTTTGTCAAAGGAATGAGGATCGAGAAATATCAACTCTTTCTCCAACTTCATGGTGTGGCTCTCGTCGACTTGGTTGAAAAACAACTTCAACTTCCTCCAGACTTGATGAGGGTAGTCGATTCCACTAAGGTGAAACTGAATCTCCCGCAAGATATAGGTCATGATGACCCCCACAGGATTATCCTTCTTTCCATAAACAACGAGTTTTTCCTAATGGTCAGTTGGATCTGGAATTGAAATATTTGTATACTGCCACAGTCATTTACTTTTCAGCAAGGTTTCCATATTCAATGGCCATAATGTTGGTGTTTTGGTATCTTTAGGAGGATATTTCCCTCCTAGATGACATTTCTTAGATGTGGGGAATATTCCAGAAGCAAGAGATCCATTGGACAGATGTTGAAATACTCTAGAAGAGAAGTCGGCTCAGAAGAATAAAGTATAATGAAAATACACCTTCCTAGAAGAGAAGTCAGCCCAACTAGAAGGACAAGAATACTATAAATAAGGAGGCACCTTAGCTCATTTTTCCACTCACTCACACTCTCCTAGATACACAGAAGGAAGGCACAAGTTTGGAGGAGGTAACATAGTAGTTGCAACTGCACAATTTATTATTGCTCATTCTTTTGGTATCTCTCTCTTTTGCGTTACTCCTTGAGGAAGTGTGATACCTTTGTATGGTGTTTCTTTTTCAATGGGGTGTTATTTTTGGTTAATATTAGCACTTGTGCTAGGGCTTATAAGATTGGATTTGCTTTGTGAATGGAATGTATCTAAGAAAGGTTTCTAGGTTTTTCCACCATTTGGGGTTTTCGCGGGATAAATCTCTTGTGCTCTTTTATGTCTCTTGTTTATAATTATATTGCTCAGTACATGATATATATGTTAATGGTATCAAATTAAAATAACACTAGTAACACTAATGCTCTGTAAATAAGGAAAATCCAACATGGTATCAGATTTGGTTACCATCAGAATAGTTTAACCATTGGAAGGAAGATTGGTACAGCAACACCTGGCAGTTGCAATACTTTGTCAAGCTTGTTGAGAAATATCCCAAGGATTTTGGGAATAATTAATTCATAGAGTAGTGTTCCCTAACTTATCACACCCCTTAAAACCCTCAACGTGCATTTTGGTGAAGTTTGAAAAAATCGAGTTTTTTCAGTGCTAGGGTTTCTACCGGAAAAAATGTCAACCAGTATGAGAGTTGAGGATAGATTGGATAGAGTAGATAACTTCAAATCTTGGAAGCATATAACACAACTCACTCTAGAAGAGAATGAATTATTGGATCACATCAAGAAGATGCTTCAATAACCCAAAGACGAAGAAGCAAAGGAAAAGTTCAAGAAGAATGAAGTCAAGGCCAAGAGGATCTTGACAGACTCAATCACGGATCACCTGATACCCAATGTATCGTAAATAAATATTGTAGAAGAGATGTTTATGCCCTAACTAGACTCTATGAAATAAATAACACCAGTCAGAATCTTACCCTATGGAATCAACTCATAAATGTGACTATGAACAAGTCAGAGATGATAGCCAACTTCTTTACAAGGATCTCACAGATAAAAGACCAGTTAACAGCCATTTGAGATCCAGTCGAAGATGTTGAACTAGTAACCACTATGCTAAATAGTTTTCCTCCCTCTTGGGACCCATTTGTCTAAGGAATTTGTGCAAGAAGGAAGTTACCCAAGTTTGACAAGTTATGGGTAGATTGATCTCAAGAGGAATCAAGATTGATGTCTGAGAAACAAAAGGTAGATAATGAGGAAAACCAAGAACTTGCAACACAAGTGAAGAAGATAAAGAAAATGGAATAAATCAGCCCGAAGAAGTCTAAGAGACCTCGTTACAAGAAGGATGTGTCAAAGATCAGATACTACAGTTGCTAGAAGTTGGGACACTATGCCTTTCAATGTCCAGATAGAAATGAAAAGGAAAAGAAGAAACACCATGCACATGAAGCAAATGTAGAAGAGCACTCAAAGGCATCAAAGGATGAATAATTTATCTTTTATACAATGGTGTTTCCATGCATATGAATGATAGAAGGAAACTCAAGCAGGACAACAACGTCGGACTCCAAGTTTGCATATTAGGTTTGATATTTTATATTGTTGTTGCTTAAGTAAGTATTGTACCTAGGATAGTAGTCTTTACATATTTATTATTTTCTATTGATATCAAATGTTTAGGTACACCTCAATACTGTCAGTATGACTACCATTAAGAAAATGCTCATTGTTCATTATTTATGATATACTTGTTTGCAAGATGAAATTGATCTCCTCTAGGAGATGTTCTTGATTACTAACCATTTCATGGAGGTCACCATGGAAATGTTGTTCTTGTCTCTTGTTTCAGGCAGTTCATAGGTGATAGCTCTGAGAAGGATCTATGATGACGATTGTAGGAGGAAAATATTTAGACAGTCTCTAGCTGAGACATAGAACTTTGTACACAAACATACACACCCATGTGAAGTAGAATACAAAGAAGAGTATCTCTTATGGAAATTGATTGAGAGGAGTAGAAGGCTCCAAATATTACCATATAGCTAATTTGACCACTCTTCAGATCATCGGGAAGATTCAGTAGTGCCAGAAGGGCCCTAACTATAAACGATGTTGTAAAACCAACATGTTCTCATGATACCTTGCATAATGCAAAGGAGATACAGATGCATGGCATTGATAAGATTTTACTATGAAAATAAGAAGATGACTCCACGAGTGGTGAGACAGGCGCCCCCCCCAAGTACCAGCTTAGAAGGAGCTAGATTTCATATGGATTCAACCCTTAGGATCTAGTAGGGAGGTGAAACCTCCTAGTACAATCCATAGGAGATCAGACTTCATAAGAAGTCAATAGATGCAGCAGAAGGAGGTGGCTCTGAAGATCATATAGACTCAGAGGGAGTCAAGCTTCAGAGGGAGCATGTAGATTCAAATTGAGCCTGATCTTAGAGAGAGTCAGTGGCTTAGATACTTTCATTTTAAAAGTATTCCTTCTTAGATTCATATAGGAGAGAGAGAGATACATCTTCCAAGACTGATAGACAAGTGTCGTGAGTTGAGGAGGCTAGATCGAAGATTCATAGGCTTCTAGGAGATGTGAGATCTCCTGGGAGGATTCCCTTGTCTTGATAGACCTTGCTGCAATGACAGAAGAGGAAGCCATTCAAAAGGCTTGGGATATAGATTTTTCCTCAGTTCCAGAAACCACACATGTTTTCCATCTATATGGCATTGATGAGTAGCGTCATTGATTCATATCCTTCCACCATTGAAGAAGTTGATGAGAAACAGGAATGGAAAGATGACATGATGGAGGAGTATGAGTCCATCATAAAGAATGATGTGTGAGAGGTGGTTCTGAGACTATAAGGGAAGTTAGTAGTGACTTCCAAGATTGATATACAAGATCAAGCATGTTGCAGATAGCAGCATAGATATGCACAAAGCTTGATTTGTGGCCTGAGGATCCTCCCAGCAAGAGGGAGAATATTATGACAAGACACTTGCTCCAGTAGCCAGAAGAAGTGTACATAGAGTAGACACAAAATACATGAGAAGGATTCTCATGTCTACATATTGAAGAAGGCTTTGTATGGGCCAAAACAAGCATGCATGACATGATATGCCAGATCAGATTGTTATTTGATGAGCTTGTGGATGGTTTCCCATTGATCCTATATGTGGATGACATGTTTATGACAAGAGATGAGAAGCTCATAGTTGGGTGCAAGAGGGATCTCTCTTCAGAGTTCAAGATGAAGGATATAGGTCTGGTTCATTACTTCTTGGGATTAGAAGTGTGGCAGATATCAAATGCAATTTTCCTTAGCCAAGGAAAATATACTGGTGATATTCTACAGAGAATTAAGAAGATGGACTACAAGTCCATAACAATAAATATGAATCTCTTGAGTGAAAAATCTTCAGATTTGGTGGATCCCACGATATACATACAGTTGATTGGATCCTTGTTGTACCTGGTTGACACCAGGCCAAACATATAATTTGCAGTGAATACCTTGAATCAACACATGGTTGAACCTAGACAGGTACATTGGATGGAATCAAATCATATGTTGAGGTACCTTCATGGTAAGGTTGGATATGGATTGAGATATGTCTCAAGTGGAGATGTGAAGCTGCAGGGATATATAGATTTTGACTCGACAGGGAGTGCAATGGATCGGAAGAGTACTTTCGGATTTTTTTTTAGTCTGGGATCATGAATGATCTCATGGTTGAGCAGGAAGCAGACATTATTGGCACTAAGTACATCAAAAGCAAATTATATTGCAGCAAGCATGGAAATTCGTGAAGCAGTATGGCTCTGGAAGTTGCTAGATGGGATATTTGATCTAGAATTGGAGCCAAATTTGAAACACTGTGACAATCAAAGTTGTGTGAAGCTTACTGAGAAACCTATATTCCATGACAGGTATAAGAATATAGAGATCAAATATCATTACATCTGGGACATGGTGGAGAGAATACTTGTGGAGCTCCAGTACATATCCACGGACGAGTAGATAGCAAACATTCTCACAAATCCCTTGTCAAGAGTGAAGTATGAGTACTTCAAGGACAAGATTAGAGTGTTTCTTAATGTCCACCCTCATTGAGAGGGAGGTATGTTGTTTCTTCTCATGTCGACTAACCCCTCTATCCAAGGGTTCCCTGGATCATTCACATGAGGTGACTGAGAAGGTAATGCAATGTTGGACATGCTGAGAGAAGAAACATCACACACGTAGTCATAAGACTATGGAGGAGGTTGTGTGACTCTAGACAGTAGTTGTGTGCTACTTTGGTGGTTGTGTTCCACTGGAAGAGTCTATGTGACTCTAGAAACTAGTTGTGTCCTACTTCAGTGGTTGTGTACCACTGGCGGAGACTGTGTGTCTTTGGATAGTAGTTATTTGCTACTTCGGTGGATGTGTTCAGCTAGCGGAGACTGTGTGACTCTGAACAGTAGTTGTGTGCCACTTTGGTGGATGTGTTCAACTGGAGGAGGTTGTGTGACTACGTAAAATAGTTTTGTGCTACTTCGGTGGATGTGTTCCACTGGCAGAGGGTGTGACTCCGAATAGTATTTGTGTGCTACTATAGTGGATGTGTTCTACTAGCAGTGACTGTGTGTCACTAGACAGTAGTTTTGTACTACTTGGAAGTAGTTGTGATCTATTTGGTGACATTGTAGTAGGTGTGTGATACTAGATGATTGTCATGGATATTACCAGATCATTTGGATGTAGTTGTGTGTGATATTATTTGATCGCATAGAATGTGCATGATGATTCAAGATACCAAAGGGATTGTAGCAGTCATGTGCCTACTAGTAGATTGCAGAGTAGTCATTGGACTACCAGATGAATACATCGTGAAATATACCTCCCTAAATAAGAGGGAGTGTTGGGTTTTTGGTAGTTGAGGGAGGATCTTCCTTCCTAGATGACCTTTCTTAGATGCAAATAAAATTTCGGAAGCAAGAGATCCATAGGACATATATTGAAATACCCTAGAAGAGAAGTCAACTCAAAAGAATAAATCATAATGAAAAGACACCTTCCCATAAGAGAAGTCAGCCCAGCTAGAAGGATAGGAAGACTATAAATAAGGAGGTGCATTAGCTCACTTTTTCATTCACTCACACTCTCCCAGCTACATAGAATCAAGATGCAAGTTTGGAGGAGGTGACGCAGTACCTGCAACTGCATAGTTTATTATTTCTCAGTATTTTGGTATCTCTCTCTTGTGCACTACTCCTTGAGGAGGTGCGCTACCTTTGTATGGTACTATTGTTGCAACTGGGGTGGTATTTTTGGTTAATCTAGCACTTGTGTTAGGGTTTATCTGATTGGACTTTATTTGTGAATGGAATCTATCTAAGAAAGGTTGTTGGGTTTTCCCACCATTTGGGGTTTTCCCAGGATAAATCTCTCGTGTTCTTTCTTGTCTCTTGTTTATGTTTCTACTGCTTAGTACATGATATATATGTTCATGGTAAAAAAGTAAAAGAACAATAGTAACACTAATGCTATGTAAATAAGGAAAATCCAACACATACTGCATAATTTGATTCATTCAGAACAACAAGATCAATCTTTGAAACCATCTTTTATATCTAGAAAGAAAGATTTTTTTCAAAGTTTCCAATCAGCAAACCACTGGCCCGGAGTCAATCACACAACAGATACGAATCAACAAGGTTTGCGGATAATAGAAAAGTTTTTAAACCATTGGATTTGATACCATGTTGGGAAAGGAGTGGAGCCTGTAACGAAACAGACAAACAATTTTGCATATAATTTAAGAGGGAATAAAAATTTCAAAGACAAAAGGTGGCATCTAAAAACATCGTTACAACACTTAAGCAAAGCACACTATGATTAGAACATCACATTGCATATTGTATCTTGATATATCCATATGATATCAACTCGATTACTTGATGATAATGACCAAGGCCTCTACTATTTATAGCCTCAAGGTCCAACCAACTTCCATATAATCGAGCATATCTTGTCCACATGTAACAATCAGTAGTTAGATTTGACTCATTCAAATATATGTTGTTGAGTTGGATCAGCAAGGATGCTTGACCCAACTACCTATGCATCCAAATCATAGTCAATTGTTGGTTTGGTCGATCCCTTCGATTGTTGGTCGACTGTCGAAATGGCATGCATGTTGACTACTTGATCGACTAATGTAGAGATTTGGTTGATTTTCTGACTGACTGTATCCAAATGTAGGTTGATCGTTCGATTTATTAAATCAAATATATGTATGATGAACCATCAATTTTTGATGTTCCAACAAATTCTTCCTAGGGAAATAATGATTACTCGATTTACCTTTGAAACCAATTATTTTCAAAGCACATTTTCAACAATGGAGTTTGGATTTTATCGATGAGTTTAAAGAGAATTCTAGTAATGGATATTCATGGCTTCTCACTACCACAAACTATTTCAATAGGTGGGTAAAGGACATACCTACAAAGAAGTAAATTGAAGAAGTTGTGATGAATTTCCATGAAGATATTATAATCACAATATCTGGTGCCCCGACCAAAATCACCACCGATAATGCAAACGCTTTTAGTTCCCTTTCTTTGGAAAATTTTTGTTTCAAGTATGCAATTTTGTTGTATCATTCTTCTAACTATTACCCATAGAGGAACAAATTAGTTGAATCTAGTAATAGAAACCTTATCAATATCATTAAGAAGACTATGGGCAATAAAAATTAAAAAACATTGGGATAGTAAAATCAAATATGCATTATGGGTAGACTGTATCACGACTAAGACTTCCACTAGGAAAATCCCTTTTGAATCAGTGTATGTAATGGAAGAAAATTTTCCTATTAACCTTTGGATTCTTGTATTCCACATTTTGCAACATTTCACAGAAAACCAGGAGCCCTTGCAAAGACCAAGTGATCAACTTATAGAATTGGATGAGTCAAGAATACATTATGTTGATCAAATGGTAAGTGTTATCACACAGGTTGTATGTTTGTAAAAGGCCGAACCAACCACCAATTAGCGACAAATAGGAGAGAACCTACCCACTTTCACATTATGCAGGTGTTCCTCTCACTTTAGAGGTCAGGTAGTCACCTCAAGGGGGGGAATCCTGGTGATGCTAGGCGGGATTGAGATGAAAAATGATAAGTATGAGTGGATGTCCCTAGAGGTCAATTATATATGATAGGAAGATATTGGAAATGGGTATTTGGAAGGTTCAAGGGTTTCCAAATGAGTTGAGTGACCTGTCGAGAGTGAAGTACCTGCCCGAGACACAATAAAAGCCAAGGATACTTGCAATATGTTAGTTGGACAAGCAAGTTAAGTTTTTTTTCCCTAATTGCATAAAAATTAAATGATATATATCATCTCAATAAATATAGCAAATAATGAAATACAAGTGCTAAGCATATGATAAAATAAACAAGAGGGAAGCTAGTGAAAGCTAGCTCAACTCATCAATGATTAAGCAATAACTTTAGCACAAAAAGAAAGGTTGAAACAAAAAGGTTTATGTAGTGAGATTATCATCCTTATGGCCGTAGCAAACCAATATCAACAAAAAAAAAAAATCCACTAGAAACCACTTATAACTAGCCCAATAGGTGTGCTAGGGTTAGTAGAGAGTTAGGGAAAAGTTAGGGCTAAATCGTAGGGTTAGTTTAGGAGTTATTAAGTGATAGGGGGTTAGTTTTTTGCAACCCTATTGGTTGTAGCTTAGTTTTTTAACATAAGAAATAGTTTGTGGTTGAAATTGGATGTCGCAATGAGACAAGGGAGTCAAAGGCTCAAGGAACACTTTTCCAAAGAGACAACTTTAAAACTTGAAAAATTCACGTTTACCAAGGCAACAATTTATTTCTCCAATGCAACAAGTAAATGACTAGTGCCTTCAATAATTGGGTTAATAGAGTCAATAAAATAAAGCGATAGAGGTACTACCTCCTTGGGGGTGTAAATCCTCTTACTCCCCAAGGCAAGTATCTCTAGCTAGGGTTTAGTCTAAGAGGGTGTATGCCCTTATACTTCTCTTAGAAAACCCTTGTTAAACCAATAAAATGTAAGCATAAAATGATGGAAACTAAGGTGGGGGAGTATGTCGTTATACTTCCCACATAGCTCTAGAAAATAACCTTGACTTTAATAACAAATGATAGCACAATGTAAAAATCCTTACAAATTCAAGGAAAAAAAGCTAAGAGAAGCCACCACAAAAGCTAGAGAAAAACCTTCCAAGGCTAGTGCATCACTTCCATCAACCAATAACCAAAGAGATAGCCATATACAAGAGCACAAGAGAGAGAAATAGCCAAATATAGTGAAAATTTCAGTCCAATACTTCTCACAATGGAAGAGCTATGTTATGAAATGAGATCTTAAGATCTCTATTTATAAAAAAATGCCACCAAAATAGTTTGTCCACATAATTTTAGTGTAAACCACAAGACTAGGGGTCAACAACCCTAATATTTGCCCTTTACAAAAATAATATTAAACAATTCACTTAAAATTTACTTTTACACAAAAAGAAACCCTAACTTAAGGTGATGTCACCCCTTTAGAGGATGTTTTGACACTAGGAGCAAGTAGTTGGTCTTGGAGAAGTGTAGTTAGGCTTCCCAAATCCACATGTCAATCATCTAGGTCATTTATTCATGGTCAAAACCCCATTCTCCTCAAAATTTACTTGTGGCAATGAATAGTAACCTCACCACAAAACCATAGTCCTCCTAGATGACATCATGCCTCAAAAGCTGACATTTTACATCTCTTAGGAAAAACATTTGGCATGTGAGGGCTAGGTCATGTTGTCCAAAATATCTTCTAGGCGTCTGAAGGTATGTCTATCTCATCTGGCATGCGGTCCCTTGGAATCCAACATGTGGGATTCAATCCCCATGGAAGCTGAACCTAGGCTTGTTCCTCCAAAACTATCCACCAACTAGGTGCTACAAAGACAAACAAGAATGACCTCCAAGGATCTCAAGTCAAAATATCATGATGAGTAAATCAAAGCAATAAATGAGACACCTAAGCATGTGCATCAAAGACTACCCTATCAAACAAGTAAGTTCTCACAGACACTATTCAACTTTCCAAGTGATCCAGGTGAATATCGGTGGCCACCCACCTTTTCTGACTAGCTCAAAACAGTTTTCTAGACATTTTGGTAATTTACTATTTTTAGCAGTTTTTAATGAGGCACGTTTTCAGGACCTAAACGATGTTTTTTTTGGAAACCAGGTTTGAAATATGGATTTTCTTTCAATATTTCACCTAAAATGAATCTCCTCGACGTTACCTTTTCAACGGGCTATCATACGCCTAAAACGGAGATCGTATGCAAAAGTTACGACCCCGGGAAGTTGATGTACTAACTTACCCAAACGGGGCCCACATGACTTTTGGTGTTGTTATCGCATAGTTTGTAGCAAGGAATAAAGGCTATAGAGTAGAGGGCCAAATTGGCATAACATGAACCTATCCCACCCAATTTCACCATGATGGGAAGGTTCTTTCTCTTTAGGGAGGTGAGGCCCAGGGGAGACGTCCCCGGTGACCTAGGGTTTTGAAGAGGCTAAAGGATAATCAAACAATGACAAGTTCCCCCTTCAAAGATCATCACCAGAACAGACAGTCTGATTTATAGCCAACAAATATGACCAAGTAGAATCCTTGCCCGAGAACAAAGCAACAATAAACTGATATATGCAAGCTCTGGTTAGTACTTCATATCAATCAAGAACTATCTAATGAACTTATAAGCAATTTGAATATAACTATTGATGGAGTCAATGTTTATAAATAGCAATGGAAATCATATCACTTCATCAATAATCATTTAATGATGTGGCATTCAATATAACAAACCAACACTTTATTCAATTTATGCCTAAAACACCATTCAATTGCTCATAACATAAAACATTGTTGCATTAAGATGTAATAACCAAGGATGACATCAGCAACTTAGGGTTAGTAGGGTTAGCTAGATTTAGGGTTAGTGTAGTTAGGGTTTCAATTCAAAATCTTTGAGAGAGTTTAGATCAAGTTCTACTTCAACGTTTGAGGTCTTAGATCAGTGTCTTGTGATTTAATGGAGTCATAAGTGAAGGATGCACATGTTGAAGGAGGTAGGATTTCAAGGACTAGAAAGAAAAGTTTTGAAGTGTTGCTAAAGTAGGGCCTCAAAATCGGAACCCTAGGGGAGAGAGGCTCGCTCCGGTGTTGCTAAATCAAGGCCTCGTGCTCTCTCCTCCTTTCCGAAAAATGACTAGCTCAGATGAAGCACAAAAACAAGACAAGAAGGCTTAATGAGGTAGAGTGTTGCTACAACAAGTCTCTTTCATCAAACCCTAAAAGAAAAATGGCCCTAAGTGTAGATAACCTAGGCCTAGGATGTCTTCTTCCTCTTAGATTCTAAATCGTACGGCTAGCACAGGGGAAAGAGAGACAAGGAGTGTAGCTACGGCTAGGCTCTCTTTCTCTCCTTCAATGGTTGAAATTTTCTCTATCATGGGACATGAGACAAGGACCTACTTGTGTGCTTGTCACCTAGGGTTTTGATTTAGCAAAACAAATAAACATATGCAATAAATTAGACTACAACCATTCATTCAAGAAGTTTTGCAGAAAAATACTTACAATTCATCAAGAAATAACCATGCAAACCCTAGTTGTAACACCTTCCTTCAAGAGAAACACCATAAAATGCCAAAATTCGTCTTCCTTCAACAAGTGTGCCTCACTAGATCATCCAAAACCTTAGAATAGGGCACAAATTTCAGACCTCACCAAGTGGTGAGTGAAAGATGATGATAAAATGAGGATCAAAATCCTCAATATATACTGTATCAATCATCTAATTTTACTTTTTAGGTCATAAACAGGCCGACAAGGCCATAATCTCAAAATCGTACTGTTTTTACATTAAATGCTAAGTAAAAACCCTAATCAAGAAGAAAAGAGAGTAAAATCCCCTTCAAGGGAGGAGCTATCCCTTTCTAGGGAAAATGAGACATCCAGGAGAAAAACATTAGCTCCCCAGGGGCCTCTCCAACATGCCACACGTGCCACTGCTGCCCAGTCTGCCTCCAAAAGTGTCCATGAAGCTGGATGACATCATGGTGAAGATGGGGACGTCCTAAGCCTTCCAAGGCTAGTGTTCCATTGAAAAGGGGTCATTCCCCCTAGGTCTAGTCCTGTCGGAGTGTCTCTGGTGGAACGTCCTCCTCCTCTCAGGTGCAAAACCCCTGATCAAGCTCTGTCCTACCTTTGCCCCCTTGTGGGGTCTTGACATCCATCTGGTGGGCTCTTTAGCCCCATGGATGTCCTCACTGGTCATCTCCCCAAGTGTACCGGTCCAAATGGTACATGTCCATTGGGCATAGTCCTACACATCAAAAGCTACGCCCTCCATGGGCTCATCAATCATAGGGATCATAGCAATGTAAATCACATCTCATCATCAATATTATTAAACATATGCATAAAACCCCTAATACATCAATCAGTAGATCAAAGACATTACAAAAAACCTGCAATACAAGATTGGAGAAAAGGACAAGGCGTCCTAGTGAGCTAGTGTCCACAAGAAAAGGAAAGTTTCCAAAAATATCTCATCCAAGCCATGTAAGTGAGGTGATGTGGTTAGGGGATGTCCAAACATGTGGGTGCGGTGAGGGCCAAGGATGCATAAGTGTTACATGTGGGTGCCTTTGTAGAAGGCGAGTTGTACCTGTCATGGATGCATTTTTTCCAAGCCCATTCTTGCCTTTATTCTTTTTACTCTTGTTTTATTCTTTTATTTGTTTTTTTGTTCAAGAACTAACCAAGGGACACTACATTGGCATGGTGACCAGAGATGATAGTGTTACCCACAAGTACTTTCACAGAGATGAGAAGGTTGGCTCGTGATGAGACCCCATTTCCCTTGGCCATGCAACCAAAGGTCACTGCCCTGGCGTGGTAACCAGATGGTGGCAATGTCATACTGTTAGGTACCCATGGACCTAATAGGCTGGCTCGTGATGAGACCCCCTATCCTCTGACTAGACCTTGTTTTGTTATTTTATGGGTCCCTCTTGTTTCTTGCTGAGAGGCTTTTTACTGCCTTCTCGGGGATCCCTGGGCGAAGCATCTCAAGGTTTTATTTCTAGTCTTTTTTATTTTACCAGCTGCTTTTACCTTCTAGGCCTTTAGCCCCTTCTTCCCATGCGATAAGGTGAAATCCTACAAATAGGTCAACCCAATGCCCGGAATATGGTAATAGGATAAATGAGCGGGAGATAAGATGAAACAGTGGTGCTATGATGGGAGCAGACGATGGCTTTTTAGAAATTCCCCCAGTGGAAAACCAAGACCTATGGGCATAGGTTTGCTAGGGCACCCTGTCAATTTCCCCAAGCATGGTCAAGTGGGCTAATGTAAGATCCAAGCAGTTGTTAGAGATAAAAGGAATCAGATGCATATGTTTAAAAGTTTCAATGATCAAAAGTGACACATACCATGATACCTGGACCAATTACCTCATGGAGCAAGAACCTCTTCTGATACAGGATCAAGTCGATGGTGATGGATGTTGTTGTTTCTGACAAGACAAAAGATGATGAATGAAGAAAATGCGGGCCCTCCAGGGGCATGCTCAGGTCAATCCTTCTCTCGGTACTCCATGTCTAGAACTTGTGGACCTTGAGACATGATCTCCTAGTTATCCCTAAAAAGTGGGGATAACATCTGGCTCCAACTCGGGGACATGTGCTCACCGTAGAGCACATGAGAACCTCAGCATATCTGGCATAACCTAAAGACTTGTTCAATCTCGATAGAAGTATCAGTAACAAAATTGGGGTTGTAATGCCACCCCAGCATACATAGCTATATATACTAAAATAAATCAATCGATGAGTAAGAAAATGAAACCAAACTTCTTACCTGTACTTACCTGTTGGTTAGAATGTTGGGTGTAGTCAAACATCCAGTGAAGCCAATCTAGCAACATTCCTCGATACCTGCCTTTGTGCTTCATCATAAACCAAAATAGTGATAAATCAAGCACAAAAATGTCATGGGTTATCGTATCATTGGAAATCTCAAAGTCTAACTCATGGAGGTGGGTGCGAAGGATAAAATCCTGCCAAGTCAATCTATGAGGAAGGTATTCAATCCACTCCAAGAAATGGTCATGAAAAGTACAACGTTCAGAAAACTAACTCAAAGGGCCTACAAGTTGGCTACTTAGGACATCCTCATGCTTTTAAATCAAGGAAAGGATCGACAAATATCTAGCAGACGACTAGCAAACTATCAAGGGAAAGTTGAAAAACGGAGATAACAGACTCAAACTTGCAGTATCCAACCAACCCTTGGATTCTAGGGTTTTCCTAAGAGGAAACTCAACATAAAAAATATACTTCCCAACTATACCTTTAATGGAAAAGCAAGGTAAAGTAATAACAGGTGGTTGGAGTAAAAAGTCATGAGAATCTTTCTTTAGGCAAACAATGTTCCTACTCCTATCAAAATCCAAGCATAGTGGTGGTTGATAGTCATCGTCATGGGGTAAATCTAAGTGCTTGGAGGAGTACTCATCAAAGGCCTCAAGGTAAGACCAAAAATCATCAGGCAAATACTGTACTTGGTCAACCTTGGGTTTTTGGGGAGCATCAGTAAAAATCTCATCTTCTTGTTGCCACTGGTCAAGAGCTCGTTGTGATAATTGCAAAGGGAAAACTTGGAGATGACTCCTTATGTCATAGATAGGATCCATATCATAACCAACTGTATCCCACCTACATCTCCCAACATGTATGAACTCATAAAAATCAGCTATGTCAGTATCAGTATCATAACATGGAGGGTTGAAATCATTCAAAAGCTCACCCATATCCTCCTCTTTTCTCAAATCATAAAGTAGACAATTACCCGAATCTTGGAGAGGAGGGTAACTTACTTTTTCTTCTTGTGCAGGAGCTTCTAGTACTTGGGCATATTTGGCATGCATTACTGTCTTATCCTTGGTCATGCAGCAAGGAAGATGTTGTTCATTCAGGGATTCCATTTCTCTATCACTCTTTGAATCATGAAATAAGGTATCATCAAAATCTTGAAAAGGAAAGAAACTAACCTTATCGTCTTGTTGTTGTGCAAGTGGAGAAGGCTTATCGATCGCTTCATCAAGAGGAAGAGGGCACGTTGATACTTTGTTATTGGGTTCCGGCTCCTCAACTATTTATTCAGCAATCCCTCGTCGATTTGTGGTGTGTTCCCCTTCCTCTTGGACATCAATGATGAAGCTCTCAAGGGTAAACAAATTTTCCCCATTGAGAGTACTTAAGGTAAAATGGCATCCTATATCAAACGAGGAGATATTCTTCTCACTTACTGCAGCCATGTAGTAAGCTTCATCGAGCGTCCTTGGGGTTATTTTATCAAGAGGGAAACTCGGATATCCCAAAAGTGCACGAGTAAAGAGATGGACCAGGTACCTCTCCTCTAGATGATGACTCTCAAGAATCTGGTATAGCATGTTCTCAAATTTAATCTGGAAGTCTCTAACAGTTTCATCCTCAGCTTTCTTTATATGCTCGAGTTCTTTTAATAGTGTTTGTATGTCTTCTAGTTGGATACCCCATTCCTCGAGAAAGTTTTTATCAAATTGCTCCATAGTCATGATGCTGGCCTCGGGGAGGTTATCATACCATTCTTTGGCATTGTACCAAAGTGTGGTAGAGAAAAGTTTCATGACCACGTCTTCATCATAATCATCGACAGGGTAGGATAAGAAGAAATTCCATAAGTTTCTCATGTGATGGTCAACTCTCTCTCTATCACCACCACTAAATCCAGGGAGAAAATTTATGTATTCAAAGGGAATTTGTTGAGGGTACCCCGAGATGTTACTCATGTCCAAAGGCTTGTAGTTTCTGGGATCCCATTGTGAAGTCATTGTTGGCTTCGTCATCAGTGGAGTCACCAGATATTTTTCTTGAAACTATCAAAGAAATAGGGAAAACACCCTAGTGGAGTCGCCAGGTAAGCTTGTAAGATAAGGTCCTGAGGCAAGGCTTACCGAAAATATTTTTTGTCTGAGGAGAATTGACTCAGTGTTCCCCGGAAATGGTGCCAAAATGTTATCGCATAGATTGTAGATAGGAAGAAAGGTTATAAAGTAGAGGGCCAAACTGGCATAACAGGAACCTATCCCACCCAATGTCACCACGATGGGAAAGTTCTTTCCCTTTAGGGAGGTGAGGACCAGGGGAGACATCCCAAGTAACCTGGGGTTTTGAAGAGGCTAAAGGATAATCAGACAATGACAAGTTTCCCCTTCACAGATCACCACAAGAACAGATAGTCCGGCTTATAGCCAAAAAAGATAACCAAGTAGAATCCATGCCCGAGAACAAAGCAACAATAAACTGATATATGCAGGCTCTGGTTAGTACTTCATATCAATCAAGAACTATCTGATGAACTTATAAGAAATTTGAATATAAATATTGATGGAGTCAATGTTTATCAATAGCAATGGAAATCATATCATTTCATCAATAATCACTTAAATGATGTGGCATTCAATATAACAAAGAAACACTTTATTCAATTTATGCCTAAAACGCCATTCAATTGCTCATAACATAAAACATTGTTGCATTAATATGTGATAACCAAGGATGACGCCAACAACTTAGGGTTAGTATGGTTAGCTAGAGTTAGGGTTAGTGTAGTTAGGGTTTCAATTCAAAAGATTTGAGAGAGTTTAGATCAAGTTCTACTTCAATGTTTGAGGTCTTAGATCAGTGTCTTAGGGTTTAATGGAGTCATAAGTGAAGGACCCACAGGTTGAAGGAGGCGGGATTTCAAGGACTAGAGGGAAAAGTTTTGAAGTGTTGCTAAAGAAGGGCCTCAAAATCGGAACCTTAGGGGAGAGAGGCTCACTCTGGTGTTGCTAAAGCAAGGCCTCATTCTCTCTCCTCCTTCCCGGCAAACGGCTAGCTCAGATGAAGCACAAAAACAAGTCAAGGAGGCTTAATGAGGGAGAGTGTTGCTACAGCAAGTCTCTTTCATCAAACCCTAAAAGAAAAATGGCCCTAAGTGTAGATAACCTAGGCCTGAGAAGTCTTCTTCCTCTTGGATTCTAAATGGTACTGCTAGCACAGGGGAAAGAGAGACGAGGAGTGTAGCTACAGCTAGGCTCTCTTTCTCTCCTTTAATGGTTGAAAGTTTCTCTATCAGGGGACATGAGACAAGGACCTACTTGTGTGCTTGTCACCTAGGGTTTTGATTCAACAAAATAAATAAACATATGCAAGAAATTAGACTACAACCATTCATTCAAGAAGTTTTACA
>SNQJ01S0002216.1:300771-325836 GCA_010110895.2 Picea sitchensis
GGGTATCTTCTATCAGGGTTTTGACACCCACGATGTTTTGGCATCTGCAATCACCGATCTTCGATCTCTGATTCACTCCTTGGTTGCCTCAGCCCCACTAGACTAAGCCTTTGGTCCACACGACCGGTTTCTATATGACCATAGCGACGACTTCTCATCGGGGTTTCGGAGTTTGCGGTGTCGGGGTGCACATGTACCCGGAACTCCCGATCTTCCGATCCTTGATGTGCTCCTAGCATAAAGTCTCTCCGGGCTAAGTCCTGGTTAATACGAACACCACCTTCACTAGACCACATCCTTTAATCCTGTCGAGGTTTGGCGCCTCTCAAATTCAGGATGCACAAGTCCCCTGGACTCTCGACGCACCTTTACACTGGCTAGCCCCCTTGGATATACAATGGTCCATGTGACCACTTACCATATGACCACCGCCGTATAACCTTCCATCAGGATTTCGGTATTTGCGATGACACAAAACACATATCCCCGGGACTCGCGATTTCCTGATTCGTGACGCGCCTTTTTGATCATGCTAGCCCCACTGGATTAGCCTCTGGTCCACATGACCAACTTCGTGACCACTATCCTATCCCCGTCGGGGTTACGGGGTTTTCCAATGTCACAAGACACAATTCCACGAAACCCGCAATATCCTGATTCCCGATCTCCCGATGGATCACAAACTTCGATGGATTTGACTCCTGGTCTTGACTTCCTCCGACGTTGTATATCTCTACCACGTGTCCATTGAACTGACGGTCCCGATCTTGTCGGTAAATCGCGGATCGCGATTCCGTGTCGCAAGAGTTCTATGTATTCGAAAACTCCGATATGCCGAACCCAGACTATTCTAGATCCACGGACACGCGTCCCTCGAATGATGGACGGTCCTGATTACCCTTCATTGTTTCGAGGTTTTCAATACCAGCGTGCCTATGTCTTCGGAATTCCCGATTTTTTCGATCGGACCAAACGCCGATGGTTCTCGATGGTTGCCACCTGTCCCACAGATGGACGGTTTAGATTGTATCGGAAAATCGTGTATCGCGATTAAACTGTGAACGAGTTGCACGACTTCGGAAATCCCGATATTCCGAATTTCGACTCTCCAGGATCTCTCGCCACGCGTCCACGTTGACGGACGGTCCAGATCCGCTTGGGAAATCGTGTTTCGCGATTTCAACATGCACGAGTCTCTTGTCTCTGGGAACCCCGATTCCCAATCTCCAACTCTTCGGGATCCTATGCCACGTGCCCCTGCTATTTGAATGGCTCAAATCCTATCGGGAAATCGCGGATCACGATTTCCTATTGCAACGGTTCTACACTCCTAAATTCTCCGATGGGTGAAATCTCGATTCCTCCCAGAACGCCGACACGTGTCCTGCCGAGATCAACGGCTATGATACATTCTCGGGATTTTGAGAACCACAAGGCCTCTATTCTCAGACTTAACAAAACCCCGATGACTCAGATTTCCCGATGACTCTTCCGGGACTCCTCCTATGCACACCTGGCTTAAACCACGCGCAACTTTTCTAGATCTAACGGCTGACGGGATTTTGTCAATCTTCTCTAGAAGATCCTGACCGTCGATTTCTTCCTCCCTGAAGGCCTTCTCGAGAATGGCTAAGTATCCCTTCTACAAGGGGGAATCTCTACACGAGATCTATTCCAGGGTTTTCCTGGAGATGGATAGGGAAATAGCTTCCCGAGGACGAGTTGGGAGCCTAACTTAGCTCAATCTAAGCCTAACTAGATTCATTTATCAACGTAAGTCGTGCATGGTTTCCTCTGTGATAAGTATATATCACTTATTCATATCAAACGCTACGCGAACACTCTCATGCTAAAATCATTTACAATTTCATGGTTCTATGAGCTAATATCTACTCCTTATTAACAATTACTGCACAGACATTCTCTCACAGAAAACATTTACAATTGCACAAACCCATGAACATATGTGATAGCATATAAATTTAAAAATGCAATATGAGCAAAACACTTATCAGAAATACTTCAGCAATGGAAGCAACTGTTGAGAGGGGTGCTCGTTTCCACCCAACCGTAGGCGTAGCGACTCCTAATGGATTTACCACTAGCCACCCCCGAGCTGAGACCACGATGTTCTGAGACCTGCGTCTCCCTGTCTGCCAATGCCCAGGAGAAAAGGTTACAATCCCCTCCTCTCTGCGATCACTCACTCTGCGTAGAAAACCCGTCTGAGTTCCCCTCGCGTCCGCCCCCTTCAATCGCTTCTGCCATATGCCTTATGCTCTCACAAGTTTGTGTGTGGCACGATTACCCTCGCGATGGTCAGTCATGATGGCTCTACGGATAAGCGGTTCACCTCCCCATCCCTCATCAATCCATCAACCTACCGGCCTGCAAGGCATTAATTTCAGGGCTAGCGAGCCGCTTTTGGTTCTCTGGGCCAGTGGAGTCCAAATACGGTATTTAATTCTTGGTGGAAGTTAACGCTCCTTTTCCATGTGCCCTCCACCACCATCGTGGTCTCTTTTCTGCACATCCCCTCTCAGCAATTCTGAAATAAATTCAAACTGTTATTTACATTCATTGACCTTTTCCTGCAGGTCCATTTACATCACATATTCATACTTATGAGTTTTTTCCATAGTCCTTGGCCAGTTCAGTTATATTTACAATCTGGGGGAAACAGGGTGTTACATGTTGACTTTGACAAGGTTATCAAAATGCATGTGACCCATTCTTCTGTGCCATAGCCAACTTTCATCTTCCTTTCCTAGACAACACTTTTCATTTCTAATTTCACTTAACACATATATGTTGTTTGAAGTTCTTGCAGCTGTAGCGACCAATTTCCATGAACCTTCTTTTCTTATCTCACACTTTTTTGAATCGAAAGTAAATTTATGACCTTGGTCACACTTTTGACTCACACTTAAAAGATTATGTTTCATATATTCTATTTAAAGATTATGTTTCATATCTTCTACTAGTAGAACATTTTCTGCTTTTTCATTATTGTTCCCAATTCGGACTGTGTCTTTTCCAATGATTTATGATGAATCATCATTTCCAAAGGAGACTGATCCATCTCTTTCCTCTCGTAATGTAAGAAACTTGTCTACCTTTCTTTTACCTTTCATTATAGTTCTTTTACCTTTATATGTTTGTCTACCTTTTGAGTAACCTTCATCATTTCTCTCTTTCTTATGAGGACATTTGTTAGCAAAATGACCAATACCATCACAATTAAAACAAATTAAAGGAAGCTTAGCTCTGTACCTACCGTTGGTTCCCTTGTTCAGTCTTTTGACAAAGTTGGCCACTTCTTCATCATCTTCCGAGACATCGTTGTTGCTGCTATATTCTTCTTGTTCCTTTTTCTTTTGCTTTGATCTTTTGGATTCTTTGAAGGTTGCTTCTTTTACATATGGATTTTCCTGTTCAGTTCTCATCTCATATGCTGTGAAGATTCCATGCAGTTCATCCATGCTTATTGAGTTTATATCCAATCTTTCTTCTAGTGCTGATATCTTAGGGTTGAATCTCATAGAAAGAGATCTTAGTACCTTTTGAACAATTACAGATTCTTCAATTTCTTCTCTCAATCCTATGATTGCATTCATTATTTCATCGACTCGTAAGAAGTAGGCTGCGATATCTTCATGTTCCTTCATTTTTAGTTGTTCGAACTGACCTCTGTAAGTTTGAAGCTTTGTTGTTTTGACTTTTGACTCTCCTTCATAAATATTTTGAAGCTTGTCCCAAATCTCTTTAGCAAATTTACAATGTGCAACTTTGGTGAATACCGTATCACTGAGACCATTCAAAAGTACATTTATGGCTTTGGAATTATTATCACCGAGTTTCACTGCTTTTTCACTTGTTGTTGGAACTGTCGGTGCTGTGTATCCATCTACAATTGAATGACAAACTTTAAATGCTTGTGCCTGTATATATGCCTTTATACTTATGCTCCAAAAAGAATATTTTTGTCCATCAAACTGTGGTATTCTATTTTTATACGAGTTGGTACTCTCCATGATCTACCTTTCAGTGGTTAAACTGATTTCTGAAGGAACCTGCTCCGATACCAATTGTTGGATTACTGAGAGGGGGGGTGATTCAGTAACAACGTAATTATAATCCTTTTTCTTCAAATGTTATATCAATGTAGAATTATTATCCAATAATGAGCAGTAATAAATAAACAATCACACGCATACAGAGTACACCAGTGTTTTACGTGGAAACCCAAATCGGGAGAAAACCACAGAATGTTTTTTCTTATATGTCTTGAAGAATTACATTCATTGGAAGCACCTTCATTTGTTTTCCAGTACACCCAAGTGGAAGGAACCAACCCGTTTCTCGAGGGTTACAACTGAGAGCTCAACTCCCAAATCTCGGCTACAACCTTGAAGGAGGCTACAATCCCAATGTTCTCCAGCTACAATGCAGGTAAGCTACAATACACATCCTTACCCGATCACCACCACGAGTAAAGAGAAGTGGGAATGGAGTGGAACCATTGTCACACTATCAACTGTGAGATATACCAACGTAAACTGTACCAATAAATTTGAACCATGCATCAACCTTTACTCAGCACGGCAATCAACGTACCATAAACAAGTGCATCAGCGCACCAACACGTAATCAACTTGTACCGCATAAACAAGTGCATCAATCGTACCAACGCAGCAATCAACCTATACCATAAACAGTGCATCAACCATGTGTCAAATTATGTACTAGTCATGTGTCAACTTCTCATCAATATGTATGAACATCATCAACTATGCACCCCTCATGTATGTGCGCCAACTCATCAACTACTTGTCTTAACCATGTACTCAACGTGTATCTAAACCAAAGCCCTCATGAATTTCATCATCAAATCTGATTTGTAGCTCTGTAATAGACCTAGTTTATGTGTCACATTCGCAAACCTTCCTTAACTTTAAAAACAAAGGGACTAGCATTTTCATCAAAGTAAACTTTGATGAAAATGATAGTCTCGCATGCCTAGTTTTGGATTAGTCAACAACCCTAGCGAGTAATGTAACTTTGAACGTAAAGAGTACAAGATTTGAAACTTATATACGAAATGTTTTTAGGTGTTTTAATGTCATTCCTCAAATTGGCGCTGGAGCCTCTCAAAAATGAGTTATATCAAAATGGCATACCTTGCTGAATTCTTTGCTTATTCTAGGAAGCTGACCTTTGTGAGGCATGCACCCGAAAAAAGTGTTTGAATGATCTGAAACTATTACAAGAGACCTACAGACTGTACCCTAACCAACACAATTGGTCTCACTAAATTTATGGATCTGTTGAAGGGTATGATGTTTTTTTTACCGAAACTACCTGATTTTTGACTAGTTCCGGAATGACCACAAACCCTATTTTCCGAGTGTAAATGCAAAAATATAATGACCACAAGCTGAATTTTTAACCACAGATGCTTGAATATTATGTTTTCTCCCTTGCCTAGAAATTTCAGGATCTAATCATTATAGAAAAAACGTTATAGTGAAAATGGTTAGATGACATGTAAATAACATATCAGAAAGCACCATCAAGGAATTTATCCTTCCCTTGTATTTGACCTTTGTAGCCACTTTCGTCAGATTTTTGGCTTAGATATCATTTGTATACCTCTAGAACCTATGAATGTCAATATTCTCAAGTGTGTTTTCAAATGAGAGCCTTATATATTTATACTCTCCAAGTAGCTTCCTTAAAAACATCTTCTAGGTCCTTGGCCCCGCCTTTTTTTGGGGTTGGGTCCACTTCTAATTTCTCGATTAAAATTATTATTGATAATTTATTTTGTATTCACTTTGGTTATAATACAATCATCACTTCACTTTATTATTTACCTTTTTAAAATCTTAAAACCACTTTGATTACTTTGACCTTTTGGGGCTTCTAGATGACATGAGGGTCTTCCAACTTCGTAAGGCCGTAACTCCTCAAGCAGGTAAGGGGAGTTATGCTTGGCCGTTCCACATACCATAGAAATGTCATGACATGTACTATCCTTAGGAATGCAGTATTATCTGGAAATATATCACCAACTCAATACCTTTACCCATCAAACAATATCATAACTCATACCTTTACCCATCAAACAAACTTTGGTCCATTACCCAAACCTGGGGTCTCCAACTTCTCATGGCCATAACTCTCTAACCGTGAGGAATTATGTGACGTTCCACATACCATCGGAAATGACATAACAAGAACTATCCATCTAGGATATTTTCCCTGAAAAATTCACTTTCCTTCATCTCATTATTCCACAATTAAGCATGGGTTCTCTTACTCCACAAAGATCTTCCCATGAGGGATTTCACCAGAAGGGGACCACTTTGGAGCTCATCCATATTTACTTCTTATCAACCATGACAAAAAAATAATGAGTCATATTTACATCAAACATTATTGGGTCCATTACCCAAACCTTTGTGCTACGGGTATTTCTTTAAGGGTTGACATCAATGACAACCAACCTTAATCAACAAAAAATACTTACAATTCATCAAGAAATAACCATGCAAACCCTAGTTGTAACACCTTCCTTCAAGAGAAACACCATAAAATGCCAAAAATTGTTTTCCTTCAACAAGTGTGCCTCACTAGATCATCCAAAACCCTAGAATAGGGTGCAAATTTCAAACCTCACCAAGTGGTGAGTGAAAGATGATGATAAAATGAGGATCAAAATCCTCAATATACACTGTATCAATGACCTAATTTTACTTTTTTAGGTCATAAAAAGGCCGACAAGGACATAATGTCAAAATCATATTTTTTTACATTAAATTCTAAGTAAAAACCCTAATTAAGTAGAAAAGAGATTAAAATCCCCTTCAAGGGAGGTGCTAGCCCTTACTAGGGCAAATGAGACATCTAGGAGAAAAACATTAGCCCCCCAGGGGTCTCT
Organism: Picea sitchensis; assembly: GCA_010110895.2. NCBI lineage: Eukaryota > Viridiplantae > Streptophyta > Pinopsida > Pinales > Pinaceae > Picea > Picea sitchensis. The sequence continues at coordinate 307,715 of SNQJ01S0002216.1, forward strand.
CCAACATGCCACATGTGACACTGCTACCCAGTCTGCCTCCAAAAGCATCCATGAAGCTGGATGATGTCATGGTGAAGATGGGGATGTCCTAAGCCTTCCAAGGCTAGTGTTCCACTGAAAAGGGGTCATTCCCCCTAGGTCTAGTCCTGTCGGAGTGTCTCTGGTGGAACCTCCTCCTCCTCTCAGGTGCAAAACCCCTGATCAATATCTTTCCTGCCTCTGCCCCCTAATGGGGTCTCAACATCCATCTGGTGGTCTCTTCATCCCCATGGAGGTTCGAACTGGTCATCTCCCCAAGTGTACCGGTCCAAATGGTACCTGACCATCAAGCATGGTCCTGCACATCAAAAGCTATTCCCTCCATGGGCTCATCAGTCACAGGGATCATAGCAATGTCAATCACATTACATCATCAATATTATTAAACATATGCATAAAACCCCTAATACATCATTCAATAGCTCAAAGACATTACAAAAAACCTGCAATACAAGATTGGAGAAAAGGACAAGGTGTCATATTGGGCTAGTGTCCACAAGAAAAGGAAAGTTTCTGGAAATATCTCATCCAAGACATCTAAGTGAGGTGATGTGGTTAGGGGATTTCCTAACATGTGGGTGCAGAGAGGGCCAAGGATGCATAAGTGTTACCTGTGGGCGCCTTTGTAGAAGGCGAGATGGACCAGTCATGGATGCATTTTTTCCAAGCCCATTCTTGTCTTTATTCTTTTTATTCTTGTTTTATTCTTTTATTCACTTTTTTTGTTCAAGAACTAACCAGGGGACATTGCCTTGGCATGGTGACCAGAGCTGACAGCGTTACCCACAAGTACTTTCACAGAGATGAGAAGGTTGGCTCGTGATGAGACCCCCTTTCCCTTGGCCATGCAACCAAGGGTCACTGCCCTGGCGTGGTAACTAGATGGTGGCAATTTCATATTGTTAGGTACCTATGGACCTAATAGGTTGGCTCGTGATGAGACCCCCTATCCTCTAACTAGTTCTTGTTTTGTTATTTTTCGGGTCCCTCTTTTTTCTCGCTGAGAGGCTTTTTACAGCCTTCTTGTGGATCCCTGGGAAAAGCATCTCGAGGTTTTATTTCTAAGTTTTTGTCTTTTACCAGTTGCTTTTACCTTCTGGGCCTTTAGCCCCTTCTTCCCACGAAATAAGGTGAAATCTTGCAAATAGGTCAACCCAATGCCCAGACAAGGGGAATGGGATAAATGAGCGAGAGATAAGATGAAACAGTGGTGCTATGATGGGAGTGGACAATGGATTTTCAAAAATTCCCCCAGTGGCAAACCAAGACATATGGGCATAGGCTTGCTAGGAACCCTGTCAATTTCTCCAAGTATGGTCAAGTGGGCTAATGTAAGATCCAAGCAGTTGTTAGAGATAAAAGGAATCAGATGCATATATTTAAAACTTTCAATGATCAAAAGTGACACATACCATGATACCTGGACCAATTACCTCATGGAGAAAGAACCTCTTCCGATACAGTATCAAGCCGATGGTGATGGATGTTGTTGTTGCTGACAACAAAAAAGATGCTGAATGAAGAAAAGGTGGGCCTTCTAGGGGCATGCGCAAGTCAATCCTGCTCTTAGTACTCCATGTCTAGGACCTATGGGCCTCGAGACATGATCTCCTAGTTATCCCTAAAAAGTGGGGATAACAGACGCTTCATCTCCTAGGTTTAGGTTTTTGGATGTCTAGGGTTTGTGGCATTCCTGCTTATTGTAAAAAGGCCTTCAGAGCCTCATTGTAATGATCTTCTTGCGAATACGAGTAGTCGTCACATCTCTTCTCAGAGATAAGCTGCCATCATTCTATCGAGTCTTTCACTCTGTATTTTTACAGTCTCTGTACATTTATTTAATTAATAGAAATCGTGTATTACTGTATCTCTGTGTTTTTGGTTGCATCTCTGATACATTTATGTTATATTATTGGATATCCATGATATCTCTGTGTATTTCCTTATTATATATCCTCTCTCATTTCGTGCCAAAAATAATCCGAATCACCAAGCCTTGATATAGGAGGGTTGACGAGGTGTCCTATTGGGCATATCTTCCGTAGGTAAAGGAGTGTTTCCCAAGTGATCCCTCTCTAAGCCATGTAAATTGGATGAAGTGTTTAAGGATCAAGACTGAATGGCCATGGGGTTCATGACATACAAGGGGTTGTAGTGTCTCATTCATGGGTTCCTTTATAGAGGGTGCGTGGCACCTTTGTTTGCAATGTAATTTTTTCAAGCCCATTGTTTTTCCACTAATTATTTCTTTCATGTTTTAAGGATGAGTTGAAGGCCATTGTCCTGGCGTGGTGTCCAGATAATGACAATGTCACTCATGAATACTTTGCAGAAATGAGAAGGTTGGCTCATGATGATACCCCTTTTCTCTAGGCTATGCAACAAAGAGCCACTACCCTAGCTTGGTGGCTAGATGGTGGTAGTGTCATACCGCTAGATACCCATAATCATGATAGGTCGGCTTGTGATGAAACCTCCTATCCTCCAACTAACCTCCTAATCATTCTATCCTTTACTCTTGTGGGTCCCCCTTTTCTTATAGATAAGTGTTTCATTGCTTTCTTGGGGGATCCCTAGGTGAATCATATGGAAGGTTTATACATAGGATTTTATCTTTTACCCAGCAACAATCTCTCTGGGCCTTCAGCCCCTTCTTCCCATTGAATGAGGGACAATCCCTTCTTGGGTCAATACACCCTAAAATCCAGAGAGATGAGGAAATGGGGGGTTTAGGTGATGAAAAGTGGTAAGTATGGTTGGTAACGATACGATGGCTCTTCAATGGAGTTTCTAATAGAAAACCCATTCCCGAGGAAGACCACTTACTAGGGCACAATGTAAACCACCAAGGTGATTTAGGGAAAAAGGCATAATTTCCAAGCATATGTCATGAAATCTAAAGTAGTCTAAGATACAACATACTCAAATTCCTCAAATATTTAAATTACACTCACTTAATACCTTACTTGTACCTCATGGAGAAAGGCCCAGTGTCGGAATCCAGCTGGTGTGGTGGATGCCATCTGAAAATCATGACCTCCATGGTGGTGAGAAAGGTCTCCATCTATGCAAATGGATACCATTGGTCATGTAGTCTCTCGGCACTCCATATATACAACCTGAGGGCCTCTAGACATGGTCGCCTTAGTTATCCCACAAAATGGGAATAACACATGGCTCCTACTTGGGGACATGTGCTCACCATAGAGTGCATGAGAACTGCAACATCTCCTAGAATACTTGTGCTTGCCAAAATCATAAAAACACATCAGAGCATCTAGGGTGGTGTTATCACCCTTCATCCATATGCATACAAAAAAAATCCAAAATGAAAACTAATCTAAAAAAGAAAATTTTTGACATTTTTTCAAAATTTTCTAAACTAAATATGAAATCAATGTGCAAGTAGAGAAAAATGAAATATGAAATGCATCTAAACGAATATGAGAAATCAAAATGCAAATGCAAAAAAACAAAATGACCTACCTACTTACCTGGGGCCTTGGGGCCCTGAAGGTCAAATGATGGGTGATGTCAGGTGAAGTCATACAACCAGTGCAACCAGTTGGTCACCTCATCAAAGTATCTCCCCCTGTGCTTAATCATATAATACAACAAAGATAATTCAAGCACATAGTAATCATGAGTATAACCACACATATAATCGATCATGAAATAAAACTCATGGAGATGGGTGGGGGGGAGGAAATCATGCTGGAAAGAGATATTTTCATCCTAATCATCTCTCCTGAAAGTATAGCCACAAGCTTGATCAATATGTATCTAAATATGATTACCATATGTAGATGAAGGCTCATATTCATCTTCACTCAGAAAATCATTGCTCCTTGTAGGTTGAAAGGATACGAGATCCCAAGAAAACCCCGTGATTTCCAAAACAAGAGGAAATGGGGTAAGGCACAACCTTAGAGAGAAACTCCTCCATCGGACTTAGGAAACGTCTCCTCTTTGTCTGCAAATCCCTACCTAAAGTATCAACATGAAATTACTTTCATTTGGTAGCGTGGACCTCAGACTGCTTTGGGCTGGCCACGACCTAGTGTCTATCAAAATATGAGTACAATAGCTGAAATCCCTCATAGAAAAAATATGCATCCTCAAAATGGTATGCATCAATGGATGAATGAATATCACTCTAAATATGTTGCGACAAGTCATCCTTAAAAGGGAAAAACAAATATGTAACTATATCATCACCAAGCTACCAAAGATATAAACCATACTCATATGAAGACCAATCCTCTGAAGATGACACTCCAACCTCCTCTGCCTGAGAGCTACCCTCAACATCATAAATGGGATATCTATCAATAATGAAGCAAACCACATCCCATCTACATCTCCTAACCTGTATGAAATCATCAATGTGTTCATCAACTCTATCTGAGGGTTGTGCCATGAATTCATCAACATCGTAGGAGTTGATTACTTCTAAAACAAGACTGGATAACTTTGTTTCCTTCAAAAGGGAAATTAGATAAAAAAATCTCATTTAGGCCTTATGCAAGAGAAACTTCATCAAGATCCTTTTGGCATTTTTCTTCATTTCCAAATTCATGGAACAAAGAATCATCAAAGTTTTCAAAAGGACTATAACTCAACATGTTCTCTTCTTGATGCACATGAGAAGCAGATGTATGGATATCCTCATCAAGTGGAAAGGAAAATACTACATCAGGATCTTCTTCAATATTTTCTTCATGAATATGTTCTTCGACAAATTATTCATCATCTCTAATAGGACCAAAGAACTCACATTCTTGATCTTGATCTATAACGCATTTATAGAGTTCCTCGGGCATGAAGAGTGGTTCATCATCATTTGGGAATCTTTCCTAGTACCCATATTTCTCAATCACATCATCGTATAATGAATTTGTTCCAAAATATGCAATGGCCACCTCCTAGGCTGAGTTTGGGGTAGGCATTTCCTCATAATCGTCGATGATGGAATCACGCTCCTCTTCTCTTCATTGACAAAACTTAACCAGAAAATCCTTATCAAGGAAAAGTTTCATTAGTTGTTCACAAAACTCAAAATCTTCATCTCTTCTTTTCTTGAGATACTCAAAATTTTCCTCATTTATTTTGTCAACTTCTTGTCTTTCAACTTTTATTTCAACAAACTTTGGAAGAATCGTTTATCTTAAGCCTTCAATAGGATCAAGGTCAAAACCTTATCTCAAAAAAGCATCCTCCAGGTCATGAATTGTGTCTTCAAGACTTTGAGCTTCTAGTCCCCAATGTTTAAGGAACTCTCTGATGAGGATCGTCAAAGAAGATATGATTCTTGGATTGTAAGAATGCTTGATCCAATCCCTTTGTTCACTTCCCAAGGATAGCAAGAACAACTGCAGGAATACATCCTCATGTTGTGCTCTCAAAATGGAGATGCATCTCGAAAACTCAACAACGTGTGCTACGGTCGAAAATGGATTTCCATAGAAGTTTGGGAGGAGGTCGAATTGGATTATCAAGCACTTGTTTGGATATTCGTCAATAGATTCATGATCTGGGTCTTTGTATGCTTCATGAAAGCACCATAGAGTCATGTTTCCATTACTTATAATACCTCAATAGAGTCGCTAGACGAGCTCAAGGCTCATCCAAGGGTGGAAAGGGATGAGGGAAAAGTGGGTTCTTCGAAGGTGGAGTCACTAGATGAACTTGAAGGACAATTAATCAAGGGTGGAAAGGGAACGTCCCTTGGGTGGAGTCAATAGGAAACCTAAGGAAAAGGATTTTGGATGGGGTTCCAAAGTGTTGTTAGGGTTCCAAAGAGGATTCAAAATCCTTCCCGACAACAACGCCAAAATGTTATCGCACAAGTTTTAGGTTCAGAAAATCCTGACACAACCACCAATTTGTGACAACTAGGATAGAACCTAACCACTATCACCTTAGGTTGGTGTTCCCGTCAATTTAGAGATGAGGTAGTCACCTCAAGGGGGGAATCCTGGTGACCCTAGGGGAGATTGAGATGAAACATTATAAGTATGAGTGGATGTCCCTAAAGGTCAATTATATATGATAGGAAGATCTTGGAAAGGGGTCTTTGGAAGTTTTAAGGGTTTCCAAATGAGTTGAGTGACCTACGGAGAGTGAAGTACCTGCCCGAGACACAGCAAAATCCAAGGATACTTGTAATATGTTAGTTGCACAAGAAAGTTAAGCTTGTTGTCCTTAATTGCAGAAAAATTAAATGATATATATCAGCTCAATAAAGATATCAAAGTATGCAATATAAGTGCTAAGCATATGATAAAATAAACAAGAGGGAAGCTAGTGAAAGCTAGATCAACTCATCAATGATTAAGCAATAACTTTATCACAAAAAGAAAGGTTGAAACAAAAAGGTTTCCGCAATGATACTATCAGCCTTATGGATGTATAAAACCAAGTTTAGCAGTAGAAAAATCATCCACTAGAAACCACTTCTAACTAGCCCAATAGGTGCACTAGGGTTAGTAGAGAGTTAGGGCAAAGTTAGGGATAAATCCTAGGGTTAGTTTAGGAGTTATTAAGCATTAGGAAGTTATTTTTCTGCAGCCCTATTGGCTGTAGGTTAGTTTTTTAATAGAAGAAATGTTTTTTGGTTGAAAGGGGACGCTTCAATGATGCAAGGGAGCCAAAGGCTCAATGAACACTTTCCCAAAGAGACAACTTTAAAACTTGAAAAATTCACATTTACCAAGGCAGCTATTTATTTCTCCAATGCAACAAGTAAATGACTAGTGCCCTCAATAATTGGGTTAATGGAGTCAAGAAAAGAAAGGGCTAGAGGTACTACCTCCTTCAGGGTGTAAATCCTCTTACTCCCCAAGGAAATTATCTCTAGCTAGAGTTTAGGCTAAGAGGGTGTATGCCCTTATACTTCTCTTAGAAAACCCTTATTAAACCAATAAAATGTAAGCATAAAATGATGGAGACTAAGGTGGGCACGTATGTCCTTATACTTCCTACCTATATATAGAAAATAACCTCGACTTGAATAACAAATGATAGCACATTGTAAAAATCCTTACCAATTCAAGGGGAAAAATCTAAGACAAACCACCACAATAGCTAGAGAAAAGCCTTCCAAGGCTAGCGCATCACTTCCATCAACCAATAACCAAAGAGATAGCCATATACACGAGCACAAGAGAGAGAACTAGCCAAAGATAGCAAAAATTTCAGTCCAATACTTCTCACAATGGGAGAGTTATATTATGAAATGATATCTTATGATCTCTATTTATACAAAACGTCACCAAATTAGTTTGTCCACATAATTTTAGGGTAAACCACAAGACTAGGGGTCAACAACCCTAATCTTTCCCCTTTACAAAAATAATATTAAACAATTCACTTAAAATTTTCTTTTACACAAAGATAAACCCTAACTTAAGGTGGCATCACCCCTTTAGGGGACGTTTTGACACTAGGAGCAAGTTGTTGGTGTTGGAGAAGTGTAGTTAGGCTTCCCAAAGCCACATGTCAATCATCTAAGTCATTTCTTCATGGTCAAAGCCCCATTCTCCTAAAAACGTCCTTGTATCAATGAATAATAACCTCACCACCAAACACTAACCCTCCTAGATGACACCATGCCTCCAAAGGTGACGTTTTGTCTCTCCTAAGAAAAATGTTTGGCAAGTGAGGGTTAGGCCATGTTGTCCAAAGTGTCTTCTAGGCCTTCGAAGGTATGTCTCTCACACCCAGCATGCGAGCCCTTGGAATCCAAGTTGTGGGCTTCAAGCCCCATGGAATCCCAAGCTAGACTTGTTCCTCCAAAACTATCCACCAACTAGGTTCTACAAAGACAAACAAGCATGCCCTCCAAGGATCTCAAGTCAAAATATCATGATGAGTAAATCAAATCAATAAATGAGCCACCTAAGTATGTGTGTCAAAGATTACCCTTTCAAACAAGTAAGTTCGCAAAGACATTATGCGACTTGCCAAGCTTGTATATGGGAGGGTTGATGAGGTGTCCTATTGGGAAGATCCTCCCTAGGTCAAGGAATGTTTCCCAAGTGATCTCTCTCTAAGCCATGTAAAGTGGATGAATTGGTTAAGGATCAAGAAGAAATGGGCACAGGGTTCATGACATGCAAGGGTTTGTAGTGTCTCAGTCATGGGTCCCTTTGTATAGGGTGTGTGGCACCTTCGTTTGCAATGCAATTTTTCCAAGCCCATCGTTTTGTCATTAGTTGTTTCTTTCATGTTTCAAGGATGATTCGAATACCATTGTCCTGGCATTGTGTCCATATAATGATAGTGTCACTCATGAATACTTTGCAGAAATGAGAAGGTTGGATCGTGATGAGACCCCCTTTCTCTCGGCTATGAAACTAAGATCCACTACCCTAGCTTGGTGGTCAGATGATGGTAGTGTCATACCACTAGATACCCATGATCATGATAGGTCGGCTCGTGATGAGACCTCATATCCTCCAACTAACCTCCTAAGCATTATATCATTTACTCTTGTGGGTCTCCCTTTTCTTACAGATAAGTGTTTCATTGTTTTCTTGGGGTATCCCTGGGAGAATCATCTGGAAGGTTTATACATAGGATTTAATATTTTACCCAACAAAGATCCCTATGTGCCTTCAGCCCTTTCTTCCCATAGAATGAGGGACAACCCCTTCTTGGGTTAATACACCCTAAAATCCTAAGAGATGAGGAAATGGGGAGTTTAGGTGATGAAAAGTGGTAAGTATGGTCAAGAATAGTTTGATGGCTCTTCAAGGGAGTTCCTAGTAGAAAAACCATTCACGAGGAAGACCACTTACTAGGGAACAATGTCAACTACCAAGGCGAAATAGGGAAAAAGGAATAATGTCCAAGCATATGTCATGAAATCTAAAGAATTCTAAGATACAACATACTCAAATGCCTCAAATATTTAAATGACACTCACCATAATACCTAACTTGTACATCATGGAGCAAGGCCCAGTGCCTCTCGAAAGCCAGCAAGTGTGGTGGATTACATATGAAATTATTGACCTCTGTGGTGGTGAGAAGGGTATACATCTGTGAAAATTTATATTATTGGTCATGTAGTCTCTTGGCACTACATATCTACAACCTGAGTGCCTCGAGACATGATCTCCTTAGTTATCCCACAAAATGGGGATAACGGTAAGAAAATATGATAAAATCAAAGGAACATTTGATCATATAAGAAAGATAGAGATATCTCGATGAAAGTGATATTGTACTCTTGTGGGACAAAAAAAATGAAAATCCAAATATGCATAAGAAGTTTGATGGTCTTTGTCTTGGTCCTTATAAAGCTTAGAAAAAAAATTTGTTTTTACCTAGCTAGCCTTAATGGAGAGAAGTTGCCTTTTCCAGTTAATGGACAACTTCTCAATTTTTACTTTGCAACTAGCACTTGATTTTGTTAACTATAGCATTAGGTAGGATAGTTGTAGGTCATGTTGTGTGTTTCCTTTATGCATCTTGATTGTGCTTTCTTTCTTGTGTGCAGTTTTTGCTTGATTGTATGCAGTGTGTGTGTGTGTGTGTGTGATGAAATAAAGAATTTTGTTATATCTCATTTATATTTTCATATACCAAGTAAATCATATCCAGGGGGTCTTTGATGTAGAGTGCAGGTATTGAATTTCGAGAGATTGTTGAGGTTCATGTGCTCTATGGTGAGCACATTGTTGGGTATGTGTTATATTCTTTGCACGACTAGAACTAGTGTTTTCATTTCATCATAAATGCAGGGGGGCATTATCACCCCTTTTCTTGGGGGGTCATAGGGGGGTGGATCCCCTCTTTGTAGGGGTTCGAGGGCTACACCTATGAAAAAATTGTTTTGCGTCTGTTTTTAGTGGTTTTTCGGCACATGGTTTTCGTCGATGGTTTTCTAATTTTGGTTAAGAAATTAGGGTTTTTTACTAATCTGAGTCAATGGATTAGGGGTTTTGAATTACGTAGGATCGTATATATATAGGATCATTGTATTGTAAACAATTAATATATGATTAATAGAATATTAGAGGTGTGGTTCTAAACAGATTGTTGGTTTCCCAATTTCGATTTCTAGGGTAAAATATCTATGTAATGTGTGTGTGTGTGTGTCTTTTATATTTTTATTAAGAATATGTTTGTAGTAATTTATTTTACAAGGTTAAAATATACACACATATAACCATGTTGGAGCCAGATGTTACTCATCACATCTAGGGGTAACTAAAGGAGGTTTTTTCTCCAAAGATTCACATTACAGAAAGCAGTTCCACAGATGAAATCCATGGTTCTCAATAGATAGATGATCGATGATGATTCCCATATATTTCTCATCTCACTCACACTTGATTCCATAGGTGCTTAACATACAGGAGGCAACTTGTTTCAATACTTCATATTAAGTGTTAATGACTTATGTACTTGTCATGAAATTAGTGATCAAGTAGTTGAGTCTGATAATGGATCATGATGCTCTAAATTTGTGCCTTTTGTCTTGTTTCTCCTTAGTAGTCATAATCCCCTCTTAGATAGGTGTTGTCACTCTTGGGTGGAGTTGTACTACTAGGGGGATTTGATAGGGGTAGTATATCCATATCTCAATCCATACATAACATTCTCCATCTTTCTCTGTCTTTGTTCTCCATGCTTTTGAGTTGGTGGTCATATGTAAAACATATAGGTTCATGCTTCATAATCTCACGAGAAGAAGAATTTTGAATACTCAAGGTTGATGCAGCTATATGTATAAGGAAAAGGGAAAAGTGCTAAAATCAAAATGCAAAGCAAATGAAAGAAAAAATAAATGATTGGGGAAAAATCAAAGAAAAACAAAGCATGAGCAATTCCCCCTCACTATGAGGCCATCACCCCAAGTCCTATATAATGAATGCATATCTAAAAAATGACTAAATCAAATCCAAATCCAAAAAAGGCTAAATAAATAAAGAAAAAGGCAAATAGGGGTTTGATAAAACATAGTACCAAGAAAATGGAAACTCATTGCATATGTGATCCTTTATTACAAACATGATCATATGGATGAATATCTTACATAACCTCACATAAATATGGTTTCCACTCATGAAGAAAAACCCCACTCCATACCATCTATCATCACAGATGCTCCTTGATGGGTTTCTTGGGAAATAATTCTCCCCCTGAATATCGACACATGTGATAAGGGAAAATGATAACCCCCCATACCTAAACTTGGAAAATTATATGAGTTATTGTGAAGTTTAAAGTGTCATGTTAAAACTTAAATATTGAACTTACCCTGAGTGACCACCTTATCCATAATTTTCTTGGTATATTCCATTGGTGTTGAATTGAGTAGCTACATAGGAGGCCTTAGAATTAATTGTATCTTTCCTTAAGAGTCGTTGAAGCTACTAAGGAAGCATCCTTTGTGTTGGATTTATCCTTCACTTAAAAGAGGGAAGTTGTTGCCTAGATGACAGTGGCAACACTTCCAATGTTCCACTAGTTTTAACACCTTGTGAAGGCTTTGCAATAGGGCTGCAAGATTACGTGATAGCGGGCCAACGCCAAGGTCTAGACCCACATTGCATACTTAGATTGGGAAAGGGAGGACTCCTTTTTTGGTTAGTTTCATTGATTCAGATTGGGTCGGCATCCCTATTGGTCGAAATTCTATTGCAGGTTGTGTTTTCATGCTTGGTTCTGGACCTATCACTTGGGCTTGTAAAATACAAGTAATTGCTCTTTCTTTAGAAGAATTAAAGTACTAAGCAGCAATTAATGAAAGTGAAGAATCTTTATGGCTTTGATGGATCCTTTCATAGTTTGGATTCCCACAATAGCATCTGACCACCCTCTGGTGTGACAATTAGAGTGTCATCAATCTCACCAAATATCTAGTTCAACAACAGCACAACGAACACATTGAGCTACAAGAACACTTCGACAGGAATCTCATTCATGATCAAGGTATTGAAGTGCTCTTTTTCCCTACAGAAGATCAAGTTGCAAACATTTTCCCAATGTCTCTTACAGAAGACAATTTTTCCAAACTTTGATCTTGGTTAGGAATTCAAGAAGTTGTCATTAACAATGGATAGGGTCTAATGCCTCCTTCCTTCTCCTATTGTTTCACCTTTTTAAATCCTTCAATCCTATCCCAAGTTGTTCTTAAAGGGGGATGTTAGGATATTTAGACACTTAAGAGTTAGTTAAGTCAGACTTGGTCTAATATGTCTTTAGGTGATAGTGTGTTTCTTAGTATGTTTCCTTAGTATGTGTTATCCCCCATTACTAGGGATAACTAAGGAGATGATGTGAGGCCCTTAGGTTGCAGACATGGAGTATCGAGAGGCATATGAGCAGACAGGTGCCCCTATTTGTTCACGCATCACCATATAATCGATGGCAATGGCATCCACCACACCCAGCTTGGCCCACAGAGGAAAATAGGTCTTGCTTCACGAGGTAACAAGTCTGGTATTGTGGTAAGTTTCATTTTAATATTTGAAGCATTTGAACTTGTTGCAAAGGATCCTTTCTTGATTTTGAAAACATTTGCTTGGAAATTATGTTTTTTTTCCTATTTCACCTTTGTGAGTGTCATGGTTTCCTAGTAAGTGACCACCCTCAGAGAAAGGATTACTACTAGGGGGTCTCCTTGAGGGGTCATCGTAACATTATCACTCATATTTTCCACCTTTCATCACTTCTTCCCCTCTGTTTCCCCATCTTTTAGGTTTTCAGGCTTATTGACTCAAGAAGGGCATGTACCTCATTTCATTTGAAGAAGGGGCCATTAGGCTCAGAGGTGCTCTAGAAAAAACATCATGCAATAAAGGATTGTCCTCGGATCCCAAGAGAAATGAAACACTTCTCAAAAAAATGAGGGACCCATAAAACAGATAATTAATTGATCAATAATACTTTCTAAGGTAGAGTTTTTGTGGGCTATGCATTTCCTTGCTAGTGCCCCTTACTGTATTCAACTTGGAAAGGCATGAAAACCAAGGTAGAGTGTATGTGTACTATGCATATCCTTTTTAGTGCCCCTTATTGTCCTCAACTTGGTGACACATGAAAAATAAATGGCCAATAAAGGGCTTGGAAAAATATGTTTAAAAAAAAAAGAGGAAAAGGATGTGGCTAACCTTCAACAAAGGCGCCCATAAATGAGACAATATGAGCCCTTGTATGTCATGAAACCCCATACCTATAAGTATAACCCCATCCACTACATGACCTGGAAATAATTCACCTTGGGAACATCCCCTACTTGAGGAATTAGCTCACCCAATAGGGCACTATGACACCCCTGCCATATCTAAATTTGGCAAGTTGTATAAGGTCTTTGAGAATTTGTTTATTTTTAAATGGGAGGATTTGATGCACATGTTTGGGTAGTTATTTTATTATATATGACGTACATGGAATGATATTGTGACTTGTGGACCCTTGGAGGGCGTACTTGTTTGTCTTTGCAGCTCCTTGACAAGTGAAAGCTTGATCGTGAAGGCACAAGGTTCCTTGAACCTTCATTTGGGGCATGAATCCCACAAGTTGGATGATGTGCCCCATATCCTTATGAAATCTTGGATGAGGTACGTTTCATTTGGAGGCATTTTATTACCCATTGGATGTGACTCGCTAACCTTCAAAGCCCCAACGTTTACTTTTGGAAGCAATACTTTACTCTTTTGGGGCATGATGTCATCACTTGGAATGCTAGGGTTTGATTGTGAAAGGTGTTTTGATGGTGATGTGGCTTACATTGATGGAGAGGGAGACACTTGGTATGCATATGATACTTATTGGAAGGACATATGGTCTTTGGAGGCCCAACTAGTTTCACCCTAGGCCAAAACATCTCTTCTAGTGGCCCAACGTCACCCCTAAAAGGGGATTTTATTTTTGAAATTTTGAAATTTAAAGTTGTAAAGGAAAAAAGAGGATGTCAACCTCCCTAATTTGATGTTGACATTTTGAATTGTGGACAAATGGATTTTAGGTGACCTCTTATAAAAAGAGGTCACCCCATTATCATTTGGAATATAACTCACTTGAGAATTACATATTGTATGGCTGAAATTTTTGTCCTACTAGGGCATTTTGCTCTATATCTCTCTTGAATCTCTCTTGTGGATGCTAGTACTTATCTTTTTGTGAAGGAGGCTAAGGTGTTATCTCTTGGATGTTTGTTCTTGGTAATTTTGGTGGAATATGCTTGATAAAAAAAGGGTTTCTTCATGTTTTTTCTTGGAATTGGTAAGGAATTTCTGCATTAATTGTGTTTTTCTTCTTGTTCCAAGATAAATTTCTCTAAATACTTGGAGGAGTGTAAAGTCATACACCCTCCATCAAGTCTACTTTTTTTACTTTGTTATCATTGAAGAAACTACTTTGCAAAGGTTGCTAGGAGGAGTAAAAAGGCTTACACCCTCCTAGATTTACCTTGCTAGTTTTGTTTGCTCTAGGGAATAAAAAAAATTATACCCCTAGAGAAGTAACACAACTAGCTCTTACACAAGAGAATCCATAACCCAATTGATTTGGCACTAGTCTGATTTGCATTGGAGATATAAAATCATTGCATTGGTATACGTGGAAATTAGAGATATTGCAATTGTTCAAGTTGGAATTTATTCTTCATGCTATAAGTTTGTTTGTGACATAAGGGTGTCTAAATTAGCCAAGTGATTCTCTTTGTTGTTACAAATTAATTCTAAAACCATTAGGGTTGTAGAAAACTCATCTTCTTTCAAGATTTGCTCACTAATCTACCGCTAAAATATACTTGTAAACCATGGTAATTATTCTACTAGTTATTAGTTAATTGTTGGGTGGTTTACTTGCTGATTTTTGTGGCTAGATATTGTTGTTGTAGAAATTGTTTGCTACAGACAATTGGTTGTCATAATAATTTGTTGAGAACACTTAATAAACATCCTTAGTGCCACCAAAGTCTTTCTTTAAACATTGGAAGTTTGACTAGTCAGTGTTAGCTTTATTTCTGTTACCTTGTACTAGATTTTGGATGGTTAAATTTGCAGATATTAACATATTTTATTGTTGATCTATATATTTCTATACTTCTGCAATTTGGGATAGAAAGGATTCTTTCTTGATTCCCATTGGTTTAATGTTATTGTTTCCATCATCTATCTTGTTTTGGGTAGGCCTAACATTGTTTTGTATGTATTCAACACTTCGTAACTATTTGTCCTTTCACAAGACTCGTCTTCAAGCATTTTCATCATCTCCAAACTTGACCTATAGGGGTGTTCATCATCATCATCATCTCACTCTCCATCGCAATACCCCTAGGTTCACCGGGATTCCCCCATTGTGGTGATTTCATCATCACTCAAACGAGGGGAGTGTCTATCTAAGGTGACAGTGGGTAGGTACTCCCATAGTTGTCACACTTCTGTGGATTGGGTTGGGTTTTTCCCAAGCTATAGATTGTGCGATAACAGTATGCATTAGTATGAATTTGTAGTTATGTAATTCGACGGTCGTGATATGTTCTAGACATAAAGTGATCTGACAACTCATATTCTCCTCGATCTTAATAGCTATATTGATATGTGGCTTAGAACCTGACTAGTCCATGATCTCTATTTAAAGAGAATTGAGGGTCATTTGTTGATGATTGAATGTGAGAAACTCTCTTGTAAAATATTTTTCTTTTGCATTAATATATTTCCTCCAATATCCAAGTTGGTTGGGGTCGGGGACTATTTCCCTCTTCGAGGTTTTTAACCACGTAAAAACATTAGTGTGTTTATCTTTGATATGTTTGTGTGAGTGGTTACTGAAGGTGTTCATCCTATATGGAAATACCAAGTTTTGGAAAACAGATAAACCTTCCAAACAACCCTAAATACACATTAACTCATATCTTGAACTTACCCCGAGTGACCACCTTATCCATAATTTTCTTGGTATATTCCATTGATGATGAATTGGGTAGCTACATAGGAGGCCTTCGACTTGATTGTATCTTGCCTTAAGATTCCCTGAAGATACTAGGGTTAAACCTCCCTTGTGCTGGATTTATCCTTCACTAAAATGAGGGAAGTTGTTTCCTAGGTGAGAGTGGTAACACTTCTAATGTTCCACTAGTTTTAGCACCTTGTGAAGGCTTTGCACTAGGACTACAAGATTGTGTGATAAAAGGATATAGCCAAGGTCTAGAACCACATTGATCAACACAATGAATTCCTTACTAAGACCACCATGTCGGGCCCTGGCCACCCCTGTAGTAGTAAAATGTTTTTTTCTAGGTCCACCAGTCTCTCCTAGGTGATGGATGTTAAGTTTTCAATGAGTTATGGATCATGTATTCTCTTTTAAATTTTCTGTTAACTATTACTTGAACCATAACTACTGCAGCAAACCAAGAGCACAAGAAGAATAACCATGCACAAGTACACAAGAAGTATCATGGGAAACCCTTCTCAATAAGGGAAGACAACCCAGCCAATCCTTTGCTATATTCCTCAAGAGAAATACCTCCCACACCATCACCAAACCTAGCACACAAGAGGGTGTTGTAATTCTCATAATGTTAGACCACAACTTCTGAAATCATGAGATGACACAATGATAAGTGTGTTTCCTCAATGGGGATTCACCTTTATTTATATAAGACTTGTCACATCAAATGATGTGTCTTTTGGCACAATAGGGCCGACCTCAATAACTCAAAATATAATTAATAATTACCATATTAATTATCTTTTATATTAATTATCTTTTACATTAAGGTGGGGCCAACCTGTACCCTTTACATTACAAATAGGGTTACAGGTAAGTCTGACTCTTGAACAATATAGCAAGGGATCTCATACACTCACTAGTGTTCAGCCACTAGGGGAACATCCATAGGGATGTCCATATCTATGGCTCACTACATTACACAGAAGAGCCACTCTCACTAGTGCTCAGCCACTAGGATCACGTTCACCTCTGCTCGTCCACAGGCATGTCCACTCAACAGGTCTTCTTTCCCACTACATTACACAGGAGAGTCATATGGAGTTCATCATCAACTCTCTGCTCGAAGGAGGCTAATACATCATCTTTATCTATGTCTCATGATGATGTACCCAACACTTTGGGATTTCACACGTTCACCTTATGCTCAGCCATAGGCACGTCCAACTCTACAGATCTCCTTTCTCACTACGTTACACATGAGAATCATTTGGAGTTCTTCTCAACTCTCTGTAAGGAGGAGGCCATCTCTATGTTCCAGCTCTGTCTCATATAGGAACCACACACCCCTCTCAGGGGCTCTCTCTCTCTCAGGTTTGTGTCCTGGAGAATGTCTCACATAGCTTCAATCATCAACACTCCCTCTCAAATAGGTAGGAATTCTTCATCATGCCAAGTCTCACATGGATGTATTTTGAACTTTGTTCTTGGTTGTAGTTATCAACACTCCCTCTCAACTAGGGAGGTATCCTTCACCAAGCTAATTTGGTGAATATGTCTTCAATCTTCTCATGTGTAGGAAGGTACTGTTAGAATGTAGAAGATGGTGTGCTCATTTTACCATTGACGATACCCTCGTCACCCAACCACAGGCCGAAGCCTCCCTCCGAGCACCTTAATCTTGACTGAGAATTCCTCCGGAAGCAAACCCTAGGATAGATATCCAAACAAAGAGCAATGCATCTCTCCCCAAGGATAGCGCAACACAAAAGACTGATCAGATGTTCCAAACCCTAGCCAAGATATATTCAAGCCAATACTGAAACTAGCTGCTACTGCAGCTGCACCTGCAACCCTCCTACAAACCTGCGTACCAGATTGCAACTGCAGTGCACACCAACTGGGAAAACTGCAGTCCTAAGATGTGACAAATGAGAACTGGCGCCCTGTATTTATAGTAATCATGTCAGTTTACTGGGGCCGAATTCTCTTTCTGGGTATGTGTCTATTTAGTATATTATTATTCATTCTGGCCGACTTCTTCTCTTGGAGGCTAATAGCCTAATATAAATTTTCTTCTTGAGCTGACAAGGCTTCTAGGGTTATTAGCCAACTCATTAGGGTTTCTCTTGCTTCCCGGAGTCTTCTATTCTCGTCAGGTTCACACGT
>SNQJ01S0002216.1:325846-344075 GCA_010110895.2 Picea sitchensis
GAGTACCAGGAGATGCGTTGGGCTAGGGTGCACTGATCTATCCGGAGATTAGGTCAATCTCGTCACTTAAGGTGCCTCAAAAAGAGGTTTAGGGTTTCTGCAACTGCTTCTGCTGGTAACCTTAGCTGCAGTGCTTTTGGAAGCTGCCCCTGCTAGTAACCCTAGAGACAGTTCCTCAACGAGCTCAATGTCTAGCGGTTATGTTTCCTTCCAGCATTTTAGGCTGACTGAAGGGGTGTGGGCCCATAACCTGTTAGAATGTAGAAGATGGTGTGCTCATTTTACCATTGACAATACCCTCGTCACCCAACCACAGGCCGAAGCCTCCCTCCGAGCACCTTAATCTTGACTGAGAATTCCTCCGGAAGCAAACCCTAGGCTAGATAGCCAAACAAAGAGCAGTGCATCTCTCCCCAAGGATAGCGCAACACAAAAGACTGATCAGATGTTCCAAACCCTAGCCAAGAGATATTCAAGCCAATACTGAAACTAGCTACTACTGCAGTTGCACCTGCAACCCTCCTCCAAACCTGCGCACCAGACTGCAACTGCAGTGCGCACCAACTGGGAAAACTGCAGTCCTGAGATGTGACAAATGAGAACTGGTGCCCTGTATTTATAGTAATCCTATCAGTTTACTGGGGCCGACTTCTCTTTCTGGGTATGTGTCTGTTCAGTATATTATTATTAATTTTGGCTGACTTATTCTCTTGGAGGCTAATAGCCTAATATAAATATTCTTCTTAAGTTGACAAGGCTTCTAGGGTTATTAGCCAACTCATTAGGGTTTCTCTTGCTTCCCGGAGTCTTCTATTCTCGTCAGGTTCACACGTGGGGGTAAATACCTCCTGCAGCTACCATAATATTAACAGGTACTACATGTGTACTATTTTCCTCTGCATCATGTCTCTGATATAATGATATTTTATCTCAACGTGTTTCGATCTATCATGAAACACTGGGTTCTCAAAGATATTTATACACAACTATGGTTATCATCATAGGATCCATCTCATGATCAAGTAAATCTATCAGAAGCTTGTGAAGCCATATTTCTTCGCACACTCGATGCTACATACTTTTCTTCTAAGGTACTCAAGGTCACGAAGTTTTGTTTCCTTTTGCATCAGGAAACCATGGAAAACTTCATGGTAAGACAACAACTGGATGTGCTCTTCCAGCCCACTGTACTCGCTGCTCAATCTGTATAGGTATATCCCTACAAACTCAAGTCTACACTGGAGACATATCATAGGTCATATCTAAATGTGCCTCATAGATATCTCAATACATGTTATGTTGTTGTCTAGTGAGTCTGTCTCAGTTAAATCATGGAATGACTAAGTACATTCACTACATAGCATGAATCAAGTTTGGCGTTAACCAGATATATCAGTGATCCAATCAGTTGTGGATCAATCTTGTTTGAATCATATTTATTCATTTTCTTCAAATCCATCACCGTGGATTTCCATTCTGTCATACTAAAATTCTTTAATATTCCCATTGTATATTTTCCTTAACTCGGGAAAATCTCATCGGTCCTCTATCATACTTCTTGTCCCAAGAAGTAGTGCATCATACCCATATCCTTCATCTTGAAATCATAATTCAAAGCTTACTTGTATCCAACAAGAAGGCTTTCTGAATAAGTTATCAAAATCAGGCTCTTGTTACCAACACTAATAATATAGGTTTCGATCAACAATACTCTTGTTGAAACCCAAACTCATCAAGAATCCATCTATCTGATGTAGTTTCCAACTCAAGGATGGTAGTACAAATGGAAGTGTATCGGATTACTGGATCAATATGTCTCATCATAGTTCACTCCCTCTGCTTGTGAGAATCCTCTAAATACAAGTCTCGTTTTATATTTCTCGATACTTACATCAGTTGCATGTCTTTCTGCCTCTTGCAGAGTTTGTCAAGCCCAGACATGTTTTTTATAGCCTACTGCAAAGTCCCTGGGAATACCAACTGGAACCACTGGATCAACTGTATTAATGGCTATCTCCCTCTGGACTGTTGAAGAGGAAGAAGGTAATGTCTCTCTTTCTCAATTAGTTTGACTCCTTCTGAATCAAGTGACTCCCTCTGAAGTCTGAAGGATAAGCTTATTCCTTTGTTGTTAGCCTACCTGGAACAAGAAAACAAATAAAAGGAAACAAGACAAGAATAACTCCTAGAGGATATTTATGAGTACATCTCTAGAATCAAAACATTTTAAGGATTGTTGTCACAACTACAACACCTACTTGTAATGTAGAAACCTTAGAAATGTAGGTTATAAATATGATAATTTCAAATAAAAAATAAAATAAAAAACAATCAAACCTGGAGTCTTCACTTCTAGTGTGTTGCTCCTCTAGATGCACTGAGATCCTTCTGGATCCATGATTGCACCATGAGTTTCTTCCTCCTACAAGTACCCTTATGATGATGGTGACAATAATATACACAAGTGCATACCTGAGAGTGTACATCAATGGATATTATGTTTGTGTTGCGTTCTTTTCACATTATTGGCTCTCACATCAACTGTCTTCAAGATTTCATTATTTGGATAGTACTTTATGTTTGATAATTTTGCAAGTGTGTTATCTATCACATCGTCTTTGTTGCCACATAAGATTGTTTCCAATAGTAAACTGAGCGGGCTAACTCTCCCAGTTACTCTGTATCTAGCACCTCCATGGAAAAGAGTCTGACCAAAGTAATGAGTTCTCGTTCCAAGGGAGAATACAGGGCATAGTTGAAGTTGCATCATCACGAAATTCACAACAGCCTCCAGAGGTCCCTGGTACTGACAACTAGAGCTTAGAGAATTCATAGGTCAATCTCCTTTGGATCCTTCAAGCACATGAAATCATTGCATCTGTTCCACTAAGCCTCAGAGGTGAACTCTTCAAAAAAAATGTTGCCATCGGAACATAGCACACAAGCTCGGAATGGATATACTTTGAGAAATGTAAATCTGAAACTAGACTCTGGAAGCTCGTATTTTCAGTGGTTTGATACATAATTTGTAGAACTGCACCTTGGATTGTTGGACCAAATCATGTTATTTCTTTGCATCAAATAATACCTCGCATGTTGCACAACGAGTATTGCTTCTTCAAGAAAGAGTTGTCATTGTATGTTGAAACTCTTGCATATCTGGTGTCATCATTTACATTCTCAAAACCTAAGTCTTCTCACAATGTACCAACCTTCCATTCCTTCAAGCAGATCATTCCTCACTTCCCTCTTGGCATTTCCCACTGCTTGGGGAAGAATGTACCAAACAAATTTGCTTGTAAATGGTGTTAATTGTTCAGCTTGAATTCTTCATGGTGAGGCTTTCGACTATCTCTGTATTGTTGATCCAGGACATTAACCTACAGTAATTTGACTGCAAAAAAAAAGCATTTATGTAATTCAAATTACTGCTCATAAAACTTAGTTCTTCTACCATCCTTGGCCTAATTCTCCTCCTCTTGTAGGTCTATTGTTTAGGGTATCTGTCATGGGGGTTCTTCTGGTTGTAGCAGCCTTAAACTTCACCTCAAGAAGTTTGGATACTACCTTAGTTATTCATTGCCATAGGTATGCAATTTTAGGGTTTAAGTCTTAAAATGTTTTGGTCATGACAGCCCTTAGCGGTTGCCCCAAAAGGACTTGTGGCTAGCATGTCAAGCCTCCAAGAACCAAGTGGTTGTCCTCACACAGAGCTCGTCCAGGTCTTATTTTACCACAGAAATTGCGTCCCTTTCTTTTGCGACATATTTATGGGATGTGTTGTTAAGGTTTTGCCTTTTAGAAGGGGTCTAGCCCTCCTTTATTAAGAGTTTGATGTAGGGTCTTATGCGGTTGCTTTTAGAGGGGCCTGTCTCTTGCTGCAGTCTCCTCTTAGGGTCTTCAATAGGGCTACGGTCTCCTCTTAGGGTCTTCAACAGGGCTACGGTCTCCTCTTAGGGTCTCCTCTTAGGGTCTCTTCTTTAGGGTCTTCTCTTAGGGTCTCCTCTTAGGTCCAGCCTCAACATTTTCCATAGAGTTTTAAGAAGAGGTATGGCCCTCTTCTCCTTACACCTACAATAGAGATTTACAGCCTCCCTTCAATCTTGTGCAATGATTTTGTTCAAGATTGTTGTGATACCTTGTTAATTTTTCAATGAGCTATGGCTCATGTATTCTCTTTTAAATTTCTTGTTAACTATTACTTGAACCATAACTACTGCAAAAAACCAAGATCACAAGAAGAATAACCTTGCACAAGTACACAAGAAGTATCCTGGGAAACCCTTCTCAACAAGGGAAGAAAACCCAGCCAATCCTTTGCTATATTCCTCAAGAGAAAGACCTCCCACACCATCACCAAACCTAGCACACAAGAGGGTGTTGTAATTCTCATAATTCCATACCACAACTTCTGAAATCATGAGATGAAACAATGATAAGTGTGTTTCCTCAATGGGGATTCACCTTTATTTATATAAGACTTGTCACATCAAATGATGTGTCTTTTGTGACAATAGGGCCAACCTCAATAACTCAAAATATAATTAATAATTACCATATTAATTATCTTTTATATTAATTATATTTTACATTAAGGTGGATCCAACCTATACCCTTTACATTACAAATAGGGTTACAGGTAAGTCTGACTCTTGAACAATATAGCAAGGGATCTCATACACCCACTAGTGCTCAGCCACTAGGGGCACATCCATAGGGATGTCCATATCTCTAGCTCACTGCATTACACAGAAGAACCACTCTCACTAGTGCTCAACCACTAGGATCACGTTCACATGTGCTCGTGCACATGCATGTCCACTCAACAGATCTTCTCTCCCATTGCATTACACAGGAGATTCATCTGGAGTTCATTATCAACTCTCTGCTCAAAGGAGGCTAATACATCATCTTCATCTCTATCTCATGACGATGCACCCAACACTTTGGGATTTCACACGTTCACCTTGTGCTCAGCCACAAGCACATCCAACTCTGCAGATCTCCTTTCTCACTACGTTACACGGGAGAATCATTTGGAGTTCTTCACAACTCTTTGTAAGGAGGAGGCCATCTCTACGTTCCAGCTCTATCTCAAATAGGAACCACACACCCCTCTCAGGGGCTCTCTCTCAGGTTTGTTTCTTGGAGAATGTCTCACATAGCTGCAATCATCAACAATGGAGGCCATAGCCCTTGCCATGACAAGAGATAGCCATGAGGTAGTAGACCCCAACACCCAACATCTAACCCACCAAGCAGTGAGCATCATTGAACTAGCAAAGGACACAACAAAGATCAAGGAAGTAATCAAAATGCAACAATTGGTCATGGATATGCTTTTGGATGAAGAAGATAACAAGTCTGTGGAGGAGGCCATTGTCATCAAATACTTTGAGTAACCCTCAAAGCCCCTCTTACCCTTTTCACTTGTAGTTTTCTAGTTAATGCACTTTTTCATAGTAGGACTTATAAGGATTATTGCCTACAAGAAGTTAATATGCCTCCGAGGAGGCACCATTTAATCTATTTCCTCAATACTTATATCATAAACGTTGAACATGGTTCTATTTTTTGAAAAGACTCTATATTTTGTCATTTATTTTCCACTATCAAGTGGGATACACGCGCCAAATTCTAACCCGATCTCTATTATGTTATGTTTTCTTAAGGACTTTGAAGGATCGACCTTGACAATATTTGTTGCGAACTTTTGCTAGGCCTTGTAGGAACTTTTTTTATGTTATGTTATATATACAACAACCTGCATTTATTTACACAAAAACACATCAATGTACAAGGAATTTGTAGAAAAGAGAGAATCCTTCATTGACTATCACCTCAATAAACCATTAATACAAGTGGAAAGGGAGTATGTAAATACTACCAACCTTATAGTTTGGTTGTGTTATCCCCCAACCTAGGGATAACTAGAGGAGGTCATGGCTCATGGCCCACAATGAAGACAACTATCATGTTGATGATGATGATCAACATGTCCACCCATGGCAGCCCAACATCCACCCTTAAATTGCCTCTTCCACTTCAGATCAACCAAGCTCATCACATCTAGTTGACACAAGTGTATGGGAGATGGTAATCCAGCATCACCATGAGGTATGTTAGTCATTTTTTCATGTGAAGTGTAGTGTTTAATATACTTGGCATGTGAATGAGGATCATCAGTTGAAGTTCGATAATGGATCATAAGCTCAAGAGTTTATATTGGTTTCCTCGTTTCACCTTGGTGGCCAACATCTGTGCCCTAGTCTCATGTTATCACCCCCAATGGAAAAGGGTACTACTGGGGGGGTCTCACAAGGGTAACGTTCCATTTCCCCATCTGTCACGGTGTACTAAATTTTGGTAATGGGTCACAGTTCATTCTCTCATGAGAAGAGGGGCTAAATGCCTAGAGGTTGATTGCAATTGCTAGCAAAAAAATAAGAAAGAAAGAGATAATAGCAAAGGATCTCAAAATCCAGTCTATACTTTAGCTCTACCATTTTTGTGTTCGCCTCAATCCCAAAGCAGTGATGCTATAGCTTGAAACCTTATAAAGGGGAATTGAAAATATGATAAAAGGACAAGAAAAAGGAAGATTAAGAGGTTTGGGAAAATGTAGCACTTAGAAAGTGGTAAGTCAAGAGCAAGTATACCCTCCACAAAGGTGCTCATAGAAATCAATTAGATGACACCATAAGCCATGAAGTAAGCCCAACACATACTAGTATCACACTTACTCTTCAAGGGTTCTTTTATTTCATGTTTCCCCCAGGACATGTCCCTCTACTTAGGTCTTTTCTTCCATTGTTTTGGTTGGAACACCTAATAGGATCTGATGAAGGTCCTCCCATATTCAAACTTGCCAACTTACCTAGAGTCTTGAGCTAATGTGAAATTTGAAAGGGATACTTGATGTGAACTATTTATGTGGCTTATATCTTAAGTAACATTTTACTTTATATGATCTAAGGACTAGTATATTTTATGAATATTGGCTTTACTTGATTTCATGCTTTGTTTTTATTTGGATACACCTGAAATGGTACTTTGAAGGACGCCCCGGGATTTCACCTAGGATGTTGTGCCTTTATTGTAGGATATGGCACGCCTGATACAGAGCATTGAGTCGCGTGGTGACTTGACACACTCAGATACAATCTCTCACATCTTCTCGACCTTGGATGATTGGTTGATGGGCTTGATTTTGACAGATATAGTCATGATGGAAAATTTATGGGAAGGAAGCCCATGCTTTGGACTATGCACCCACACATTACCCAGCTACTTGAT
This sequence comes from Picea sitchensis, assembly GCA_010110895.2. Taxonomy (NCBI): domain Eukaryota; kingdom Viridiplantae; phylum Streptophyta; class Pinopsida; order Pinales; family Pinaceae; genus Picea; species Picea sitchensis. Next base: position 333,143 of record SNQJ01S0002216.1, read on the forward strand.
GGAGGATGGTGCACTTGGTGTGGCTTGGACAACATGCAAAGACAATGTACACCATCCTTTACACCTTGGATGTTGGGCCTTTTTTGATGATGATGTCATGCTAGGGTTTGATGGAGATGTCAGGGCTTGCTTGCCACAAGGACACCACATGATTATTTGAGGTGGCATGGAATTCTCCTACCTTGCTTGCACTTTGGATGATGACACATGGACTTAGGAGGCTCTCCTTCACCTCTTAGAGGCTTGACATCGCCACATGTTTGGCTTTGTGATGGCCATTTTGCATTTATTGTTATTATAGAGGCTACTTTGAGGGGTCGGCCCCACTTGTAACATGAATTATTGACATTTTACTTTATTATGTGGACAAATAGCACCAGGGTTGCCTTGTATAAATAATATTAGTGCTCAAACATGATTTTCATCATCACTTCCTCCCTCACACTTGTGAGTGAGAGCTCTAAAAAGTTCACTATACTCTCTTTGGCTTCTTGGATCTAGTTCGCACCTTTTGGAGGAGGATTGTTTGTGGATGCTTTTCTTTCTTGGATGATATCTTGTTGCAACTAGGGTTTCTCTTGGCATGACGACTTGGATTAGTAAGTAATTTGTTTTAAGTTGATAAGTTTGCTCATGGTATAATGTGATAATTGTTATATTGTTGAATGTTACTTTGCTCTAGTAAAACCCTAAGACAGAGACATAAGGCTTTCTCTCCTTCAATACTTTTGTTTGTCCAAGTTTTTGGTGAAAGCATTAAGAGAACTAGTCTCTTGCTAGGATTCAAATGCCTAAGGCCCAAGAGGCTTTGCACCTTAAGGTTTTGATCTTACTCAATTTTTTAGCCTTGAATCCTAGAAATCGATTTCTTAAAGGTTTTAGTCCTAAGGCCCAAGAGGCTTTGCACCTTAGGGTTCAAAACCTCACTCTTCTTGCCCATCTAGTTTACTCTTCAAAGTGTTGCATGCTTGACTCCATAGCCCTAGAAAGTCAACGACACTAGTCTGGAACTCTTTTGGTGGTGAAAACACTCTTAGAATTAACACTCTCTCTCTTTCTCTAAGCGATTTGACTAACTTCACTAACTATAACCCTAGCAAACAAATTATATTTATTGTTGTTGTTACAAATATTTGCTACGGCCATTAGGGCTTAATTTAATTGTTGCATACTTAAAATTGTGGATAAAGATACTCGGAATCATTGTCTAGCAATTTGATGTTATTGCACTTATTGAAGGCTTAATTCTTATGCACAATTGCTAAATTTTTGGGTACTTTTAACTATTACTATTACAAAACATTCATTGTTGCTATACATTGTTTTACTGCTGTAAATTTGCAACAACAATTAGTTTCCATAATTATCTAGAGTCTAAAGGTGATTGATGAGCTATATAACTTGGTAATTGTCTATTATATCTAGAGCATGATGGCATTTGCAAAGGTTGTGCTCTTGGCAAGAATGTCAAGGGATCTTTTCCAAAAAGTGACAACAAATCCAAGGGGATCTTGGACCTGGTGCATTCAGATTTGTGTGGCCCTATGACAGTTGCTTCTTTGAGTATGTGATCTTTAGACTTGGATTTTGAAGAACATGACTCCCGAGGAGGCTTTCATCAAAGTGAATCATGTGGTTGGACACCTCAGGATGTTTGGGTTCCCTATATACATTTACGTACCCAAGGAGAAAAGGACGAAGTTAGACCCTTCAAGGAGGAAAAGTACATTTGTTGGGTACAATGAATCTTTGAAGGGGTATCGAATATACATCTCAGGTCATAGACAGATTGAGGTGAGTAGGGATGTTTCCTTTGAGGAGAAGGTAGCCTTCATCAGGTCTAGAGAATCTCACATGGAGATTGATAGTGAGAGAAAAGAGGAAATGGTATCTTCTCTCCCTCACCCTTCAATAGTTCAGAGGGAGCTAGTTGAGCTCGTTGAGTCCGTTGATCCAGTTGACCATGTGGATCATGTTGATGTTCCCAAAGATATTGTAGTAGGCTAGAAGAGGCATGCATGGGCTCGTCAAACTTTGCAAGAGGCAGAGGGACATGCAGCTCCCCATGGTACTTTCAGAGAGAGCAAGAGACGTCAGAGACTCTCGAGCTATGTTGCAGCGATGAGTCACATCATTGATTCTGAGCCTTCCTATTATGAGGAGGCATCTAGTCAGCAGGTATGGAGAGATGCCATGATGGAGTATCAATCCATCATGAAGAATGATGTGTGGGATATTGTTCTGAGACTTGAGGGGAAGTTTGTAGTGACTTCCAAGTGGATCTATAAGATCAAACATGCAGCTGACAAGAGTATCAAGAAGCAAAAAGTGAGATTTGTGGCTAAAGGATTCTCTCAGGTAGAGGGAATAGACTATGAAGAGACATTTTCTTTTGTTGCTTGGTACACCTCCATTCGAACGATCATTTCCCCTATTTCAACCATGGGTTGGAGACTACATCGGATGGATGTGAAGAGAACCTTCCTCAATGGAAGGATTGAGGAAGGGTGTACATCAAGCACTCATATGGTTTTGTGATTCATGGGAAAGAGTCCCATGTGTGCAGGTTGAAGAAGGCCATGTATGGACTCAAGTAGGCACCTCGAGATTAGTATGTGAGGATTGATGGATACCTGATGAGTTTGGGTTTCAACAAGAGTATTGTTGATGCCAACCTGTACTATAAGGTTGTTGATGGTGAGTCCCTGATTCTGATCCTGTACGTTGATGATTTATTTCTCACCGGAGCAGAGACCCTCATTGCTTGGTGCAAATATGAGTTGGCCTCTGAGTTTAAAATGAAGGATCTTGGCATTGTGCACTATTTATTGGGACTAGAGGTGTGGCAGAGAACTAATGAGATCTTCCTGAGTCAGGGGAAGTATACAATTGAGATTTTGAGGAGATTTGGGATGTTGGACTATAAGTCCATGGCTACACCGATGGTGTCGAATATGAAGAAGTTGAGTGAGCCTTCTTTCGACTCATATTTGATTAATCCAACTATGTACAGACAATTGATTGGATCATTGATGTATCTAGTTAACACCAGACTAGATATTTTCTATGCAGTGAGTGCACTTAGCCAGATCATGAGTTAGTCGAGATAGTTGCATTGGGTAGTTGTGAAGCATGTGTTGAGATACTTGCGGGGCACAATTGGATATGGCTTGAGATATGCTTCCAATGTTGACATGAGATTACAGGGATATGATGATTCTGATTGGGCAGAGAGCACAGTTGACACGAAGAGCACCTCAAGGTGATGCTTTAGTTTGAGGTCTACCATGGTTTCCTAGTGTAGCAAGAGATAGACTTTTGTGGCCTTGAGTACCACAGAAGCAGAGTATATTGCAGTATTTATGGCAGTTTGTGAAGCAGTGTGGCTTCGGAAACTCCTTGCAGGATTGTTTGGACATATGTTGGATCCCACCGTGATTCATTATGATAACCAGATATGTGTGAAGCTCTCTGAGAATCCAGTATCTCGTGACAGATTGAAACTTGTCGAGATCAAGTTTCATTACATTCGAGACATAGTGTTGAGGAAAGCAATATTGATGCAGTACCTTCCTCCAAATGAGAAGATTGCAGATGTTCTCACTCAGCCCCTTGCCAAGTCGAAGTTCAAGTACTTCTGTGATAAACTTGAAGTGGATTCCCCTCTCGTTAAGAGGGAGTGTTGATGGTTGCAACCTCGTATGATCAACTTAGTGAGACATTCTCCAGGTCGTACTCCTCGATGGACTGAGTCGGGTTGACCTGTGACAGTATATTGGGCTAGTGCCCAGTGACCCTTGAGGTGCAGCTCAAGCAGTTGGGATATTTCTCCAAGTCATACTCCTCGATGGACTAAGTTGGGTTGACCTATAATGATCCTCCTTAATTGACTGAGTTGAGTATGGCACTTATAGATGGACTGATAAGTTGTACTAGGTTAGCGCTCAGTGACCCTTGGGGTGTATCCCATGTGGTTGGGATATTTTATCCAGCTCGTACTACTCGATGGACTAAGTTGGGTTGCCCTGTGATGATACTCCTCGATGGACTGATAAGTTGTATTGGATTGTAGCCCATTATCCCTTGGGGTGTAGCCCAAGTGGATACGTCTTGTGGTTGTATCCCTTAACGATGATGACACACACTATGTGGTTGTAGCCCTAGTGTTCTCTAGCGGGTTGTAGCCCCTAGACGAGATTGATAGGTCCACATTGGTTGTAGCCATGTGTGACGTGATGATGCTACCAATAACATGGTCAGAGTGACCATGGCATGGTCTGAGGACCATGGCATAGCCTGCAGGGCTATGAGGACCAGAGGAGAACATCATGGAGAATACCTCCCTAGCTAAGAGGGAGTGTTGATGTTTTTGGTAGCAACGGGAGGTATTCAGCTCCGAGACAACTTTTCTTAGAGATGAAGATGCCAAGAAGTCATTGGATAACCATTGAACAGATCAAAGAAGTCTCGGAAGAAATTAGAAGATCCCATAAGAGAAGTCAACCCCACAGAATAATATAAAGAAGAAATATAATGTTCCATATGTAAAGTCGGCCCCACGGGAAAAAGACAAAGAGAAAATATATTTTCCAGAAAGACAAGTCGGCCCTATTGGAAAAGACACATGCCCAATCCAGTGTAAATAAAGGTGACGCCCTCCTCATTTGATACAGACTCTCTCATCTATAATGCAAGTTTAGTGGAGAGTTGTAGTTGCAGCTCTCCAGCAAAGGAGGAAGGAAGAAGGGCATAGTTTGTCTATGGTTTCCTCATAACCCTCGTTAGGGTTTATCTTATGTCTTGATGATGCGCTAGTGGAGGCCAAATTACTCTAGCGCTCTGGCAAGGGTTTGATGTTGTTGCATTGTTGGGTTATCTCTTGTGGAGATAAATATTCTTCTTTGTTAGTTTGCTCTAGTGGATAGAGTTGGTTCTTGGTTATATAGTATTGGCAAGGATATTCTCTCTAAGAAAAATTGTTGGGTTTTTCTCCCTTGTGAAGAAGGGTTTCCAAGTATAAATCTTTGTGTCTTCTTGTGTTTGTTTATCTGCTGCTTATATATTTCAGTATATGGTTATTGAATGTTAAAAGAAGATCAAAATGCTATGGTAAATCTAATGTTAACAAAACTAATGAAAATTCAACAGGGATTTTATGGAGGGCTTTGCACAAGTACAAATCATGTGATAATAGGTGGCAAGAGGCAAAATGAGTTTAGGAAGTGGAGATGAATAAATGTCATGCTAGATGTTGAAAGGGTGTATGTAAATACTACCAAACTTATAGTTGGTTTTAAGAGGCAAAATGAGTTTAGGAAATGGGCATGAATAGATGTCATGCTAGATGGTATTGAATCCATAAAGGACTGAGCCAATGTTAGATGATATTGAATCCATAAAGGAGCGAGCCAAGCAACTCCACTCATAATCAAGTTTGTAAAGTAATATGACAACAAAGTGGAGAACAAACAAAACACATGAACTAAACCTGAGTAGAACGCAATTTATTTTAATTTGTTGAAAATACATTAACCAAACCCGAGTAGAATGGAGTTTTCTTTAATTTGTTGTGCTTTAAGTAGTTTGAGACGGAAACTTGCTCTTTTCTTTATGATTCTTACTATTTTGTAAAGAGGGTTTCCATCCTCATATTGTCCTCTTGAACCTGCGTATAATGAATTTTTCGTTGTCAATAATGTAATCTAAAGTGCAATAGCGCTGATTTTGTTATTGATGATGTAATTTAAAGTCCAACAAGGAAGGATGGTTACAAACCCTTCCTTTTCAATTCAAATTCAACTAGTAAACATATACCGCACATGAAATTATTGATCTTCAAAAACAAAGATGACAAAGGACAGATTTTTACCAATGGGAGACGAGAAAGATGGCAAGATTCAGATTCATTGTGCCACACTATTTTGGCATTCATCTCAAATCCTTATGAAAACTATATTTAACCAAATCGTATTGCTTTATAACTTTGCTATCTAAATCGCAGAAGTCCAGGTTTAGTATGTGCCTTCCTGACCCCCTGAAAGATAACTGCCAGAGCTGTCAAACTTGGTGGGTTTTCCAGATGGAAACCGTAATCAGCAAACAATAGGAAGCACGGAGAGTGAAATATTTTTAGAACTTCCAGATCATAATGATTCTGAACGTGTGCTGGCTTATTGGCATTTAAAACTGCTGGAAAATGTTACTTTTGTCTCCTCAAAGAATTATTGTGAGGCTTATCGCAGAGGGCATCACTCATCAAAAGCAACTCTCAACTAATAATCAAGCAAACAATCCGCTTGGCAGTTGTTGCTGTAGCCCTTTTAAATACAATGATTTCAAGCACTTCTTATTAACTCTACTCATGCTTACCTGTCAGATTTCTGTTGTTATTGCCCAATCCCAATGCTAAACCTTACAGCAACTCTTGCTAGCTTTCTTATCCAACAACCGTCTGTACAAGCTTAAGGTGAGAAACTATAAAACTATCACTTACAATTTGAAGAAGACAAATTCAAAGTAAACTCTCTTTAGAACAGAGCTTCAATGGCAAACAATGTCAAACCCATTAGAACCATTGCAAATACCAAAAAACAAATTCCCTTGAAAGACAACCTGGGATAAGTTTTACACGTCCATATCTACTACATGTTAAAGAAATAGGTTAGTAGATACCTGTTTCTATAACATGTCTAGCCAATCCCAATGCTAAACCTTACACCAACTCTTGCTAGCTTCCTTATCCAACAACCGTCTGTACAAGCTTAAGGTGAGAAACTATCAAACTATCACTTACAATTTAAAGAAGACAAATTCAAAGTAAACTCTCTTCAGAACAGAGCTTCAATGGAAAACCATGTCAAACCCATTAGAACCATTGCAAATACCAAAACACAAATTCCCTTGAAAGACAAGCTGGGATAAGTTTTACACGTACATATCTACTACATGTTAAAGAAACAGGTTAGTGCAGCAGCAATGTGTAAAATTTAAATCCCCACAGGCATGCATGTATTTCATTACATGTCACTTTCTTTCCATGATACTCCTTGAAAGTGCCTCGAAACAGAGTTAAACATCTTAGCTTTACTAAAGAATCACTACTATGCGTATTAAACTATAATTGTCAAGTAAACCTCTTCCATTTATACAAAGAAACAAAGCTTAATCACAAGGGCCAAGCATATTTGCATTAAAAATGCGCTTATGCCTGCTGTCATCCATTTGTCACTCCCACTCATGCAAGATCGCATATTCAGTGCTACAAAGCTTGCTGCCGCTAAGCCAGCAAGAGCAATAACAGTCCATCTTAAAAACTCAGTTGGGAAGATCAACAGAATCTGCCAAACAGCAAACAAGCAGTTATTACTACCTTGAAGACAGGAAATAGTACATATTTGAAACTCATAATGCAGAGAAAAAATATGCACATACCGAAGCTGGAATGAAGAGAAACAGAGAATATCCATAAAGACACCAAAGCTGCACCAAGGGTGTTGATATGCCCAAGTAACGGAGGATGAAATAAAATCCGAGGGGTACCAAACAGATGTATCCATAAATCAAGCACGCAGCCCAGCTCATATAATTAATGTCATAATACCAGTCAGGCTTATGTTCACTCTGTATGAAAGACAAATAGGAAGCATAGTTTCCAAGTGCTGTTACCGCAAATACAAGAGTTGTGGAAATCCAAAGAGGCCCATACCTGTATCACCTAATTGAGGCTCAGTAAGTTATCAACAACAACATGAGAAGTTTGAGTCAAGAATTTAAATACGAACATCAAAATTAATTCAGGGCCTGGAGATATGCATGCTATGCTGAACGGATGCAATGAGAAGTGTTAATTGTATGGGAATTCTTTTTAAAAACTAAATAACCACAAACCAACCCTTAGAGTTCAAGCTAAAAGTACTGAACTAAACTGTCAATACCATTGTGAAGAAATACGTACGAAAACATGCATGTAATAATGCTGTGGCCAGTTCCTACCAGCCAATTTGAGATAGTTAGTCTTTGAAAGGTCCGACTCAAGACCTGTTCTTCTATTAACACCTCAGTGCAGAACAGATGGGAATAATGTCGATTATGTTTGCATAAAATCTTGAGCATACCCCTTAATGAACAGATACCCAATGTTCCACCAGGTTTCCAGGATGCAAGGATAAGGGAGTGGGGAAATGCATCCAGGGACATGTGGAAGCACCCCCCAGAATGTAGGGAATGTCACAGCCTACAAGGGACGTCATAGTCCCCAACATAGGGGACCCCAACTAAAATACTAAAAAATTTAAACATATGAAACTTGAAACCCTAGTGGAAAAACTCGGCAACGGCAAAAACTCGGCAAGGGTCTTGAAAACATCGCCTCGGAAAAAATCGGCAAAAAAATCGGAAAAACTCAGCAAACATCAAAAAATACATAATTTATTCATTTTTTTTCAAAATTTTAAACATTTTTCAATATATGAAGCAACAACAACATCATATAAACAGATAGGCACATAAATATGGAGAAAGAACTGATATATATTATATAGTGGATGCCAAACAAAAACCGATACATCAAAGTCATTACTGAAAGTCTGAAATCAATACAAAATGACATCAATGATCACATATATAAATGCATATGTCCCAAAACTAGCAACTAGCTATATGGTATCAAATTATCAATGCCCTCTCCCCCTTTTACGGGAAAAAATCAGGGGCTGTTTGCCAGGCCTTGAACTAGAGGCAGAAGGTCCTGGATGGACATCAATGCTGGAAGGAGGACTAGCAACTCCAATATGTGTAGAAAGTGGTGTTCCACTTTCAACTAACTCATCATCCTCCATGGTGTATGGATGAATCTCCTCCTCCTCCTCCTCCTCCTGCTAGTGCTGTTGCTCCTGGTCCCCTTCCTCTAACCATGTAGGTGCCTCATCCAAGAGAGGCACCTCAATCTCCACCCTCAGTCTCTCAGATAGTTTGTGGATGAATCCACTACCCTGCCTTTGCACACCTCAAAAATGCTTGATGGCCTCCACAAACTTCTTCCCTTGCTGCTCCACACAAAAAAAAAAACGAATCGGGCTCTTTATCCTGCGGCCTAGGCGACTGTGGTGCTTTTTTCCGATTTTTGCCGCTTTTTCCCTATTTTTTCAAAAAAACGTGCTTTTTTCTCTGACCAAAAAATCGGCAAGCCCAAAAAATCGCACTTTTTCCGATTTTTGCCGAAGTAAACCTAGATCATCATATATAAGAATAATCTGTGCACCAAAATGAGTGAACGCAGCATTTGCATCCTCTGAATATCTGTTCACCGATCATTTGTTTCTTCTTCTAGACAAAAACAGTAGAGGTTCTTCCTAAAGAAAGTTACTTGAAGCTTTTTGGTCCTGTTATCCACCATTCTGGCGGGCACCTGTTTGGAATCAAAAGGTTATTCAACCCTGAAGTCCTATCATCTCATCAGCTACTTCAGATCGTGTTCCTAGGAAGTATTAAGGGGGGGCCTGAAAATGTGGGAAAGTTCAACAGATCTAGTCAATGCCTTGAAACATGAGATTCAAGATGGCCAGTTATCATTCAAGGAAAGAAAGTATTGGAGCTTGGTTGTGGGCATGGTCTTCCTGCAATTTTCGCATGCCTGGAGGGTGCTTCAGCTGTTCATTTTCAAGACTTTAATGCTGAAGTTTTAAGATGCCTTACTATACCAAATGTAAATTTAAACCTTGAGCAGGCCCACAAGCAACAGACCTGTCATACTGATAATGCAATGATTCCAACAAAGAGAACTTCTTTAGCACCAGATATCCATTTCTATGCTGGAGATTAGGGAGAACTGCACACTTTACTCTTTGTTGTAGCCACAGACCAGGTTGATTTGGCTGGAGAGGTTGACAAAGGTTTTCTTGAAGATGTACTACCAGATGATTCTGGTTCTCAGGATGGAAGCTCTGCTAATCAGGAAATACCAGCAAGTTCAAATCAGATTGAACAAATGAGCTGTACTGGAAGGCATTCTCGATGTCATGCTTGTGAGCAGGCATAGGGAACAGTACATCTACAAAGAAGACAATGCGGAGGTCATTGACCAGATTACCTTCTCAAAAAATCTATTATCACTAAACCTAATGCTAGGCTTGATAGCCCAAGACAAGGGATGCCAAAAATACCAGAAAAGAGATCAGTTAACAAGTCGGCTGAGGATATAAGGGTCACTGCATCCAAGGTAGGTCAAGATTCTTCTGCTAGTGTAAGTGTTGAAGAGAGAGCGAAAATGAATAAGTCTGAAGCTGTAAAAGAGAAAGGTGAGGTTCAACAGACACATCAGTTGTGTGGGAACTCAGAAGTCAATCTTGAGAACGGCACTGTTGACTATGCATCTAGTGGTGTTCTTACATGTGAAAATTTGCAAGCCATAGAAGGAACTGAGTCAAAGAGTAATGGAGATTAAGCAACTAAGGAAAAGTTTCATGTTCAGAGCCCATACAATGTTTCTGACAGGAGGGAGCTAGAAATGCAGAACAGGCTGAGATAACAAGCTTGCTACAGAGATTGCAAACTGCAAACAGATCAATAGTGGATCAAGTTGTTCACCTTGTGTGAATGATAGCATATGTAAAACCAAACCAGTTTCTCTGTATTTGAGGTGCAGAAAGGAAACAGGGGCTTAGTAATGTTGAAATAATGTAACTGCAAAGAGTATTCTTATTATTATTGATATATTATTCATAGGATCAATCCCCATTGTGGATTGATCATGTCGGTTATTGTAATAGGACCAAATCCCCTTTTACGGATTAGTCAAAAGACAATTGTAATAGGCAGAATAAGAAGTCGGCCCCAGCAGATATTAAAGAGGCCCAGAAATATAATAAAGGTGGGTTTACCCACCCAGTTTGAGAAGTCGGCCCTGCCAGTGAAGAGACACTTCACACGTGCCAGA
>SNQJ01S0002216.1:356072-378540 GCA_010110895.2 Picea sitchensis
AGACATTATTACATTATATACCCTCGCAGGGGTGCGGAAATCCCGTTTACAAAAATTTAAGTGCTGGTGTTTAAAAACACCCAGTAGAACCATCTCTGTCTCTGACATAGAATAATCTTCATGATAATGAGTTGACCTCTGTGTTAAACAGGCGGTCAACACTCTTCATAGATGATCACTCCCGGAAAACTTGGATTTACTTTCTAAAGAACAAGGATGGAGTCCTTGCAAAATTTCAAGAATTCAAAGCTCGGGTTGAGAATCAAACTAGAAGAAAAATCAAGATATTAAGATCAGACAATGGAGGAGAATACACCTCAAAAGAATTCGGCAGTTTTTGTATTGAAGCAGGGATCAAGAGGGAGTTCACAGTTCCTTACAACCCTCAACAAAATGGGGTTGCTGAAAGGAAAAATAGAACTATCGTTGAGGAAACCAAAGCAATGATACATGATCAGAGTCTACCTATGACTCTATGGATAGAAGCATGTATGACAGCAGTATATGTTCAAAACCGAAGTCCTCATCAGATCTTGAAAAACATTACTCCAAAAGAAGCCTTCACCAAAGTGAAGCCTGAGATCAGACACTTCAAAATATTTGGATGTCCAGTGTATCTTCATGTACCCAAAGAAAAGAGATCCAAACTAGAACCTGTTAATGAATGAAGTTATAGGAGACATCCTCCAGCTTACAAACCTGTGAGATGTGGAATATAGCAGCTGTGTGAAATCTTACTCTCAGCTTACAAACCTGAGAGAAAGCCCCTAATAAAGGGTTTGTGGTTCCAGCCTGGGACAGGGGCTAGGAATGTATATGGCCTCCTCCATGACGTGAGAGAGAAGAACTCCAGATGATTATCCAATGTAAAGAGCGATTTGTTGAGTTAGAGAAATCCCGAAAAGCATTGGGCACATCATCATGAGAATAAAAATGAAGATGATGTGATGGCCTCCTCTGAATAAGCAGCAGAGTTGATGTGAAGACTCCAGATGATCCTCCTAATGGTGGCAGTGGGAAAGCAGATCTGTAGAGAAGACGTGACTATGGATGAGCATAAGTGCACGTGTGAGGACCTAGCTCATCTGTGTAATGCAGTGACTCAAGTTTATGACATCCCTATGGATGTGGCCCCCTAGTGGATGAGCACTAGTGGGTGTATCAGATCCTTTGCTATATATTGTTCAAGAGTCAGACCTACCTGTAACCCTAGTTATTATGTAAAGGGTACAGGTCGGCGCTATGATAATATAATTAATATTAAGAAGATAATTAATAATGAAAATATTAATTATAATAATAAATATAATAACGTGTGCTTGACTTAGAGAGGTCGGCCTTGTTGTGCCAATAAGACGCCCTTGCTAAATCAGTCAAAGTCTAATATAAGTAGGAGATGATTCTCCATTGAAGAATCATATCCTCCTCACATGTTTTGGTAATTTGAGCAAGTACTTCTCTTTGGCAAGGGTGCACACCTCTCTTGGGCGCTAGGGTTTCTAGGGCTTAAGCACCCTCTTGTGTGCTAAGTCATTTTGGTGGTGAAAGGTCTTTCTCTTGAAGAATATAGCAAAGGAATTGGTTGGGTTTTTCTCCCTTGTTTGAGAAGGGTTTCCCAGGATATATCTTGTGTACTTGTGCATGGTGTTTCTTCTTGTGATCTTGGTTGTTGCAGCATTTATGGTTATGGTTATTTGATAAAATGGAATGAACTTAATAATGCTATGAAAACAATAACATGGTATCAGAGCATAGGTCTTGAAGATCCCATTGCACAAGCCTTCTCCAGAACATCTACTCTCTCATTTGCAGAAATCGTACGACCATCCTAGAGTTTCCAGAAAATCCGTACGGCCTCCTTTTCCAAAGAAATTCCACCTCTATAACCTGGACACTTGGACTGGAAAAGACTTAGAAAGGTACGGCCTCCTTCAGCGTACCACCAACAAGTCTCAAAACTAAATTCCGGGCATTTTAAAAATTTTGACCCTAAGAGCTTCTAGGGTTTCGTAAAATTCTGTAGAAAATTTTGAATCTCATTTATGAGAATTTCTTGAAAAGGCCATTATACTTAAAGGCTTATTGTTGGCAGTCATAAGCCCAACAAAACCTAAAAGGTGCTAGCCTAGCCTAGCCGTTAGGTTTCTCTAACCTAGTTGACAAGGGTTTTTTAAGATGAGCAATTTCATGATGGGAAGCAAGGTCAACACCAAACTCCAATACAATGAAGATATCAACATCTCAGCACTCTCAGGTATGGTTCCTCTCAATGAAAACACTTGGCTAATTGATAGTGGTGCTTCCAGGCACATGACCGGTATTAGAAATCATTTGACACACTTCATTGAGAAAGAAACACATCTTCATGTGGTACTTGGAGATGATGCCAGATACAACGTAAGAGGAGTTGGAACCTCCACCTTCCAACTAGATTCAGATATGCAACTCAAACTAGAAGAGGTCCTATATGTACCAGGAATGAAAAGAAACCTTGTCTCTATTTCGGCTCTTGAAGACAAGGGTTATAAAATCACTTTCTCGGAAGGGAAAGTCCTTGCATGGCACAAAGACTCTCATATCAACTCTTCCAAAGTAATCGGCGTCAGAGACAACAGCCTATACAAGTTGACCATCAAACCAGTTCAAGCCTTACTACATGACACTATCATCTTAAGTGAGCTATGGCATAGAAGGCTTGCTCACATTCATTATAGAGCTCTTCCAGCTCTAAAGAAAATGGTAACAGGTCTACCAGAGATCCAGATCCAGCATGAAGGCGTTTGCAAAGGGTGTGCCCTTGGTAAAAATATTAAAGGATTCTTTCCCAACAGTGACAACAGATCCAAGGAAATCTTGGACTTGATTCATTCAGATGTATGTGGGCCAATGACCGTTGCATCCCTAAATGGGTACTTGTACTATGTACTATTCATAGATGATCACTCCAAGAAGACCTGGATTTACTTTCTGAAGAACAAGGATGGAGTCTGCAGATTGAAGAAAGCCCTATACGGCTTAAAGAAAGCCCCACGTGCTTGGTACGAGAAAATGGATGGTTTCCTGATAAGTTTGGGTTTTAATAAAAGCTCAGCCAACCCAAAACTATACTATAGCATTAATGGAAACGAATGTTTGATTCTAGTCCTATATGTGGATGATCTTTTCATCACCGACTCAGAAAGACTCATTTTTGAATGCAAGCAAGCATTAACTACCAAATTTGAAATGAAAGATTTGGGCCAAATGCATTACTTCTTGGGACTAGAAGTATGGCAGAGATCAGACGAGATTTTCCTAAGACTAGGAAAATATACTTTGGAGATTCTGAAAAGATTCCAAATGACAGACTGTAAATCCATGTCAACCCCAATGGTAATGGATCTAAAGAAGATGAATGATACCGATTCCGGAGACATAGATCCACATTTATATCGACAACTTATTGGATCCTTGATGTATCTAGTTAACACAAGACCAGACATTTGCTATGCAGTAAATGTGCTTAGCTAGTTTATGAGCCAATCAAAATAGACACATTGGATAGTTGCCAAACATGTATTAAGATATCTACATGGGACTATTGGCTATGGCTTAAAATATGCAACAAATGTGGACCTAAGACTGGAAGGGTATGCTGATGCAGATTGGGCAGGAAGTGTAGTAGACAGAAAGAGCACCTCAGAAAGCTGCTTCACTCTAGGATCAGCCATGGTTTCCTGGTGCAGCAGAAAACAAAGCTCTATGGCTTTGAGTACGACAGAAGCAGAATACATTGCACTAAGCGTGGCAGTTCGTGAAGTTGTTTAGCTTTGCAAACTCTTGGCAGATTTGTTTGAAAACGAGATGGATCCTACCACTATTCATTGTGACAACCAAAGTTGTGTAAAGCTCTCAGAGAATCCAGTATTTCATGACAAATCAAAACATATTGAAATTAAGTACCACTATATCAAAGATATGGTACCTAGGAAGACAGTACATGTTCAGTATCTTTCCACCCATGAAGAAATTGTTGATATCTTCACTAAACCACTTGCCAAGACAAAGTTCGAGTATTTCCATGAGAAGTTTGGCCTAATGGAGAATGCCTCCCTAGCTGAGAGGGAGTGTTAATGAATGCAGTTATAGGAGACATCCTCCAGCTTACAAACCTGTGAGATGTGGAATATAGCAGCTATGTGAAGTCTTACTCTCAGCTTACAAACCTGAGAGAAAGCCCCTAATAAAGGGTTTGTGGTTCCAGCCTGGGACAGGGGCTAGGAATGTATATGGCCTCCTCCATGACGTGAACTCCAGATGATTATCTAATGTAAAGAGCGATCTGTTGAGTTAGAGAAATCCTGAAAAGCGCTGGGCACATCATCATGAGAATAAGAACGAAGATGATGTGATGGCCTCCTCTGAATAAGCAGCAGAGTTGATGTGAAGACTCTAGATGATCCTCCTGATGGTGGCAGTGGGAAAGCAGATCTATAGAGAAGACATGACTATGGATGAGCATAAGTGCACGTGTGAGGACCTAGCTCATCTGTGTAATGCAGTGACTCAAGTCTATGGCATCCCTATGGATGTGGCCCCCTAGTGGATGAGCACTAGTGGGTGTATCAGATCCTTTGCTATATATTGTTCAAGAGTCAGACCTACCTATAACCCTAGTTATTATGTAAAGGGTACAAGTCGGCCCTATGATAATATATTTAATATTAAGAAGATAATTAATAATGAAAATATTAATTATAATAATAAATATAATAAAGTGTGCTGGACTTAGAGAGGTCGGCCCTGTTGTGCCAATAAGACGCCCTTGCTAAATCAGTCAAAGTCTAATATAAGTAGGAGATGATTCTCCATTGAAGAATCATATCCTCCTCACATGTTTTGGTAATTTCAGCAAGTACTTCTCTTTGGCAAGGGTGCGCACCTCTCTTGGGCGCTAGGGTTTCTAAGGCTTAAGCACCCTCTTGTGTGCTAAGTCATTTTGGTGGTGAAAGGTCTTTCTCTTGAAGAATATAGCAAAGGATTTGGCTAGGTTTTTCTCCCTTGTTTGAGAAGGGTTTCCCAAGATATATCTTGTGTACTTGTGCATGGTGTTTCTTCTTGTGATCTTGGTTGTTGCAGCATTTATGGTTATGGTTATTTGATAAAATGGAATGAACTTCATAATGCTATGAAAACAATAACAGAAGCTTCAGGAAGAAAGGGCACATTTGTAGGATACAGTGAATCCTCAAAAGCATATCGAATCTACATTTCGGGTCAAAGACAAATTGAAGTAAGCAGAGATGTTACTTTTGAAGATTAAGTAGCCTTCCAGAAATCCAGAGAAGCTCAGATGGAAATTGATAGTGAAACAATACCTTCTCCCCCTTCAACAATTCAGATGGAGACATATATTTTTCTAGATGATCCAATAGCTCCAGTTGATCCACTTGCTCCAGCCGATTCAGTTGCTCCAAGCAACATACCCAGAGATATTACAGATGGACATAAAAGGCCTGCTTGGGCCCGACAAACTCTACAAGAAGTAGAAGGGCATAAAGCCCCACAAGGAACAACCAGAGAGAGCAAGAAACCAAAGAGATTCTCAAGCTACCTTTCGGCCATGACCCACATCATTGACTCAGAGCCATCTTTTCATAGAGAAGCTTCAGGTGAATAAGTATGGCAAGATGCCATGACTAAAGAATACCAATCTATATTAAAAAATGATGTATGGGATGTTGTTCCAAGACCAAAGGGAAAGTTTGTAGTGACTTCCAAATGGATTTACAAAATCAAGCATGTTGCTGATGGAAGCATCGAAAAATACAAAGAAAGATTTGTGGCCAGAGGGTTTTCACAAGTAGAAGGAATTGACTATGACGAGACTTTCGCACCAGTAGCCCGATACACCTCCATCCGATCTATCATTGCACTAGTTGCTTCGATGGGTTGGAAGCTACATCAGATGGATGTAAAGACAACCTTTCTCAATGGTGAAATTGAGGAAGAAATTTATGTCGAGCAGCTAGAAGGATTCATTGTACACAACAGAAAATCTCATGTATGCAGGTTGAAGAAAGCCCTATATGGTCTACAGCAAGCACCACATGCCTGGTATGAGAAAACGGATGGATTTCTGATGAACTTGGGCTTCAACACGAGTGTTGTCGATCCAAACTTATATTACCACATTGATGGCAATGAGTGTTTGATTTTGGTCCTATATGTGGATGACCTTTTCCTCACTGATTCAGAAAGACTCATTGTTGAGTGCAAACAAGCATTAATTGCTAAATTTGAGATGAAGGACTTGGGCTTGATGCACTACTTCTTGGGACTAGAAGTATGGCAGAGGAGAGATGAGATTTTCCTAAGTCAAGGAAAATATATTGAGGAGATACTGAAGAAATTCGGCATGACAAAATGCAAATCCATGCCCACTCCAATGGTAATGGATTTGAAGAAGATGAGTGATATTAATTCAGAAGAAGTAGATCCACACTTATACTAACAGTTGATTGGATCACTAATGTATCTGGTTAACACCAGACCAGATATTTGCTATGCAGTGAATGTGCTTAGCTGGTTTATGAACCAACCGAGACAAACACACTGGATAGCTGCAAAACATGTATTGAGATACCTACAAGGTACAGTTGGTTATGGGCTAAGATATGCCTCCAGTGTAGACTTGAGCCTGCAAAGAAATGCCGATGCAGATTGGGCAGGAAGCGCAGTGGACAGGAAAAGCACCTCCGGTTGTTGCTTCACTTTAGCGTCTACCATGGTTTCCTGGTGCAGTAGGAAACAAAGCTTCGTAGCATTGAGCATTGCAGAGACAAAGTACATTGCATTGAGCGTAGCAGTCCGCGAAGCAGTGTGGCTTCGCAAACTTCTGACAGACTTGTTCGATCATGAGATGGATCCTACTATTCATTGTTGTTGATTTTTACTGTGTTTTCTCACTTCTGCAATTTATCCCAATCCCGGTTTCAATCACTCCTTATCACTCCAAATGTTTAATGCCCTTTCCCAATATTAATGAAATTTGCAAACATTAATATGCATTAAAGATTTAAAATGAAATTTGACTGAAACACATTATGCATTAAAGATTTTAAATGAAATTTGACTCAAACACATGAAATAAATAACCTTCAATGGCTGTCTTAAAACTCGAAATTATAATGAAACACATTTAATGACACAATGATATTTCATCAAATGACTCGAAAACTTCAATGTGGGGAAAACCGGTGAGAGAGATGGAGTTCTTATTTCTTCACTTCGAAATTAGATATCAACAAAAATAAAACCAACAATGTACTTATCTCTTCCCTCTATTTTCGTGCTTGAAATTTACAGGAAGAAAACCAACACAGCCACCCTAGCCTCCACAGGTTTCGACAAACCGTATCAGACTTGACCGTCTCCCTCAATAAATGTTGTACCTGGATTCTAGAAAAAAACGCTTCAAAAATTTAATGTCGTTAGGTCGGCGTCGCACGGTCCGCACGGACCATTAACTCCGCCGCTTTTTGCCTTGAAAAACGTGGTTGTGTGTCTCAATGTAGTTCACAATGTATTATGCTCAAACTGCACTGCACGGGATTTATTCTCACCGTTGGTCAGCCTCGAATCCATGCCCAGCCTGGAAATCGTAAAGGCTCTTTTTTGTTGCAAACCCTTCTTCAGAAAATTAGAAACTTCTCCTCTCTTGCTCTCTCTCAATCTCTCAATCTCTTGAAAGAATGAATTTCATTTGGCCTTTTTTCCTCCTTTAGAATCCCTAAGTGACTTTTAGGTTTCCCTTTCGATCCAAGGGCTCAAGCATTGCCCAAGATCAACGGTTGAAATTAAATGCTCCATTAATATTCACTTTATTTAATTTCACTCACCCAACTTAAATAAAACCCACTTGGTGCATTAAGTTCCTAAGTCACTTTCACTTTCTAATTTTAAAGTTCACTTTACCACTTATAAAGTGACTTTAAATTAGAAAGTGAAAAGACCCACTTTTAAGTTGTGGACCATCTTGTAGGTAAAGTTTAAAAACCCATAGGAACCACTTGTCCAAGGTACAAATCTTCATTAAATTTAACACTCTCTTACCGGGAGGGGAGTGTTTCTCACCACACCCAACTTGTCCCCTCGAAATGAACATGCTTGCCTGTGGTAAGGCTCTTTCGTCAAAATCAAGTACCAAGCCATCGGGCCGCACAAACTCAAGCCACAATGCCTTCCAACATAGTCACGCATGGAATGATATCGACTACCAATATGATCTATCATGAAATACTGATTCTCCGTGAGCTTGATGCAACTCTAATTGCCACAATGAATAATTGTAGGCCTCAACTAACGACCAAATAGGCCAAACAACAACCTGTGAAGCCAAATGGCCTCACAAAATGCCAAGTTGGTCGCCATGTATTCAACCTCTATAGAACTCAAAGAAATTGATTTCTACTTCCTGCTAAACCATGAAATCACAACTGATCCCATACTAAAACAATATCCGGAAGTACTTTTCCTCGACGTAAACACTCCCCTCGTACTTCAATCCTCGGAAGTCCGTGTACCCTCAAATTCTACCCTATCTCTAATGGACATACTCCAGCCCAAAAGTTCACGTGCTCCAGAGGTGGCCAGTGACGGTTTTGGTAACCTGTACTCACCTGGGTTCCACCATGAACTCGCTCAAGGTGTTAATCAGAAACATATATATATATGCTATCGAGTGTTAACCTGATACATCAAGGAACCAATCAATCGACGATATAGCCTGCTCCACTAAACCGAGTAGAAGCTGCTTAACTTGCAGTTGGTTTTCATAGGAGTGGACATGGGTTTCCAATCACCCATGTTGAACCCGCTAAGTATATCAACTGCTGCATTCGCTTCGTCTCTGTAGAAGATATGCCCTCCCCGCCATACCTCCAACCCTAAGAAATAGTGTATCACCAAGGTCCTTCATATCAAACTCAAAAGCAAGATCCCTAAACCCTCAATCAGCCTTCACCGTTGATGAAAAAGATCATCCACATAGAGAACCAGAACAAGTGGCTCACCTCCAATCATTAATGTAATAGAGGTTCACATCCCACTCACTCCTCGTGAAACCAATCAGAAGTAGTATCACGCGGAATACCAAGCTCTTGGAGCTTGCTTCACCATAAAGTGTCCGGGCTTCAAGCAAAGACACATGAGTCTTCGGGCCATGTACCACAAAGCCCAACATGCTCTACATACACCTCCGATCCAAAACCCCGCTCGGGAATCTACTTTCACATCCATCCGATGGATCTTCCAACCCATCTCCGCCGCAATGGAAACAACTGACCGGATAGATGAATATCTAGCAACAACAAAAGGAAGTCTCATCAGTAATCTACTCCCCACTGTGTGAGAATCCTCGCCACTTAACCGAGCCTTGTACTTTCAATGTCGCTATCCGCTAAAGATGCTTGATCTTGTAGAGCCATCTAGAAGTAACAACAGATTTCCCCTCGTGTCTTCGCACCACCTCCCAAACATCATTCTTCATGATGGAGGCATACTCTCCACCATGGCATCTCTCCAAACCCGGGCCGGTCGGCGGCTCCTCATAGCTAGAAGGTTCGGACTCTGTGATGCTGGTCAACATAGCCATGTGAGCACAAAAATTTCTCCTAAGGGCTCTACTCTCTCTAGTAGCTCTCTTTGGTCCTCCAAAATCATATGCCTCCCTCAAAGTCTCCTGAAGCCACTTAGGCATCCTCTTCCCTGATGGAACCTCATCATCAACACCCGAAGAATGAACACTAGAACTCACTAACCGGTGTTCTCGTGGACCTCAGACTGTACTCGCTTCCGGGCTGACCCGTACTGCATTCGGGAACCCTGTATCAATACCTGTGGAAACTGAACCTGTTTCTCCAGAAGTACCATGAGTACCGCCAACTAGTGGACTATAATCAGGAACCAAGTGGAATCAGCCTCTCACGGGACGCCTCTCGCGGAAACTCACAAGGACCGCTATAAGTTTGCCCAATTGGAACCACCACCCGTGAC
The DNA here is from genome assembly GCA_010110895.2 of Picea sitchensis. Classification (NCBI taxonomy): domain Eukaryota; kingdom Viridiplantae; phylum Streptophyta; class Pinopsida; order Pinales; family Pinaceae; genus Picea; species Picea sitchensis. The sequence goes on from SNQJ01S0002216.1 coordinate 366,108, forward strand.
CCTCGTGAATCTCGGTTTGTGTGGCCCTCCACTCCCTGGTCCTCACCCCCTGGTCTCCTCACCCCGCCCTGACTCACGCAGGTGCTAGGAGTCTAGTGGCTCTCTCCATCTAACTCGATCTCTCATAGGCCTTTCGCCTCGAACTTTTAAGCATCCCGTCAACAACCACTCTCAATGGTATGTAAACCGATTTCGTAGATCTCAATCAGAACCTGTTTATACCTTCTCCGAAGTGGGTTCCATCTTCTTCCCACTCTTTTAGGGATGTAAGAATAGTGACACAAACCAAAAATATCGTAGTGTCCCAATTGAAGCTTCGCCTGCACGTTTCTACCGTCATATTCCCCAAAGCTCTATGAGGACTCCTGCTCTGCAAGTAAACAGCAGCATGCAAGCTTCACAAAACAAAGGTAACCCTCGGATCATGGATCATCGCCGAGATGCTTCTACAATGGATCTCGTTTCTTCCTCTTCTAACCCCCGCTTCATTGGGGTTGTAAGGGGCCATCTCTCCTGATGCCCTCGCATAATAGTCATAAAATCATTGGAGTGTATACTTCCTCCGCTATCCGGACCCTCAAACACTGACTTTTTCCCCGCTGTCTCCACAGAGCTTTGAACTTGGAACCGCTTAAAGACCTCCTTCGCCTTTCGTGCATCCGTGTTTTCCTGGAATAGTCATCTATAAACTAGACATAGTACAGATAACCACTTAAGGAAGGAGATGACATCCTCCCACTAACATCAAAGTGAATCAAATCCAAGATCCCTCCTGATCTCATTGCCACTAGCGGGAAATGGAGCCTTGGCATACTGCCCATGGCACATCCTCTACAAACATCATAATGCTCAATACTGAAGTCTGGCAAAACAGTGGTAATGTCCCTCAGTATCCCCAGTGCCCCATGATGAAGGTGACCCATCCTCCTGTGTCAAATCTCGCACAAATCTCTACTGATGGTACTACAAGCCAATGCTCCAACTATCTGAAAGAGCAACCTGTACAACTTCTCCCCGGGTTCGACTCATCACTCTAGCGGAAGTAATATTCCCTCCCTTGGGATACAAAAAGCACCTGTCTCGAATACTACCTCATAGCCTTGGTCCTCAATAGTAGAAACCGAAACAAGGTTCCATGTCAAGTTACAACATAAGATATCGTGACAATTTCGAGGAGGAAGTGACTCCCTCTGAAAAATAACAGTCCCCACCCCAGCTGCACTTACAGTTTGATCATCACCAAGCACCACATTAGTCCCTAGTGCCGTCTCTGCCAACTCTGAAAACTGACTCCCGACATCTTCGGGCCATGCGGGACGGGAAGCGCCATTATCAATGTACCAAACTATAGAAGATGAAGTGCTAGAAGACAACCTAGCAACTAAAGAGAACTCTTGCTCAAACTGTGATGAGAACTCATCCACCGCCGCCGGTCGCCACGTTCTGCTTCTTCCCCTTCTTCCTCTCCCGACAAGTAGCCGCATAATGCCCATGCTTCTGGCAAGCCCAACATCTGACTTTGCTCGGTCCTTTCTCCCTCTTCTAGTCTTTTCCCTTCTCATTGTGTCCTCCTGGATTGCCCCTCTTCTTGGTTTTCTTTCCTTACCCTTAGCTGCAAGTGCCACACTCTCCTCATCCTCCCTCCTGCACACCTGATAAGCCAACACCATGCACATACCCCTACGGGTCTCCTCCTGCATAAAGTCATCCCATAGCTCATCCCGTGAAGGGACATTCTCCCTAGCTACAATGACCTCCACGAACACAGCCCACGGTTTGGCCACACCGCTCAAGGCTGTCCTCACAAGCTCAGTACTGGGTATCACCTCCCCAATAAATCTCCAAGCTCATCTCTCACCTCGTGATCCCAGAAAGATAACATGTGACAGACTCGGACTTATTCATCTTGATGCTCTTCAATTTCTCTCAAGCACCATTTCCCCGTTTCTCATTGGAATTCCAATGAGAACAAGTTTTTAAGAGATGTCCATATTTCATGTACATATGTCTTAGAAGACACATGAGGGATAATATGGTCCTTCACCGCATCAAACAATATCCTCTTTGCTTTGATGTCCTTCTTTAGTGAAGGCCATGTTTAGACGCTTCTAATAGCAACCACCGGAGTAGTGAGTACCTCAACAATATCCCATAGCTCATTCTCCTCAAAGAGCAACACCATCCTTGCCTTCCATGAACTAAAGTTCGATGTCCCATCCAATCTATCCTCAACTCTCAAAACTGTAGCCATGACTAAAATCCACTCAACTGAAACCCAAAATACTGCAATCCCCAACCCGGCCGAAACAAATTTCTGCCCTCTTATCCGCTGCCCACTCTACTGCTGTTCCGAAACAGTGAAAATTTCATTGAACCAACTTTTGCAAATTTTTTTGTGTTTTACTCACAGCCAACCTATGCTCGATACCATGTTGATTTTTACTGTTTTTTCTCACCCTGCAATTTATCACAATCCCGGTTTCTAAATCACTCTTTATCACTCCAAAATGTTTAATGCTCTTTCCCAATATTAATGAAATTTGCAAACATTAATATGCATTAAAGATTTAAAATGAAATTTGACTGAAACACATGAAATAAATAATCTTTCAATGGCTGTCTTAAAAACTCGTAAATTATATCAGAAAACACACATTTAATGACACAATGATATTTGGTCAAATGACTCTGGAAAAACCCCAATGGGCAACTCACAGGGAGAGAGAGGGAGTTCTTATTTCTTCAATTTCCAGAAATTACATATCAGCAAAAATAAACCAACAAATACTTATTCCTTCCCTCATTTTCGTGGCTTGAAATTTACATGTAAAGAAACCCAACATGTACCACCCTCGAATCGCGGTTTCGACAACCGTATTCACAGACGGACCGCCCCCAATAAATGTTGTAATGATTCTAGAAAAACGCGTCTTTAAATTTAATGTCGTTGTAACGGCTGTCGACGGGTTCAAGGTACCTTTTAATTCATTAACTGCTGCTCTTTGCCTTGAAAACATGTCAGCTAAAATGGCCCGAATGTGAAACAATAAATGTGGTCGTATTCAAATCCATACCGCACGGATTTATTCTCACCGCTATCACTAAACCAAGTGTCTGCCTTTTGCCTTGGAAATCATGCCTCTTCTTTGCTGAAAACCCTTCTTCGTAAAATAGAAACTTCTCCTCTCTTGCTCTCTCTCAATCTCAATCTCTCTTGAAAGAATGAATTCTCATTTGCCTTTTTCCTCCTTTAGAATCCCTAAGGACTTTAGGTTCCCCTTTTGATCCAAGGGCTCACATTGCCCAAGATCAACGGCTGAAATTAAATGCTCCATTAATATTCACTTTATTTTAATTTCACTCACCCAACTTAAATAAAACCCACTTGGTGCATTAAGTTCCTAAGTCACTTTTCACTTTCTAATTTAAAGTTCACTTTACCACTTATAAAGTGACTTTATGAAAAAGACCCACTTTTAAGTTGTGGACCACATTCCTAGGTAAAAGTTTAAAAACCCATAGGAACCACTTGTCCAAGGTACAAATCTTCATTAAAATTTAACAATTGTGATAACCAGAGTTGTGTAAAGCTCTCCGAGAACCCTGTGTTTCATAACAGATCGAAACACATTGAGATAAAATATCACTATATCAGAGACATGGTGCAGAGGAAGACAGTAAACGTGCAGTATCTTCCTACTTATGAACAGATCACAGATATCTTCACCAAACCACTTGCCAAGACTAAGTTCGAGTACTTTCGTGAGAAACTTGGCCTGGTGGAAAATGCCTCCCTAGATGAGAGGGAGTGCTGATGATTGTAGCTATGTGAGACATTCTCCAGCTTACAAACCTGAGAGATGTTGATGATGGCAGCTATGTGAGATATTCTCCAGCTTACAAACCTGAGAGAAAGCCCCTGAGAGGGGTGTGTGGTTCCTATCTGAGACAGAGCTAGAACGTAGAGATGGCCTCCTCCTTACAGAGAGTTGAGAAGAACTCTAGATGATTCTCCTATGTAACGCAGTGAGAAAGGAGATTTGTTGAGTTGGACGTGCATGTGGCTGAGCACAAGGTGAACATGTGAAATCCCAAGGTGTTGGGTGCATCGTCATGAGAACAGAAATGAAGATGATGTATTAGCCTCGTTTGAGCAGAAGAGTTGATGAGAAACTCCAGATGACTCTCATGTGTAATGCAGTGGGAAAGAGGATATGTTGAGTGGACATGCATGTGGACGAGCACAGGTGAACGTGATTCTAGTGGCTGAGCACTAGTGAAGAAGTGGTTATTTTGTGTAATGCAGTGAACCAGAGATATGGACATCCCTATGGATGTGCCCCTAGTGGATGAGCACTAGTGGGTGTACAAGATCCCTTGCTATATTGTTCAAGAGTCAGACCTGCCTGTAACCTTAATTGTAATATAAAGGGTACAGGTCAGCCCCACCTTGATGTGACTGGTAATTAATGTAAAAGATAATTAATCTGGTTAATATTAATTATATTATAAGATAGAGAGGTCGTCCCTGTTGCGCCAATCGACACTTCTGTTGATTGGTTCAATCTAGTATAAGTAAAGATAAATTCCCCATTGAGGAATCATATCTTTCAAGTGAGTTTGAAATTTCAGCAAGTACACCTTCTTGGGAAAAGTGCTCACCTCTCTTGGGCGCTAGTCTTCTAGGGTTTGAGCACCCTCTTGTGTGCTAGGTTTATTGGTGGTGAAGGTCTTTCTCTTGAAGATTATAGCAAAGGATTTTGGTTGGGTTTTCTTCCCTTGTTGAGAAGGGTTTGCCAAGATACTTCTTGTGTTCTTGTGCATTGTGTTTCTTCTTGTGATCTTGGTTGCTGCAACATTATTGGTTATGGTTAAGTGAAATGCAAAAATGAAATGAACTTCATGCTTAATCTTGCTTATTGAAAAATCAACACAGCAAACTGAATTGCAGAAGAGGGCTAAGAAATGTGCCTAATAAATGATGCCTTGATGATATATATATATATATATAGGTGCCTAATAAATGATGCCTTGGTGATATATATATAGGTGCCTAATAAATGATGCCTTGGTGATATATATATATATATATATATATGGGTTTGCACAAGCATAATAGTTAATGTTGAGCCAACTTGTTCTAAAAAAAATAATGTGGTTTATTTTAAAAGAAATATGGGGCACATTTGAGGCAGGGTCGACTTTCAATGAATGTAGGGAGGCCCCCTTCTGATGGAGATTTCACATCGTTTGGAAACCCATTCACCCACTTGGATGAGGCATAGAGACCAGGGTATTTACTTTGAAACCGTGGGTCCACTCTTGGAGATTACCTTTGCTGATTTGGTGGAGGAAGAAGAGCTTTGAAGGGCCTTTGGAGGCTGGATGTTGCACTAGCAACCCCATTTGCGGAAGATTGGTCACCTTTTGAGAGATTTTAGCCCCTTGATTCTGTACAAGTGGCGCGAAAAGCCCAAATTTTGTATCATTTAGATAATTTTAATTAGTGAAGAGGGCTTTTACCCTTCCATAGGCTAGATTAGTGGAAATTTAGCTTAAAAATTAGTTTTAATTTTGAGGGAAGTTGAGCTCCTCTTTTACAAATAGAGGTGCACTTCCTCTCATTTGGACATGTTACCCCCCCAGGCTAGGGGTAACTAAGGAGATCATGTCTCGAGGCCCACATGTAGCATACATGGAGTGTTGAGAGTCAGATTGACCAACAAAGCTCGGAGAGCCCCTGTTTTTCATGAGCACCTCATCGTTCATCATCAGCAGTAGAGCAACGTCCACCACATCAGTTTGCTCCAAGAAGACAGAGGGTCTTGCTCCATGAGGTAACAAGTCCAGTATCATGGTAAGTGTCATTTTAATACTTGAAACAATTGGGCATGTTGCAAAGAATCCTTTCTTGATTTTCAAACGCCTGGTTGGAATTTATACCTTTTGTCTAGCTTCACCTTGGTGAGTGACATGGTCTCCTGGTAAGTAGGTCACCCTCGAGAAAAGGGTTGCTACTGGTTGGTTCTTTGAAGGGTCATTGTACCATTCTCGTCCATACTTACCACCTTCCATCATTCTACCCCTCTGTTTCCTTATCTTTTGGGTTTCCAAGTTCATTGACCCAAGAAGGGATTGTACCTCATTTCATGGGAAGAAGGGGCTGACGACCCGGAGGTAGATTGCAACTGCTATAAAAGAATAAGAAAAGGATGTTAAAAAGAAAGTGAACATAGCAAATAAGGACCATCAAAAGCCGATCCAACATGAGCTCTACTCATTCAGTGCTCGCCCTGGTACCAAAAGTAATGCTAAAGCTTGGAAACCCTTAAAGGGGGACCCTCAACTTTGCAAATTATAAATGAAAGCAGGGATTGGAAAGATGGAAAAAAGGGGTTTGGAAAAAGGTGGCACACAAATATTGGGTAACTCAAGAGCAAGAGCAACATCCACAAAGGCACCCATAAATGAGACAATACGAACCCTTGTATGTCAAGGAACCCACACCTAGAAGTCTTTCCCCAATCCACCTCACACTCACTACATGACTTAGATAGGTTCCTCTTGGGAAACATCCCTTGACTTGGGGATTGGCTTACCCAATTGGCACCATGACACTCCTCCCTTACCTAAACTAGGAAAAACTTATAAGGTCTTCAAGTATTTGTTTAATTTGAAAAGGGGGGTTTGATGCACATGTTTGGGTGGTTCTCATATTAGATATGGCTTACTTGGCATGATTCTTGTGACTTGTGAACCCTTGGAGGGCGCATATGTTTGTCTTTGCAGGACCTTGCCTAGTGAATAGGTATTCGTGGGGAGATGACTTAGTTCGAACCTCCTCCATGAGGGCTTTGGAGCCCAATGATGGATGTTAGACCCCACGTTTGGGGCACATGAGATGATGGACGTTGCACCTTGAGGATAGAGGGCATTGTCTTTGGAGGCAGCTTGGCATGACTAGATGATGAGCTCCCACCATTTTCCACTTGGATGTTGGCCTTTGGAGCAGTGTTGCAAGGAGCGTGCCCCCCCCCTCGCTCCTAAGCCCAGGAGCACGCTCTGAGCGGGAGCATCCAAGGAGCGCTCTCCAAAATTCTGAAGCGTGCTTCGGGGCGCTCTCGGACACTCCCTAGGCTTTTGGGACCGCCACACTCTAGAGCGTGCTCTGAAACTTTGGGAGTGCGCTCCCAAATAAATTCTCATGCCCCCCAAGCGCTCTCGAAGGTGACCAGACACCCCCCTGTAGAACCCCCGAACTTAAAAAAAATTCAACATTTTTTTATATTTTATCAGTGGGGTTGGGACCTACCTAGGCTTAGGGTTTAGAAGAAAGAAAGGAGGAGAATAAAGGAGCTCTTCCTCCTCCATTCTCCTCATTATTTCATCTATGTTTGCTTGAGCTTCGAGAGGAGGAGAAAGCAGATTTGTGAGAGCTTGGAGGAGAGACCAAAGGAGAGATTAGAAGAGTGAGCAAAGAGGAGCTTGGAGGAGAGAACAAAGGCAACCATCTATCTCAAGTTTCAACTTTCAACTTTCAAGAGTGTTAACCCCTAGATTTTCACCCTTGAAAATCTTGTGGGTTAAGAAGCAGCATGCACTATTTTGGCTGGCATTCTGAGATTCTCCCAGAGTTTAGCATTTGTGTTGAGCAAGAGATTGGTTCCCATTAGAGGCAGGTATATGATTGGTACACGGTTGTTTGTTCATAGGTAGAGTTAGCTTGGTTTTCCATGCATTTTGAGAGAGAGGTCTACATACAGCAGGTGTTGCTACTTTTTAGGAGACACGGTTTGAGTGGGTCTCTTGACAGTCTGAAGCAGTTATGAGCATATAGGGATAGTCCTTGCATGATTCTAGGCCCGATAGCACTTTTTCGGGCGACATGCAAGAACTTTCTATTTTTAGCAGTTTGAGCTCCATGCCCCAGATTCAGATTCCGAGCAAATATTATTGATCCTTGAGACATTCTGAGTCTTTTGGACCTTTTCCGGGATGATTTGGCATAGATTTCTATTTTTAGCAGGTTGAGCACCATGGCTCGCATGTCGATTCTGATTGCAGATTCGAATTCCTTGCGGAAAATTGAATCCAATGAGTATCATATCATGGACATGCAAGGAGTGTATATTTTTAGTAGTAGACACGTGATGGTGGTCTCCTAGTCATTCCAAGCATTTGTGGAGAGTTTGGGTTAGTTTCGACCAATTTCAAAATTTTGGGACCAGATGGCTATTTTTGGAAATTTCTATTTTTAGCAATCGTCATCTCCAATAGTGGCAAGTGACAAGCTCATATTTCCACATGTGGCAGAGTATCAAGATGATGTGGCATCTACATGGCATCATGGACCAAGGGCGCATTTTCCAAGGATTATGCATTAAATGAGAATTAATTAAGCTAAAGAGGTGGCAAATGGGTGAGGTGGCATTTTCTAGAGAAAGTTTAGCCACTCAAGGCTAATTTTTCTCACTCTATTCCTCTCGCTTTCCATATTCTCACTTTCCATGCAATCAGTTTCTAAAAATTCTCCCTAAATTGTTTTCAAACAAAAAATTCCTAAATTTTAGGAAATCCCTAAAAAATAGGGTGAATTTCCCTTTAACTCATAACTCCCTCATACCTTGGCCAAATTTAGCAATCTAACATGCGTTGGAAAGCTAAAATTATCCTCCATGCATCTTAGCCATTATTTAACTCACCATGCGCATACACTCACTTATAACTTACCCATACGCATTAATCGCTCATACTTATTCCCTTATGCACATTAATTCCTAAATTTCTCACTCACACTTATTCCCTCATGCGCATTAACTCATATTTTCTTCACACTCCTCTCCTATATATTGAATGGTCTTCATTAGTTATTGGTCGGTTCTTGGCAATGTTATCGCACAGTTTGTAGCTAGGAAGAAAGGCTAAATGATAGAGGGCCAAACTTGCGTAACAGGAACCTATCCCACCCAATGTCACCACGATGGGAAGGTTCTTTCTCTTTAGGGAGGTGAGGCCCAGGGAAGACGTCCCCGGTGACCTAGGGTTTTGAAGAGGCAGAAGGCTAATAAGACCAAGATAAGGTTTCCCCCCTTCACAAGTCACCACCCAAACAGAAAGTCCCGGCTAAACAGCCAATAATAAAGTAAATCCCCAATGAAGAACACCTGCCCGGAACAAGAAAACAGCAAAAAGGATATATGCAAGATATATTTCAATGGGTTAGTACTTCATAAGACTATCTAATAAATATATATAAGCAATTTAGCAATAAATGTTGACGAAGTCGATGTTTATCAATAGCATATGAAAAGTTATAACACTTCACCAATAAATATTGGAATGATGTGGCATTCAATGTAACCAATCAACCCTTCATTCATAAATGATTTAACCCACCATTCAATTGCTCATAAAGTAAAACGTTGTTGTATTAAAGATGAAATATTCAATGATGACGTCAGCAACTTAGGGTTAGTAGGGTTAGTGTAGTTAGGGTTTCAACTCAAAAGGTTTGAGAGTGTTTAGATCAAGTTCTACTTCAACTTTTGAGGACTCAAATCAGTGTCTTAGGGTTTAATGGAGTCATAAGTGAAGGACGCAAGAGTTGAAGGGGGTGAGATTTTGAAGGACTAGAGGGACAAGTTTTGAAGTGCTACTAAAGCAGGGCTTCAAAATCATAACCCTAGGGGAGAGAGGTTCACTCCGGTGTTGCTAAAGCAAGACCTCGTGCTCTCTCCTCCTTCCCGACATACAGCTAGCTCAAATGAAATACAAAATCAAGACAAGAGGGCTTAAAGAGGGAGAGTGTTGCTAAGGCAAGGCTCTTTCATCAAACCCTAAAAGAAAACGACCCTATGTGTAGATGACCTAGCCCTGGGACATCCTCTTCCTCTTGGAGTCAAAATGGTACGGCTAGCTAAAGGGAGGAAGAAAAAGGAGTGTAGCTATGGCTAGGCTCTCTTCTTCTTATTCAATGGCTAAAAGCTTTTCTATCAGGGGACATGAGACAAGGACCTACTTGGGTGCTTGCCACCTAGGGTTTTGATTCAGCAAATTATAAATACATGCAAGAAAATAAGACTACAACCATTCATTTAAGAATTTTTGCAAAAAAATACTTACAATTCATCAAAAATAACCATGCAAACCCTAGTTGTAACACCTTTCTTCAAGAAAAACACCATAGAATGCCAAAAATCTCTTCCTTCAACAAGTGTGCCTTCCTCAAATCAGCCAATAACCCAAATAGGGCACAAAAAATCAGACCTCACTATGAGTGAGTAAGTTGTGATGATAAAATGAGGATCAAAATCCTCAATATATACTGTATCAATGACCTAATTTTCCTTTTTAGGTCATAAAAAGGCCGACAAGGCCATAATGTCAAAATCATACTGTTTTTACATTAAATGCTAAGTAAAAACCCTAATTAAGCAAAAAAGAGAGTAAAATCCCCTTCAAGAAAGGCACTAGCTCTTTCTAGGGCAAATGAGACATCTAGGAACAAAACGTTAGCCCCACAGAGGCCTCTCCAACATGCCACACGTGCCACTGCTGCCCAGTCTGCCTCCAAAAGCGTCCATGAAGTTGGATGATGTCATGGTGAAGATGGGGACGTCCTAAGCCTTCCAAGGCTAGCGTTCCACTGAAAAGGGGTCATTCCCTTTAGGTCTAGTCCTGTCGGAGTGTCTCTAGTGGAACGTCCTCTTCCTCTCAGGTGAAAAAACCCTGATCAAGCTTTATCCTGTCTCTGCCCCCTGATGGGGTCTCAGCATCCATCTGGTGGGCTCTTCAGCCCCATGGAGGTCCGAACTGGTCATCTCCCCATGTGTACCGGTCTGAATGGTACATGTCCGTCGGGCATGGTTCTGCACATCAAAAGCTACGCCCTCCATGGGCTCATCAGTCACAGGGATCATAGCAATGTCAATCACATCTCATCATCAATATTATTAAACATATGCATAAAACCCCTAATACATCAGTCAATAGCTCAAAGACATTACAAAAACCTGCAATACAAGATTGGAGAAAAGGACAAGGCGTCCTATTGGGCTAGTGTCCACAAGAAAAGGAGAGTTTCCAAAAAGATCTCATCCAAGCCATGTAAGTGAGGTGATGTGGCTAGGGAATGTCCAAACATGTGGGTGCAGTGAGGGCCAAGGATGCATAAGTGTTACCTGTGGGTGCCTTTGTAGAAGGCGAGTTGTACCTATCACGGATGCATTATTTCCAAGCCCATTCTTGCCTTTATTCTTTTTATTCTTGTTTTATTCTTTTATTTGCTTTTTTTTTTGTTCAAGAACTAACCAGGGGACATTGCCTTGGCATGGTGACCAGCGCTAACAGCGTTACCCACAAGTACTTTCACAGAGATGAGAAGGTTGGCTCGTGATGAGACCCCCTTTCCCTTGGTCATGCAACCAAAGGTCATTGCCCTGGCGTGGTAACCAGATGGTGGCAATGTCATACTGTTAGGTACCCATGGACCTAACAGGCTGGCTCGTGATGAGACCCCCTATCCTCTGACTAGGCCTTGTTTTGTTATTTTCTGGATCCCTCTTGTTTCTTGCTGAAAGGCTTTTTACTGCCTTCTCGGGGATCCTTGGGCGAAGCATCTCGAGGTTTTATTTCTAGGCTTTTGTCTTTTACCAGTTGCTTTTACCTTCTGGGCCTTTAGCCCCTTCTTCCCACGAGATAAGGTGCAATCCTGCAAATAGGTCAACCCAATGCTTGGACAAGGGAAATGGGATAAATGAGCGGGAGATAAGATGAAACAGTGGTGCTATGATGGGAGTGGACGATGACTTTTCAGAAATTCCCCCAGTGGCAAACCAAGACCTATGGGCACAAGCTTGCTAGGGCACCCTGTCAATTTCCCCAAGCATGGTCAAGTGGGCTAATGTAAGATCCAAGCAGTCGTTAGAGATAAAAGGAATCATATGCATATATTTAAAGGTTTCAATGATCAAAAGTGACACATACCATGATACCTGGACCAATTACCTCATGGAGCAAGAACCTCTTCTGATACAAGATCAAGCCGATGGTAATGGATGTTGTTGCTGCTGACAAGACAAAAGATGATGAATGAAGAAGAGACGGGCCCTCCAGGGCCATGCTCAGGTCAATCCTGCTCTCGATACTCCATGTCTAGGACCTGTGTGTTGAAATAATGTAACTGCGAAGAGCATTCTTATTATTATTGGATTAAATCCCCATTGCGGATTAATCATGTCATTATTATTATTGTTGTTGTTATTGGATTAATCCCCATTGTGGATTAATCATGTCCGTAATTGTACAAGGACCAAATCCCCTTTTGCGGATTGGTCATCGGACAATTATAAAGGGCAGAATAAGAAGTCGGCCCCAGCAGTTATTATGGAAGACCCAGAATTAATTAAAGGTGGGTTTACCCACCCAGAGTGAG
>SNQJ01S0002217.1:0-14532 GCA_010110895.2 Picea sitchensis
TGATCAGATGAAGTGATAATATGAGTCTAAATACAGGTGATGAAGGGTATAACAATGACAAAAAGTATGAGCAAAAAGGTACAATATGTGGTCCCAACACATATTAGACTTTGTGTTTCCGGTTCACCGACTAGTTTAGGGTTTTAGGGCCTTGAATTAGGTGTGAAGAGGAAACTCTTCAAGGCCACTTTAAAAAAAACATTGGAATCTAAGATAGGGAGTGTTTTAAGTCCAATATCGTAAGAGTTAGTTGGGATCCCCCTCTAACACAGGGAATAAAGACAAGGTCGTGTGAGGAAAGGAAGAGGAGATAACACCTCTGAAGCTGGACTGAATGTAGTGGGGATTGCATATTGAGGGTATTTATTGGGAACAATACCGATCACATTTTCCTACAGATCTTCATGGACCTCGAATCCATTCGAGATCCTTAGTTTTATTCTAGACAAATTTCTTTCAATACCCTTGAAGGGCTTTGAACTTGTTATCCTACTCATTACGATTTTACCGACTGTCAACTATACCCTCCTAGTAGCTAACTGGGATCTGGAAAACTAGTTGCCCATATTTTATGGACTTACACAGGTGACTACAAGGGTATATCGTGGTACCTAGGGAGGAATTCAGATCGCGCTTCGTAGAGTATACCTGGAGGGTGCTTCCGTGTTCGAGTTTCACTTGCACTGGTTGGTTTCTCTAGTGTCGATTGGCGTAACCATCCTTCCCACTAGTTAGTAGACTGCTTGATTTATCTTTAGGAAAATTTTAGTGTGTGATTTATTTTCAATGATAGTCAATCCTTACTGTTTCCTTTGATCATTTCACAAAGTGGAATCTTAGCATAATTGTCGTTCATGAAGGCTTCAGGCCTTGTCATCAGTTACTATGGAGCCACCGCCGCCACTGTTGAGGCAAAGACTTGATCAAGAGGGGTCGTTCGAAGAAATTGGGCCGTAGGAAACTATGCCCAAGCCTACTCCGAGAGGAGAGTTTCCGGCTTAGGAGGAATACACCATATATGACTTTGAAACTAAAGGTTTCACGCCAACCAATCCTCGAATTACTGACTTATCGTTGCTGGTCTTGATTCATATTGTCCCTCTCGAGGTGACATCTTTTGAGCGCCAACTATTTATACAAGTGGTGATGGAAGTGAATGATGCTACTTCGTCTAGGAGTCCCCATACTCCCATTACGGCTACTAATGCAGGGGGCATCCTACCTCCTCTCCCATCTTCGACAGTCAGGACCACAGTTTTCTCAACTCCCTCAACTTTCGACAGTGGTCTGGTACCTTTAATGGATTTGACTGTTGTTATGTTTACTCAGAGTGCGACGGGCACTCTCTTCTCATAAGGGATGCCCAAATTTGATACAAACTTGATTCTTACTTATTCTACCTTACATACAATGGGTCTGGGGGAAAGGATCTCCAACACTCCCTTGTAAGGGTCAACCACAGGTGATACTTTCCCTTTTAATGCTATACCTTATGGTGAGGGTCATATACCCCCTCAATCCCCTTCTCTCAGCTGTGATTTCCAGTAGTCGATTGGGCCAAATGCTAATTATAGCTTGTTTATTGGATGTAGTTTAGGACCTTCATCTTATACAACATCAGTGGGATCTATGTCATTCTCTTTGTTTGATGTGTTTGGGAACAATGCTTTCTCGACTGGGGGAACTCCCAACTTTGGTCAAAAAAACCTGATGTAAGGTATTATTCCTTCACAGGGAGTGACGACTGGAGTTTACTCCACACTAGGTCTTTAGAATCCTTGGTAGAGATAAATTCCCTCAAAATGGATTGTGGTCGGGGGAAACCCCTTCCATACTCAATGGAACCCCGGGCAAGGCTCTATACCCATGCCCGTCATATCGATTGGGGGAATCTCCTTCCAAGGTCCTTGGAATACAACGCAAGGAGCAATCTATGCACAATATATGTCGTCCAATTTTGGGAGTCAGTCGATGAAACCCCAACAGACACAGTTTCCCTTTTCTAGTAAAGGCCACGGTTTCTACCAAAACCCTAGCCAACATTTCAAATTTTCCTGGAAACTTGGTGCCAATCAAAATCCAAGTCCCTCTTTTCCTGTAAATAATTAACAACTGAAACTACTATTTCTGGAAACTCTACATATGCCAAACTTGTCGATATTAATAAATGACCCAATTTGTCATGATCCGCATTGGCCACACATGATGACTAAGTTACCTTCATATATTCTGAAATTTGAGGGAAATTCTGGTGAAGATCCAGGTGATCATGTGACGACCTTTCACTTGTGGTGCTCGTCAAACTCGTTGAAGAATGACTCTATCCTATTTTTCCTTTTTCAACACACTCTTATAGGGGGTTCTACAAAGTGGTATATTGAGCTCAATGGATCGAGGTACTATTAATTTAATGACTTAGAGATGATCTTTTTGAACCATTTCCAGTTACCTGTGAGATACGATGTCAACACTGAATTGTTGGCCAACTTTGAGCAAACCAAGTTCGACCACATGTATGATCATATCCGAGAATGGTGGCATAGAAAGAACTTGATTAAGGTCAAGGTCCCTCCTACTTTCTTTCTTGAGTGGTTCTTGAAGTCGTTGGTTCCTTTCGTATATAAGGACGTAGCGAATTCCATGGTGTTTTCATAGGAGTAGGAGATTATGAGAGCCCAACAAATTGAATTGATATGCTCTCAGTCTAGCATGCTCTATGAGATTTTTCTAGATGTGCCATGGTCTACTCTCGATAAGGCCAATAAAACGCCTGGTCCCCATGTCGACGACATTGTGGGCTGAAAAAAAAGCAAGTCCATAGATATGTTGTCAAATTAGTTGCAACAATTGTCGATACAACAGACTATGGCCAACCAGACTCTGAGTTCAGTTGTTCCCCCTACCCATGCATCAGATGTACATAGTTTGTAGTCGACGAATCCCACGGCCAACCAACAGGCCAAGGGAAAGAATAAACAATAAATTATGAAGGGTAAATGGGAGAAAAGTCTAACAATAATGTTGGTGGGGGAAAAATAGAGAAGAAGAAGTCAAAGTATCTGTGTAATATATGCATGGAAGACCACCTGAATCACATATGCCCTTAGATTGCACAAGCCCAAAATCTATTAGCACAGCAACAATGTTTTGTGCTGACGAACCCTTTTCTACAAGGGAAAAATATGTCTTAGGTTTCCGCATCCACAAGCGCGGCAAAGGGAAGTCAGGGATCCCCCACACCTACCAATAACAACCCAACCACAAATATTTAAAAGATGAATTCCAAGGCTCATTTATCAACTAGAACCCGAGACTACCGAATGCTAGAATCTATTGAGAAGGGAAAGGAAACCACTAGCCCATTGAATCCTCTCCAAATTGAGAAGGTGGTGGGCGAAACAATGACTCGCATCCCTAAAGGTGTGTTTAAGAAGGATTCTCATAATCCAAATGCGAGGGTCACCCAGAACTACTCTGTTGTAGAAGATATGGCACAAACCCCTTGCGTGATGTCCTCTAGAGTTTCCCCTTGTAGAGAAAATATTTGTTGTCCACCTTGGGAGCAAGAGAGACTAGTAACCTAGGAGTGATCGTTTTTTATCCAACTGGCTTAAAACCCCGTCTTCCTCAACATGTTTCCTTTCAGATAGTAGTAGCTTACACCATGAAATATTTTACACAGAACATCTTTCGTACGATGGTTGATGAGTGTGCCTTGACTTGCATGATGTCATTGGCATGTTGGAAGGCCATTGACCAGCTTGAGTTGTCTCTGTCGCGTATGTTGCTTACGGATTTTGACGGTCGGTCGTTTAGACCACACGAAATAATTCCTTCATTTCCCGTGTAGTTAGGGGGTAAAAATGTGTGTGTCGAAGTTGAAGTGGTCAATGCGCCTATCGAATAAAACCTGTTGTTAGGAATACATTGAACTTATGCAATGCATGCATTGGTTTCTACGCTTTCGAGTCTTTTGTTTTCCACATGAGGGATAGATTGTGACCATCGACCAATTGTCTTTCTCTCGTCTTGAGCCTTCATCTGCAGCCTAGTACTATCAACTTAGGTGTCAGTTGTTTTTCGTCATTGATGGGAACCTTTGATTACCCACCGCCTTCTAACAATGTAAATATTATATTAGTTTTTCCCGACCAGGCGAGGGCTGCAATTTTGCAAGTATCGTCGTTTCGAGCAAGCTACTTTAATGATCTGTGGAATTTACCTTCCCCATCGGCCTCGATGGAATGGATAGGGCATCATGGCATGGCCATGCCCTTATCTACGACTAAGGTTGCATGCAACATTGTCCAACAAACTTCAACCAACTCTGATCTGACTCCCCCAAAGGAGTTATATCCATCTCTTGAGACTATTTGGGCTGAGGATTCTCTTCCCACTCAAGATCCTTTAGACTTGGTCTTTCCCTCTGATGAGGAAATTATCTAGGCAATGAATGGTCTTGATAGACCTTGGGATGATCTATATCATAGATCTCACTTCCTTCCCATGCTTAGGAGAATAGAGGTGGTAGAATTTGTTTTGACCGTGAATGGAGATAATCCTTGTCTTATCAATCCTCTAGCTATGCACAGAGTTTATGCTGAGGGTAACATGGAAAGAATCGCTACAACTATTTCAATTGATATCTCCAAAACCCTTGGCTTCATGGAGAATGTTTTCATCGGAGCAGATTGTTCCCTTGAAGAGATTCGAACTTAGACTAAGTTATTCAAAGAGTTCCATGACATTTTTGTTTGGTATTATGAGGAAATGTTAGGCATCGACCCATGAATTTTCAAGCATGAAATCATGACTTATCTTGATGCCAAACCGATCCAACAGAAGCTTCATCTGGTCAATCCTCAAAAAGGGACAACACTCAAGGAAGAAGTAGAAAAAATGTTCAAAATCAGTTTTATCAACTCTGTACAATTGACGAAATGGGTGTTAAACCCAGTTCTGGTTAACAAGAAACAAGTAACGATTCGTGTTTGTATAGAATTCCGTGATTTGAATAAGGCCTTCCCGAAAGATAATTTTTGTGCCCCATTTATCGATCATATTTTCGATGAATGTGTGGTTTGCGAAGTATTTTTGTTCATGGATGGCTTTTCGGGATACAATAAGATTCAAATCAAGCCCAAGGTCCAACATAAAATGACTTTTATTTGTCCTTGGGGTACCTTCGTGTATCGTAAGATGCCTTTTGGCCTGTGTAATGTTGGAGCCACCTTTTAGCAGGCCATGTCATTTTCTTTTCACGACCTCAAACACATATTCAAGGTGTACCTTGATGTTCTAGCATCACGTTCTCGCAAGAGATCTAATCATCCCAACCATCTACGACTAAACTTTGAACGATGTCGCTACTATTAGATTCACTTGAATCCTAACAAGTGCATTTTTTGCATGATGTCAGTTCTTCTTTTAGGTTTCATTGTATCAACAACAGGGATCGTGGTTGATCCTCTCAAGGTTGAGGCAATAGTTCAATTGCCTCCCCCATGCACAATACCCCAGCTTCAGAGGTGACAAGGGAAAGAGAATTTTCTTCGGTGTTTTGTTGCGAATTACACCAAGATCACTAAAGTGTTTATGAATCTTTTGAAAAAAGGGGTCCCATTTTGTTGGGATGAAGCTCCTCACAACTCCTTTGAAGCATTGAAATGTGCCATGACGTTTTCCCCTCTGCTATGGCCTCCCAATTATAAAAAATATTTCTTGTTGTATTTGGCTACTCTGGAGTTGACCATCGGTATGGTCGGTTCAAGAATATGATATGATCGAAGAGTATGTTATATATTACATTAGTTGAGGCCTGGTTGGACAAGAAATCAATTACTCTAACGTTGAGAAACTTGCTTTGGTGACTGTCCATGTTGTCCAACGGTTCCATCATTACATTTTTCTTCACAAGACCACCATCATCGTAATTGTCAACCATTTCCAATATGTGTTAACATGATGGGTTATTGGAGGAAATATTAGTAGATGGATAGTCATCTTACAAGAATTTGACTTGGATTTTGTTTCTGCAAAATCCAAAGAGTCATTGGTCTTTGCATAACTCATATCAGAACTTTTGGTCGAGTCTAGTGATATCATTCTCGAACAATCACCTATTAATGGAGATGTTTTTATAATTGCATCTTCAGACCCCTGGTATGGAGATATACTTATGTATATTTAGAATTTGAAGTGCACCGCTTCTGCTTCCCATTATGAAAATCGAGGAATTCGACATCAGGAGTGAAACTATTATATCCTCGATGACACATTCTATTGTCTAGGTGTAGATTGAATTATTCGACGATGTCTTACCCACGAAGAAGTAGAGCTCGTTTTGAATCACTGTCATAGTCGAGCATGTGTAGGTCATTTGTCTGGGTTGGAAACAACCCAAAATATTGTACGTGTAGGTTACTTCTATCCCTCATTAATCAAATATTGTATAGAGGCAATCAAGAAGTTCCACCCGTGCTAGATCTTATGTCGGAAGATGCGAGAACATCCTACTCCTATGTTTCCAGTCATTCTTGTTGGTCCTTTTACCAAGTGGGGGATTTCCTTTACTACATGTCACCCGGCTTTAGCTAAGGGGCATTGTTACATCATCATAGAAGTAGACCACTTCAGGAAGTGCGTAGAATCTATGCCAACATTTATCAATGACAGAGAAACAATGACTCTTTTCATATTTAATCAGATAGTTGCAAGGTTCGGTATCCTGAAGGAGATTGTCACTGACCATGGCAGTCGCTTCCAAAACAAAATGATGACTGAATTAATGTCAAATATTAGGTTTAAAAAAGAAAATTCATCACCTTATTACCTGTAAGCGAATGGTCAGGTTGAAGCTATGAATAAGTCTCTCAAGACTATTCTTCAATGGATGATCAATTTTTCCAAGTCAAATTGGCATTTGATGTTATATTCAGCGTTGTGGGCCTATCAAATGTCTGTGAATACTACCATGGTTTTTTCACCTTTTCAACTCATATATGGGCTGGAAGCAGTCTTACATATTGAGTGTCAGATTCCTTCTTTAAATTTGGAAGTGGAATTATTGTTCGACACTTCACCGCTTGAGGATCACCTTCTATATCTCAAGTATCTCGATGAGAAACATCATGATGAAACCTTAGCCAATGAGGCCTATAAGCAATGATTTGAGTTTCAATATGATCGTTCCATTCATCCTAGGATTTTATCTGAAGGTGATCTTGTCTTGGTCTATGATCAAGACAAAGATCCCCTAGGGGAAGGCAAGTTCAAACCCATGTGGTTTGGATTGTTCATTATGAAAGAGGTCTTGGAGAAGGGTGCTTACCCTCTAGTGGATTTTGAGGGAAATGCCTTGGCAGAGACTATAAATGGGCTCTACATTGAGAAGTACTACTCTTAGGTTGGTCATCTGGGTGACTTCTTGTATATATGTATAACCTCTTATACATTTTTTGTCTTTTTTTATTTTGTGGATGTCTAGTTATTTATGTCTTGTTTTTCACTGTGGCATATGTCTAGTGAATCAAAGGGTTCTTTTGGGTTCACGTATGGTGCTAGCCGACACACTCGAAGGATTGCTTCTATAGATTGGGTGATTTTCACACCTGGAGGCTAGTTGATATCTTCCATAGGTATTTGTCTATGCGACATTACAAACAATGTTGTCACGTATAGCATAGTGATATAATTTCTTTGTGACACTTTGTCACATGACATTTCTCACCTCTGGTTTTACCTATATGCTCAGTTATTTGTGTCCCAATTAAATGGGGTTTAATGCATTTATGGTCCTACTCTATGCCGACGATTCCTTAGGGTACGTCTCTTAGAACGATCTTTCGATTACATTATGTATATCCATGTTCCTAGGAGATTTAATCATCTAATATATGATCTATCTAATCAATTTTTAGATTGGCATGTTGCTCACATATAAAAATAAAATCACACACATAACATGTAAATACATTTGTAAAAATGTCATATGTAAGAAAAGAAAGATGCAGATATGTATATGTGTGTGTGTGTGTGTCGAAAAAATATTGTTATGAGTACATAGGTGGGCATGAAATCCTCAAAAGTCATCAGTATACATCATTGGTCTTATTCCCTCAAAAAATACATATGGTACAAAACATTCCCTCGTTACATCAATGGTCTAGTGCTATCTAAGGAAGAGGCCTATTGGCCCTTCTATAATGTACAACGACGTTCAAAATACGTCGAAACAATTGGACCCAAGTCCAAGGAATCCCTACTACATGCAGATGCATAGTAAAGGGGGGATCCTCGATCTCGGCCATAGGAACAACATGATTGAGCGCAGTGAGGTTGCGCTCCACTCGTCGCAAGAATATGTTAGCCTCTTCGGCTAGGGGTCCTCCTGCCGCTGTTGGTCCTCCTGCCACTGTTGGTCCTACCTAGGTCGATGACTTCGCTATGTCCCGACGAATTCTTTTGGTTGAACAGGCCCCACATATGTACATAACAGATACACGAATCAGTACTCTATATTAACATAAAAAGGATATATACAAAAAATTAAAAATTAAGTAAATTTTAAAATATATGTTACATATATCGCTTTTCTCCTCGCTGGGAGGCATAGGCATGTCAAGCTCTCTAGTGAATTTGATCCCTGCATATGGGTAATCCTCACTCATCGGGATATGAAATGGCCACTAGTAAAAAAATGTGTCTTCAAAGGCCTCTATGGTCCTCCCTCCACCCTGTCTAGGAAACAACATTGCCCACCTTCTCACTGCTAGGAAGGAGGCTACATGCCCTCGTACTGTCTCTTTGGGACTGAGATTGGGAACCCTCTCAAAGAAGAAGGAGAAAAAGATAGTACCAAACCCAAATTTCTTGTTGGTACATTGCCGACACTCTGTAAGTTGTCTCTTCATGCATATAAGCATGGTAGTACTCCAATAAAAAATGGTGGCCTCCAAGCATTGAATGACACAATGCATATGTGCTTGGGAGGCGTAATGAAGGGTTGTGGATCCAGTAATATACCCAATAAAAAGTAAGATCACACATAAAGAAAGGTTGGTGATCTTGTGGATTGGCACCTGATAACGTACCTTCTCAGTGTCAGCCTCACAATACATGTGAATGTAGTCCTCAATGTTGAAATTCCCTGGAGGAAAATTCCTCAAGTCAATCGGTTCCCATCTTCTCAAGAGGCCAGTCAAAAAGTAGATATCCTCTATGGTTGGGGTCAAAGATTGGCCCTCTAGAATGAACACCTCAACATCAGGATTCTAATACTCCACAAGAGCATTAAGTAGCCTCAAAACTTCCCTCATAAATGCACACTGGAAGAACTTACATAACCCACACTGTTTCAGTGCAGCGATGGCCACAGGGTCCTCCTCGACCAATACATCGAGCTGCTCATGCTCTCTCCCTCTCTAATGAACATAGATCATGTTGCATGGAAATATAGAGAGGATTCAATGCTTGCTTCTTCTTTTTTTCAAAGTATAATAGGGTGTACATGGGTTGCCTTTTACATAGTCATGTATGTACATGGGCGTTTTAGTATTCTTCTTGAGTACATACATGGTTTGGCCTTGGACAACTCGCATACATGTAGGGATTCTCTTTTTACAAGAGAGAGGCCCCTCCAAACAAAAAAATAAAGAATAAAGGAAGTATTGAATTGCAAGTGTATGTGTTTTGTACTTACTTGGTCCAAACAGAAGGTCGTTTTGTCCATTGAAGCTCCTGGAATCCACTCTTTTAGAAAAGGTTTTTTTTTTACCTTTTGGTTGATTTTCAAATTGCAATGGTAAAAATGAGTTGTCCACTTCTATTTATAGACTTTTTTGGCCCATTTTCCCCCTTTTTGGCCCCCTTTGTTTTTTTTCCTGACTTGGTGATCACTCGATTTCACTTATAAGTTTTCTATTGGTCGTTCTGGTACTCTTTTCCTTTCGTTTTGGTGATTTTTTTGGATTGGTCACATGTTTTGGTATCCTTTGGTAAAAATCATTTTTTTCCAAATTTTTTGCATATAAGTTAGGATTTCATTCCCACTTTATACATATCATTGTCTTTTTTCTCTTTTCCATAGGATTGACCCCACCGAAGTGCGACGCATAACCTTCATGGTTGATTTAGAAGTTTCGTAATTAGGTGGTAGAGCCTACCTTTACATGGATTCCCTAGGTAGATCCTTTGCTACATTTTTGGCATCCATGTTGTTAGTTATGACTATAGGCTTGGGAGTCCTTGTTAGTCCTGTCATGATTACATAATTAAGACTCGCTATTTTTTTCATCATCATCCTAGGCCTTATCCTCAGGACTCCCTAATGAGCATGCTTTGTTGTCTTTCAAACTCTCTTTGAAATTTGAAAGCAACATCCAACGACACTGTATTTATTCTTTTTGATATCTTCTAGATTAAATGTGAAAAGTATCCCCATGGAATATTCTAAGTTCTTTAAGCCATTTTCAGACTCTTTAAAAATGAAAATACTGTTGAGCGATCTTCTTTCCCTTCACAGTTGCCAAAATCAAATTTGAAGGCACATCTGTCTTGTGGTAGTTTACCCCTTTCTCAGTTCAGATGGCTAATTTTATGAATAAAGGTATGCTCTAGGAACTTCAGTTCACTAGAAGAGTATTCTCAAGCATAAGTTTAACCCTTTTTCGAGCTTGAGGGACTAAATCTTCAAAAAAGGAACATTCTCCTTGGTTTTGTTTTATCACCTTTTTCAAGCCTTGGAGATTAATTACGAAAAAGGAACCCCCTTGGAGTCGATAGTTAAGCTCTTTTCAGACTCCCTAAAATTGAAAAGATCGTCGAGTGACCTTGTTCCTTCACAATTGTTAAATTGGTCGAGAAGAACATTTGCTAGCATGAGTTTAACCCTTTTTCCATCATGTAGATTATAGTGGAAAAAGGCACACCTCAGTAGATTCGTCTCTCCATGAAAGTTCTCCTCAGTTACTTTTATACGTTTTCGGGATAAGGAGACTAAATTCATAAAAAGGTTGAGTCCATAGTTAAGATCTTTTCAGACTCCTTAAATTTGAAAATATTGTTGAGTGACCTTGTCTTTATCACGCTCATTAAAATGGTTTTGAATATACATCTTTCTAGTGAAAGTTTAACCCTTTTTCAAGCTGACTAGACTAACTCCGAAAATGTTACTCCCTAGAGTCTTCTTTTGCATTTTATCAGATTCTCTAAACGTGAAAAAACTATCGATCTTACCTTCTCTGGGCTCGTTAAAATTACATAGAAGGGATCTCCCTATGTCATGCTTAATCATATTGTGGGTCTCATATTTGCGTCTTTGGCCTAATGTTGGTTCCAGGTTTCTCTCAACTGAACCTTTGAAGCATTCCTTATACGTAATCCTTGCAACACTTCTTGCCTCTACGACTTGAGACCTTGACCCATGGAGGAATTTTCCCTGAGTGTCCTTATCTTGTACATGTGTCCTTGCCTTGAGCATTAGTGTGTTCCATGCTCTTGGAACCAGTTTTATTGATTGTGACACTCATTCCTCCTTTTTAGCGTAACATTCTTTTATTATTTTTCAAGCTCTTTAAAAATTGAAAAAGAAAAAAAAATCAATTATTCCAAAACGAGGGGATGAGAAATATAAATTCTTTTTTCGGCATCAAAGATAGTCAACCTTGGAAAAAACACATCCTTTCGTTTTTTCAATAAGAAGTGGGATCTAGTGTGACCTTAGGAAGTTGTTCTCACTACATATAGTTGTGTCCTCCTCCGTTTGGTTACTCTTCGAAACATATGGAGAGTTTGTGGTGCCTCTTGCATCAAACAATTATGTCAATGTCATTCTACCTAAGTCTGATCATCTTTCGTGATTTTGTCCAAGGGAAGTTTTACCCAACCTAATTTGGCCTTTCTGCAGTTTGTCTCTTGACTTTCATGAGTTGACCATCCTGAGAGTCCAATGAAGTTAAGATTCGAAATCGATGAATTTCTCTTCCTGATCATTGAGATCCTCTTGTATTTTCCCAATGGATTGTCAAAGACCTTAGGGTAGTGAGTTATACATCTCCCATTTTACTCCTACTTGAGTTTTGAAGATATTGAAGTTGTTTCTCAAGCTAGGAAGACCTCATCTCCAGCCACATGTGCCACTAACTTCTTGAAGATACATATTGTACTTGTATATCTTCGACTGATTTTGAGATGTAGCTCCATTGTGTATTTCTCGCAGCTACACTTTATATAGTTATATGACATGGATCTGTATTTTATTTGACTGGAAGCCATGATTCATTTCATCCCGTGCCTGGGTGTTCTCGCCTCAGAGAGACAATTGTTGTTTTGCAGATGGCACCTCCCGAACTCTAGTCCCAGGCTTAATCAATTTTGTGCATTGGTGAATATGTTGTAATGTATTTCGGCCATCAGTTTCTCTTTTTACATCACACATTAGGAGGCATCTGTTATAGACCTGAAATTCTCTACTCATGCATACATGTCATTGGCCCTCTTACTTGCATAATTTTCCAAATCACTATTGAGAATATCTACTTAAAAAACAAATTTTTAGATCATGTACACACCCTGCACCACTATAGCCCACGTACATATGCTTGTTTCATGCTATATATCCCACGTACATACACTTCATTCACAATACACATCTTGCGTATACCTCCAAAAGTTGCCAAAATTAAAAATTTGTAAGGAATTCGGTGGAATTCACGAGCTATTGGAGGTTTCCCAACCAAATCACCTGCTATAGCTCACCCCCCAACTGAATAACCATCCTTTGGTGATATAAAAGGAGTTTTTTGGGTCTCATTTCACAATCAATCATAAAAATAGTGAAACTCTTCCCAATTTCACTTCCCTTCTTTTCCTAAGCATTTTCTACCTTTTGTGAGTTACTTCCTTAACACTCCCTCTTCATCCCCTTTTATTCCATTCAATCCATTCCCTTTCCTTGAGGTGATTATTATATTGTGAGAAGAGTCTTATTGAAGGTGGACTTGGAGAATTGTAAGGAGGGGCTTGGACTTGGTTCGCGGAACGGTGGCCGACAAGGATTGTAAGTTTTAGTCTTTGTTTGATGAATAAAAGAATCTCTTTTCCCTATCCCAAATGATGATGTTTTGTGTATTTTATTTAATTTATACATAACATTTGATATCTAACCCTAATTCATGAATCGAAATAGCATGCTTGTAGCCCTTTTTTCCTAGTCTTGGATGTAGGTGAGCCTTGGGAGGACACTTGTAGTCTTTGGAGCTACAGAGCTTGAGGATATCATCACCAGACATTGGATAAAAGGTATAGTTACCGATCTTGTTTTATAATTCTTTATGTTCATTTATTTTGGTATGTTTGGGGTAGTGTAGAACCTAGGTTGACTTTTAGATGGTCATTTTCTCTCTCTATGTTCTAAACCCCAGTATAGTTATAGGGGAATTTTCCCTCTTGCAACCGCATTTCCCTATCTCCTTACATAGGGAAATGGTTTCCTTCGAGAAAAATCTCCTCTTCATTCTCTTTATTTTCAATACTTATTCATGAGTTTTCTTAAAGGAAAGGAAATATAATGTTTATGATGTATTGTACAATGTAATTTTAATCACATAAATGATTTAATATCTTTCTGTGGTTGTAGGAACATGTTAGCATAATATCATTTCTTCACAATTTCTCCATCCTTGAGATGCATGTGGGGGAATCCCTTCATCTCTTTCCATTTTGTCCTTCCCTTTATTTGAAAACCTCGACCCAAGGCATATTGAGTTTTCCCCTTCTTTTCTTTTATTCTTTTCCCTAAAAAAACCTCATGGTTGGATTATGCTTGACGAAAACGTTCGAATGACTGTAACCAAAATTAAATCTGAGTCCCATGTCAACATTTATGGTCTCCCAAAGTTTCCTAAACCAAACATCACCTTGTCTTCCCCATTTCAATGGGACCTCCATGTGGATCACTCTCTCCTGTTTCATCTGACATGGATCTGGCGTTGATTTGGCACCTTTTGATTATTTGGGTTGGTTTCCATTGATGTCAACCCTTGAAGAAAGTAGGGTAGAGAATTTCGGTAGCACAAAGGTTTGAGTAATGGACCCAAATTTGTTTGATGTATAATGGTATGAGTTTTAATATATTTGAATGTATGACTATTGTATATGGATTGTACATGTCATTCCATTTCTGGTGGTATGTGGAACATCACATAACTCTTCCCGGTTAGAGAGTTATGGCCATGTGAAGTTGGAGAACTCTCATGAGTCATCTAGAAGCCCCAAAAGGTCAAAGTAGTCAAAGTGGTTGCAAAGAATAAATTATTTAAATAAGAATATTTTAAATGTATAGTACACATCATTCCATTTCCAGTGGTATGTGGAACATCACATAAATCCTCACGGTTAGAGAGTTATGACCATGAGAAGTTGGAGAACCCTCATGAGTCATCTAGAAGCCCCAAAAGGTCAAAGTAGTCAAAGTGGTTTTAAAGGAGAAATTAATTAAATAATAAATTGAAGTGATGAGTGTACTATAAGTCA
>SNQJ01S0002217.1:14582-26140 GCA_010110895.2 Picea sitchensis
GTTAATGGAGAAATTACTAAGTGGACAAGTGGTTAGAAGTGGGTTAGCCCTAAAATAAAGAAAGTGGTTTAAGATGGTTAGAAGGTATCCCCTTGAGGAAGCTACATAAAAGTATAAATAAGAGGCAAGGGTCTCTCATTTTAATTACACTTGAGAATATTGAATATCTATAAGTGACTAAGGTAACCAAAGGATATCTAAGGAAAATTTCAGAGGGAAGGTGAAGTAAAGAAGGTCGAAATACAAGGGAGGATAAATTCTTTTGATGATGCTTTCTAAGGTATGTTATTTACAGGTAATCTCACCATTTTCACAATAATTTTTTTTCTAGAATGATTCAGACCATAAAATATCACAGGTGTTGAGGAAACATTCCAATTCTCTATGATAAAAATTTCATCTTGTGGGTCATCGTATTTTTGTAGTTACACTCTATGGAAAACAGGGGTTGTGGCTAGTCTTGAAACTAGTCTAAAACATGTGTTTCGGGTAAAAACGTCATAAATTCTTCATAACAGATCCAAATTCAGTAAGAACAAATGTAATGGTTATATTAAAATCTATATTATTATGTGTACCATTTTCAAATCCATACAACAAATATTCCATGTGGGGCACGCTCTACAATTTTGCTCTCTAGAATAAGCCAGAATTCAACAAGGTATGCCATTTTTGCTATAACTCATTTTTTGAGAGGTTTAAAGCAGTGAAACCTGGACAAATTGCATAAAATACACTGAATAAAATTGTGTACTATTTTCATATATTTATTCATTACAGGTACATAGTTATGATTATTTCAAGTTAGGGTTGTTGACTAATCCAAAATTACTCATATGAGACTAAAGTAAATTTTGATGAAAATGATAGTGTCTTGTTGTTAAAGTTAAGGAAGGTTTGAAGGTATGTGATCATATACACCAGCTCTATTACAGAGTTACAAATCATATTTGGGTGATGAAATTGATGAGGGATTTTGGTTGAGGTACATTTTGGGTACATGGTTGAGACAAGTAGTTGATGAGTTGTCACATACATGAGGTGTATAGTTGATGATGTTGGTACATCTTGATGAGTCCTAATTTATGTGTATTTGATGCATGAATGGTACATATTTGATGCATGTTTTATGCAGTCGTTGATGGTACAGGTTGAGGTACAGGTTGGAGCACAATTGATGCACTTGTTTATGGTACATGTTGATTACAGGTTGTTTGGTATAGGTTGTTACAGGTTGTTTGATACAAGTTGATTGGTATAGGTTTACAACAATAAATCTCACAGTGATAGTGTGACAGTGGTTCCATCATTCTACTTCTACGACAGGGCCTTTGGATGGGGAAAGGACGGGTGGTTGTAGACACATTACGGTTGTAGTTGGAGAACATAGGGGGTTGTAGCCTCCTTTTGGTTGTAGCCAGAGAATTGGGGATTTTGAGATTCACTCAGGTTGTAGCCTAAGAAACTAGGGGGTTGGAGCCTCCTTCCAGTTGCAGCTGGAAAAAAAAGGAAGTTGGTGCTTCCAATGAATGTAATTCTTAAATACATATAAGAAAAAACATTTTGTGGTTTTATCCTGATTTGGGTTTCCACTTAAAAACATTGGTGTACTGTGTATGTGTATGATTACTCATTTTTTCATTGTTTATTTACTTTGAAACTATTGGATGATAATTCTACAATGATATAACACTTGCATTTTATGGTTAAAAATGATTAAATTTCTCTATTACTAATTCACCCCCCCTCTCAGTAATCCAACAACCCGCCACCTATCATCCTTTATTGTTGAAGCTCCATTCACTCCTGGATTTCAATTGCTCTATCTCCATTCCCCAAAGATGAGAGATCCAATATCTCTCAAACATCGAAAATCAATGGCCCTAATCCCATTGGTTCCACCAAGTCAGTCGAAAGTTAACTCCCCCTCACTTACTGAATTTCCACGTTGACATCCTAGTGTCTATGACCACCTAAATGGACTCCTCACCATCCTAAATTATCTATTGTCAATCTTATTCGTCTCCTATAGATTGATGACCCGAATTTATTCATGGACACCCTCTGACAAATGACCCAGGTTATCCCTTGGCATACCTTTCTTCGGAGTCCACCCCCCTATGAACCACAACTGAATTCGGCCTCCCCCCTTTGATGTATGGATGAAATATTTCAGCTTGTAGGTTTGATGGAAAGAATTTAATATGAAATCCCAAAGGGCCTCCTCGCCCAGTGCGACCCTTTCTCATCCCATCAACCAATAACTCTTCACCACATAACATATTCTGAACACATCAACTACCATGATGGCCCACCCCTCCTCATCATTA
Organism: Picea sitchensis; assembly: GCA_010110895.2. Taxonomy (NCBI): domain Eukaryota; kingdom Viridiplantae; phylum Streptophyta; class Pinopsida; order Pinales; family Pinaceae; genus Picea; species Picea sitchensis. Next base: position 16,913 of record SNQJ01S0002217.1, read on the forward strand.
TGTCAATCCCTTATTAGGATAGTCTAAGTGAGACCCCCCATGTGATATCCAAGTTGGCACCTTGTACACATGTCCCTACTCATGACCTACCACCTCGAATGACACGTGGCAACAAAATTCAACAAAAACCCTGGTCTCAAAGCTCTAAATCACCCTAACATGTGGCACCTCACTCATATGACATGTGGATCTATTATTGGTTTGACACGTGGACTGACATAGGCATACATGTCATCACAAGGAACCTTGACTTATCCAATAAAGGGTCAAAAAAAAATTCTTACACCGTGACAATCCATGACATCGCAAACATTGATTAGTCCATGGTTTGTTGTACATTACCTTTTATCCTACTAACTTAGTTCTCCATATTTTGAATAACACATCTCTCGAGGATGGAAAATTATCTGATCCCGTTTCATTTGGGGTCATTTGACTCCCTAAATATGTTGAGAACCAAGTAAGGAGGTCCGACAATGCATATTTAATGCATGAACACATTACATTGTCGACACATAAATCAAGGCTGGGAAGGAATATACTTCAATACCTCTATATCGGAGCACAAATTTATTTTTCATCATGTCTCCTCTGATAGCAATGACTCTGAAGACCACAACTTCAATTTTTCACCCTTTATCACTCTAATACACTTCCATCAATTATAGTTTTCAAAATATCATCCTATGGACATGTTTTCATTCATTCCTTGATGAAATATTTCTCCCTTATTAGCCTCATTTAAGAGGGAACCCCACGAGGAAACGTAGTTGGAACCTTGGACACATGGCCCTACCCAACTTCACCACCTGGATTGACATGTGGCACTCATGCCATGTCACCTTTTTCTCCCCCAAAGTTCCATTCACCTTGAAATGTAGCACCATCACCACTCGACATGTGGAACTCCCACCTGTACTTACATGGTGTACATGTCATCTCAAAGAACTTGGAATCCCCCTCTAGGTGCTAACACCTATCCACTACACATTGGTTGACACCATCCTTGTCAACACAGCATCACCTTCCCTCTCGAACTCACCTAAAAAATACCCACCCAGATGTATGGTTGATTTTTCTCTCCCCTCGATCTGACCAACGGTTAATATTATAAGCGATCACACACCTCGATCAACGATCATGTTTCTTTGCCTCACCTCCCTGATATATCAATGACTCCTATTGATATATAAAATCCTTCCCATCGAAGTCTTGTCATCACCTTGTCCTAAACCACTCCAACGAAGGGCCAATATTTACTCTCCCCATCGAATCAATGGTTTTCGTTCATCCTTATTGAAAACATGATTTTTTTCCAAAGCTACAAGGGATGAAGATCAACGAACCATATCAACTCACATGTATGATCAAAGATTCCTGAACACCGATTTTTAAATGACCATAACCTTTTCTATAGGTGTTGGAATGGGGCTCATGATAGCATGTTGGAAAGGTGTCAGACAAGGTAAGGTAGTGGTATAGGTCTCCAAGATAAACAAGTGAAAGAAGATGTTATAAAATGAAGAAACAACAGACCACATATTTGGGGGAAAAATTAGCTATACCCACTTCAAGCAATCATATATGGAGTTGCGAGAGACGAAATCAGGCCCAGGAGAGCTTGATGAATATATATATGAGAGAAGAAAAGGATGGGATAGTAAGTGCTAGTATATTAAGAGCAGAAAAGGCAAAAAAGAAAAACACCAAAGAAACTTGAATTTGATTGAAGAAGAAGCTATGCAGACTTCAAACTGTTATATCTATAGCTACAGAGAACAAAATTGAGCCAACAATAGCTCAACAGAAAGTTGATACAGAGTTGAATAAGAAAACATTATATTATTCAGCAAGACAAAGACATGAACACTAAGAAATGTTCGAGGAACAGAAGATAACGCCAATGGATATAGTCCATGATTGTTTTTAACAAACATCATTTGTAAACTGACTTAGGGAGAAAATGATCACTCATGAGTCTATTCAGTTTCTCTTTGTAATATTCACATGTCTATTTTTGAAATGTGAGAAAATAAACATAAGGAAAATGAAATGAACAGTCATGAGAACTGAAAATTCTCTCTCTTGTCTTATAAAAGAGAACTCATAGCATAGAGAAAGCACTTTTTCCCTTTGTAACAAAAGATTGTACTATTATTTCTAAGTAATGAAGAGCAGAAGGCATTTCAGAAGTCATAATTGTTTGCAAATGCTTGTGGGACTATTCTACATTGGTATTTGCGGTTTGAGTTTTATGGGTATTGATCATGTGAACTATTTATGTGCTTAGTATTTAGAATCCTTATGTTGTTTTAATTTCTTATGAGAGCAGGGATGATGTTATAGTTCTCTTATTCAAGTATTTGAGACGATTTATGTAATATTATTGTGCTAACATGTTTGAGTTTTCATGAACTATTTGTTAAATTTTTACTGTTGTTATTAGGTTGTTTCCAAATTACATGAAAATCCAATGCATTTCCAAAACAATAACATAAAGAGCATCACTGAAAGAAACAAAATCACAAGGTATGTAACATTTTATCTTGGGAAACCCTCATGGGGGAGAAAACCCAGCGAAAACTTCGTCAATAATAGATTTCCAATACAATACCAAGACTAACACCAAAACACCAAGAATAAACTAAGACTGAGCATGCACCTATCTTATCCTTCTTCCTGCAACTGCAACATCCTTCAATATATGTGCATTGTATGAGAGAGTGTGCCTAAACAAGTGAGGCGCCATCCTCACATATAGATACTAGTTGAGGAGGTGTTGGGGTTATGTCTCTTCACTTAGTAGGGATGACGTCTTCTAGAAGTGGTTAAAACCACTTTATAAACACTAGGGGATGGATTTACAAATAGCACCATATAAATATGGTTTGACCAATCCACAAAAGGGAATCATTTGATCTTATACAAGACCCAACATGATCAATCCACAAAAATGGATTTGATCTATAAGATAATAACTCAAATATAATTAGAATATTATTCAAAGTTACAATATTTAAAGACTCCTCCTTAACAAGAAGGGAATTCTATTGACATGACCCAATAAAACATCATCGAGAGAATAAGAGGGAAGCATCATCATCAACATATGGAACACTGACTGGCACATATATAAATCATCAAAAAAAATTATCATCATCAATATCATCATTGTTTAGAGAATGAAGCTGGAGTAGCATCATCATAATCATCATCATCAGCATGAAGTTGAAAAATCAACATCAATAGCACGAATCTAGAACAACAATATCACCAACACTAGGTTGGTACAACATCATCAATAGCACGAGGTTGGTACAACATCGTCAAAAACACCAGGCTAAATCAACATCATCAAAATAACGAGGCTGAAACAACGTCATCAACAACACGAGGTTGAAACAAGAACATCATCAACAGGAGGTTGAAACAACAACATCATCAACACGAGGTTGAAACAACAATATCACCAACATGAGGTTGGTACAACATCATCAACAACACGAGGCTGGTATAACATCATCAACATATGGCAACATAATGAGGTAGGTGCAACAACAAGATTTTGTGGTACACTGAGATACTGTCCTTACCGGACCTTCAGGATCTTCCCAGGAATCACAAGATTCCCTAGGATATAAAATCCTAAAAATATACCACATGGTACTCTAACAGACCGTCCTTACGATACCTTCAGAATATTCCCAAGAATCATAATATTCCCTAAGATATAAAACACTTACGAAGATATCACTACTAACCACAACTGGCATATACATGCACAAGTACTCTGACAAACCATCCTTACCAAACCTTCAGGATCTACCCAGGGATGATCAATCCCCTAGGATATAAAATCCTAATGGAGCTACTCACTATTGGTAAGGATACCATAGTATTATTAGCATCACTCCCCCTTTCGAGGGAAGTCCTTTCAAAAAACACCAAGCTTGTCTTGGAAGTACTAAAAATTCACACGAGACAGAGACTTCGTCAACACATCTACAACCTTCTCATATGTGCCAACATATTGGAGCTTTGAAGCTCCCCTCTGCACCATATGACAAATGTAGTGGTACTGAATATCTATGTGATTCGACTTATCATGGAACACTAGGTTCTTTTTCATCTTTATACAAATCTAGTTGTCACATAGAATCATGGTGGATTCCATCTCCAAATCGAAGAGACCTATCAACAACTTTTGAAGCCATATGGATTCACAACTGATGGAACATGTTGCAATGTATTCCACTTATGTCGTGCTGAGAGAAATACTTGGTTGCATCCTACTTTTCCATGAAGTTATGGTTGACCCCAAGCTGAAACAATATCCCAAGGTGATTTTTTTTTTCTGAAGCACTTCCATCCAAAACTAAATCAGTATAGCCACACAATATGAAGTCACAATCTCCAATATAACAAAGACCATAATCCAACATACCCTTAAGGTATCTCATCACATGCTTTAGAGATAAAGGTGAACATGTATGTGATATACCAGATACTGACTCAAGTTTTTCACATCAAAACATATATCTCGCTTGGTATTCGTCATATACATCAATGAACCAATAATGTGTCTGTATAGAGTAACATCAACCAACTCTGACGAAGTATCAACCAAGAGCTTCAAATTCGTCTCCATGGGTGTGGCCATGGATTTACATTCCAACATGTCAAATTTATTTAGTATTTCAACTTCATACTTCCCTTGGTTAAGGAAGATCTTCTCTTAGCTCTGCCAAACTTCAAGACCTAATAAATAATGCATCAGGCCTAGGTATTTCATCTCAAATTTTCCAACAAGCTTCCTAATTTTGCAATCTATGATGAGATTTTATTCTCCAAGATCCTAGAGCTTGCTTCAACTTGCAAACATGATTCTTCATGTCCTGTGCTTTGAAACTAAATGTTCACATCACAATGTACCAACTTGGTACACTTGTTGAGTTGCAACTTAATCTGCAAAATCATGTGCTAGCTCTATGTGATTTCTACAAAGCACTATCTGTCTCATTGCTTGAGATTATGTCTTGTAATCTCTTTTCACTTGCAAATAATATGAAGCTGATAATGAATTCTCCATTCTCACTGTGGTTGTTGAAATCTGAGAGTAACTCCTCTACTCTATCATGATAACATCTTCATCTGAAACTGAGAGTGGATTAATAATTGAAACCAAGGGTAGATTATCATATTTCTCTGGAGGTAACTCAATATTGTATTGTAATCATGTATCCATGGCCCAACTCATGTACAACACCAAATGACAGTGGATATAATTCAATCTCAAATAGAAAGATTTGCATACCTGCTCCCTATGAATCTCATATTGTGTTGGCTTATTTTAATGAATCATGTATGTTCTATACATACTTCTTCTGATTACTAGAGAAAGTGTCTTGTCATAGTCTTCTCCCTCTTGCTAGGAGAATCCTCTGGAAAAAAATTAGTCTTTGTAAATATCTATACTATTATCTACAACATGATTGATCTATTAGATCAATCTTGGAAGTCACCATTGAGTTCCCTTCTGGTCTTAAGGAAAAATCCATATCCCAATCCTTTTGACTAGATTCCTCCTATGTTATTGAAATCTTCTCAAGATATTTCATGTCTCCTAGAGGTATATGAAGCTACGATCTAGTCTTCTCAACTAATGGAATATGTCTGTCAGTCCTGGAAGATGTCTCCTTTTCCCATCTGATCCTTTCTGAGATCAATATTACTCTGAGTCTTGATTTCCTCTTAGTCTAAAAATGTCATAGTCTCTACAAGATATACTTGGTGTTGAATACCAAGTCTTAATATGAAAATCTGAGTGAGAATTCAAATGAATTATGCTTCATGTCAAAGTGGATTCATTATCCATTGACCTGGTCTACTATGAGTTCTAGTCTAATGTTGAATCATCTTTGGAGCCTTCTGCTCCTTATAATACATCTCCATATGAGATAATTTGTATCTCAAAAGTATATTCTTCTTTATCTTCTTTGGTACATGGATGTATAGGGTCATGTATACAACTTGGATAGTTTTCTTCATGTTTCATATAATGTGTTTCCTCCTGCAACTATCACTATAGATTCCTCGGGGTTATCACCTGTGACCTACCAAGAACAAGAACAACAAGGGAGAAAAGACATACAAGAATAATACTCTTTATAATAATTATAAAGAAATAGAAAGAATAATCGTCAGAGTAGCTCCTTTAGAGCTATCACTTGTGACCTTCCTGAAACAAAAAAGTAAGAAATACAATAATAGGAAATGAGAGCAACACTCTTCTAGTGTTTTGATCACATCTGATGGACTTCCCATCCCTTGGTTGTCGCAATGGAAAGTACCAAACATATGTGTTTGCACCCAATTCGTCACTTGATGAGCAAATTAAGAGTGCTTACATGCCCAGTTGGGCTTTGCTAGGCATGACAACTGTGAAAGGAAAGGTTAGAAAGAAAAACAACAAAGTTATTAACAAGAATTAAACTAAAACTAATAAAAACTATGAGCATATAAAGCAAATGAAAAATAAGTACAAATGGACCAATATCACCAATGTATAAGATGATCTATTGATGAAATCCAAAGGCATAATGAAGAAAGGGGACTTGGGTCCCTTCTTTCTCCAATGGAAGGCTCTTGAGGCCCTCAAAGCTTGCTCTCCTTTACAATGAAAATATGAAAATGTGGGTGAAAGAACTCCAAGCTTATTCACTCAAGAGAGTGGTGAATAGATCTTTGTGAAATGATGCCTATGTGTTCTTTTTAAAGAATGAGTCCTTAACAATCTTGGCAGCATAACAATGCATAGAATTCCTTGAGCAAATGGTGGTTATTCATGGATTTTTATAGCCTAGCATTGGGTCATTATGGAACCTCTTTGGAGTGTAGAGAGGGGCTCTTTAGGGCACAATTAGGTCTTTGACCAACCCACCATGAGGATTGAGCTCGGTTTTGGTGTCAAATCGACTTGGGAGATGATCCATTAGTGGTTGGGAGGCCGACCAATTTCAATAAATGCGTCGTTTAGCAGGCGCGCGGGTTTTTCGCCCAACAACCATGCATCGTGCGCTGAGGCGCGCATTATACATTACTGTTACGCGCAAACGTGTGCGAACCCAGGTTCTGTAAAGCACCTTTCAATATTTTGGCCATTTTGTATAGTTTTCGACCCTTTTGCAATGCTGTGGAATTAATTCTGTGCCATGAATGACTTCAGTCCTGTTTTGACGATGTGGAGTTCTTGTCACCATGTACGGATGAAATTTCAGTGATAACAGATGCCCCCTAATGGATGAGGTTAGGAGCATACGTATAGCCGAAATCCATCAATGTTTCATTTACTGTATAGAATGGTGTTGTAAGGGAGAGCAAGAGTGGGACCGTGTAGAGCAATCCTTTGGAGAAGAAAGGAACCGGTAGAACCCGACCTTCCATAAGGTGCGTAACAATATACAACTGTGTACAAATGAGGCGGGCATGCCCCATGCTCGTATGATGTAACTCTGAAAAAAGATGACAGAAATGTTGATGTAGACAACTACAACGCCCGCGGGGGCGGAATGAGAAAGGCAGAAGACAATTCTGCAAAGGAACATACTCTGAATCATAGGTAATAGTCGCGGAAATAAACAACGATGGTGATGTGGGCATTGGTGGCCCTAACAAGTTCAGAGGTCTTCTGGAAAATGATCAAAACTGCAATAGTCGCCAAGTAAAACCCACCGCAACATGATAAAGTGTTGGCGTCGAATGTTATGGGGGTCAATGACATCAGGGAGCAATGGTGTTTCCCTGTGTGTCGTTCGAGATCTCTCATTAAATGGCAAATGAGAATCAAGATATTGTCGCCCTTCTGGAAAATTGTGCTGATGTCGACAAAAAGGGGGACACGACTCCCAGAAGCAAAGGGCTTCACGGAATCTACTGTGGTGAGGAAGTGATAGAGGTACATGAACGAAGTCAAGAATTGGGAAGACTCAAGACTGCCCTTGGTTGGAGAATGTATGAGACAAACAGTGGCCGCAACCGTGTGACGAGGTCGAGTGTCGGGGGGACGCCAAGACCGAGGATAAGTTGTGCCAGAGGCGGGACAAGGTGAACAAATTCAGAGGGTATAGGTAAGTGATCTGGGTAGTACTCTGAATATATAGACGATGCGGGCGAGGGTAAATGAGAAGTAATGCTCCAACCACGGGTGACATGGGTTGCGTGTGGCCAAAAGTAAAGCAGGTCGCCAATGGTGACAATAGAGGCGTTTGTACAAGACATAATGAATAATTTGTGGGAAAATGTACAAATACAGAAACGGGTGCCCCAGTGTGAAATGAGTGCCCCAGGGAGGGCAGAAATTTCTTGGAAAATTGATGAAGGGTGGGGGCCCCATTGGCTAGTTTCTGTATGAGGTAGGTGAAATGAAGATAGGTTCTCAGATGGGCAAACTGATGGTGGATGAAATGGTGGGTTCGTGATCCTGCGGAGGTGCAAGTAAAAAGAACGTAACCATGAAGTGATGATCTGGGAGTCCATATGGGAAGCTAGCAAAATGAGGAGAAGAAGTATGTGGTTGATCTGCAACATGATGAAAGACTACTGAGACTCCCATCCCTAAAGGGTAATGAACAATAGCATGAGTGTCAAAAGTGCCAAAAGGTGCTATGAATGGGACAACTCATGTGAGTGAGAATGCTACTGGGTGACAGTACTGAAGATGCAACGGGAGGTGTGAGTACTGCAGAGCCAGGAATGGGTGTCCTAAAGGCCAATATCAGAGGGTGTGACTGGAAATGTAAATGCAATACAGCGAGAGAGACTACATGCCAGTGCTGAGTATATACCTGAAGAAGTGATGTGGAGAGATGTTGATCAAGTACCTGCACATAGAACAACCAAATACCCAAAGTGAACAATATCTGAAGAGAATCAAAGATATGAGCACATATTTGAAAAATGTGACTATGCGTGTGCGTACCTGACCATAATATGGAAAAAAGGCACCCCAGGGGCCTAGGATGAAAAGTGACCCAGGGATAGCCGTGATGTAGGCGGCGGGATGTTGATCCCGTGGTTGAAGACGATTCTGAAAATGGACACCGTGGGCTCTCGGAATGGTGAGTGGAAGTTTGGCAAAAGGCCTATATATAGCTGTAGGGCCCACATTGCCACCTCATTTGTACCTACTGCTACAGTGAGTTTCTGAGCAGATTCAGAGGATATTGAGTG
>SNQJ01S0002217.1:32771-46834 GCA_010110895.2 Picea sitchensis
GAATCGCCTATAGACTGTTTATCTGCGCGCCTCCATGACAACCGTAGATATGTGCGCACTTTTTAGTCACCATTCCAGACTGCCCCCACCCCACCGTTAAAAACAGAACAGACAAGGGGGTCCAAAATCCACTGTCAGCCATTGATCTACGCGTCGCTAGATCGACCGTCGATCTAAGCGTGTTCTTTATTCTCCAGGCGCGAATGCAATATATGAGGCAAAACTTAGGCTTAATGGATTTTTGAGGGTTTGGTGCACTGCTTCTCTTGAAAATAATTTGCAGAGATGAAATATTATTTGCCAACCTATACACCTAGAGTGAAAAATTTCCAGTCAACCGATGATCCTATGAATTATAGGGTTATAACAACATCCACACTTTGGCTCCATCTCCTTCTTTATGCATAGCACCATCGAAATCCATGCTCTAGAATTCTTTTGACAATTCCTCATTTTCTTCAACCATGGGGCTTCTTACCTCGACAATTGCTTTATCATCCTTTGGATCAGGTGCATCATCTTCCAGTTGTGTGATTTGTTCTTCAATATCACCATCATTATATAGAATAAAAGAATCCAGGTTAGAGTGTGTGGAATATAGTGGGTAATTATGTGGCTTTTACTGACTATTGATCATATACTTCATCAGTGTTTCTCTGTAAAGTCTTCTGTGTTGACCGAAAAATGGAATGGTAGCATAGGACATATCTAGCTGCAGGGTTCCTCTCAATTTAGCTCCCCAAGACCTTGATAGCAACATACCATACTTGGGGGGAATGTCTGCCACGACGATGTCCATAACCAAACTTTTTTCCGGGATTTGAGCCAAGGTGATACATAAGTCTTTAATCAGGCCTATACATTTGACCTTGCTGGAGTCAAAATAATGAAAATATTTGTAAGGTTTGGTGACCTCAAGTCCCAAATTTTCCATTACAGCTTTGGGTATTAGGTTGTGAGAAGCACCTGAATCTAGCATAGCATTGTACAATATCAGATCATGGATATTTAGGCTGATGCAAAAAGGGGTCACAACACCATTATCAGTTTGACCGTCAACTTCGGGACCAAACAGGAGCTCAGGTTGGTCATCAACAAGGTTTAGTGTGTCAGAGTGGAGTACAGATCCAACATTCAAGGCTTTGGTACCCATCTCGGGTTCAATACTTAAATCTTTGATCACTTGAGGCCTATAAGCGTTCTTGTTCATCAACTCAGAGAGGGGAATGGGAATATTCAATTTTTCTAGTTCTCCTTCAAGGCTGAAAAGAGAGGTGGTTTTGTTTAAACTCTGTACTTTTGATTTATCGGTAGAAACTTTGTGGACAAGAGCACCTGTTTTAATGGTTGATGAAACTTTTGTCTAACTTGTTCTCTTAATAATTTCTGGAGTTTTTTGCGCAAGAGATTCAACGTCATTATGCCCAGGGGCTTTCCTTGGAGGATTGTTTCCCTGGATTACATAAGATAGATGATAAATTCAGACAACATATACTTTGTGTCTCTGAAGAAGAAACAACAGCTCAAAATTAAAGGGCAAATAGGGTCTTTTTAATACAATAGTCGAGGCACCGGGGAAGAAGCAGACAGGTTTCTGAAGGAAATGAGGTACCATTTCGGAGATGAGGGTTAAGAATAAAAACATTCCACATGTTCATTCGCCCAAGCCAAAAATAGAGAAGTTCTCAAATCAAACGGAGTGGGAGGTGAACACTCTGGAAGAGACAGAGAAACAATCTCCTCCTGTTGTTATCTCACAAACAAACACACCATAGGTTCCAAAGGAGAAAAGGACCAGGAAGGATACTTCACCTTCTGTCACCAAAGTCTCGGCCAAATATTTCCAATTACACACCAAGAGGCCAAAACCTAGTCATACAACTGACACGGCTAGTGAAAATGGAACCCAATCCACTACATCTATGAAAGATGATCAGTCACTACTTATCGCTAGTAGCCAACATATCACATCCACTTCTTCATCTAAGAAGAAGACTTATACTTCATTAATCAACTAGACAAAACAAGGAGGCATCAAATTGATCATTTTTGGGAAATATGACCTGATCAAGAAGAGGAATCAAATGCTGACCTACAACACTTATGCTCAGTTTTGGAAACAGACATCCACGACACAGCATAAACTGTTCTCTTTGTTTGACACGGAGAAAGGTAGAATGAACGTGTCTTTTCTACAGGCATAGGTGCCCAACCCAAAGGAAGTCACTGACTATGAAAGGGAAACGTTTGAGTTCCACACAAGAGATGTGCACCCAACTGATCAAATGGATTTGCATAGGAAAACTGGAGAAATGGTTTTCTCCACTTTGGCAAATGCTTCTACTTTGGCTGCTAAACTACAGGTCTCTCTAAGCAATGTCTAGACACAATTAGAGTTATAAAATATATCATCCTTTGCAAAGGATAAAAAAATTAAAACGTTGGAAGAATTGGCCCTCAAGATTGGGTATGACCCCTCGAATGTGAAAGAAGTCGAAGAGATGCTCAAAAGAAAAATGTTGATATAGCATCTCTGAGAAAACAACTGAAACTGCCACCAATGGAAGATGCACAGGAAAAGGAGATAGCTGAGACAGAAGGTGAGAAGGACGAGATGCTCAAGTTGATCATGGAGCAGAATGCACAATTGAAAGAGATGGAAGCATAACTTGAAAGGTTAGTGAAGGAGAAGGAACACTCAATGCTTATGGAAGTCATTCCATTGAGCGAAGTTCCACTCACAAGGGTAAGCACAACATCTGTAACAGAAACCTCCACAGCAAAAATACCCTCAGCAACTCCACTGACATCTTTGGAAACGATAGTGGAATTAGCTAAATCCATGGAGGAAATCGACTTTCAAGAGACAGAAATTAGCAGACTAAAAAAGGAGTTTGAGGATCTTCAACAACTCAAGTCTTCTTACCAAACAAGCTACTCCATGGAGAGGCAAACATCAAAGAAGCTCAAATAGGAATTGCAATAGCTTTGAAATAAAATAGTGGCAAGAAAGACCCTTGCTGAGGCCAAGGAAAACATTTGGATGGATATCTCTAAATCCATAAATGAAATATGGCCTATGGTGCAAATCATGTTCAAGCAAAAAGAACGGGTACACAAGAGCAGGCAGGCTATTGAGAAAATAAAAGGAGAGCTAGGAGAAATGCCACAAGAAGCCACTGCGATCATTAGATTCCTAAATTCGAAAACCAAGGAAGAATTAGAGGACTTTAAGATTGAATACAGGATGGAAACCATCCTCAATGTCAAGAGGGTTCTGACCAAGAGAGGACTTATGCTGCAGTTGGAAGAGAAAGTCCAAACTATGGATGCAGGAGTTCAAATATTTTTCAGTAAGATCGAAGCTCTACAGAAGAAAAGTCTCTTGGACTTAATGGTCCTAAATGATAAGTTAATGACCCTTCCTTATTATAAACAGAAGCTGGCCACAGTGGCCAAAGATAGTTCAAAATGTTCGGGAATACAGGGCAGCATAACAAGCAAGGCATTCATAGAAACTTTGCATCCAGACATCAACATACAGCACGAGATCCAATATATTTTCATCATTAGGCCAAACGTTTCCAGGTACATAGAGATGGATGAAATATACCGAACATTACTCAAATTCATTATTCCCAGTCAGCTAATATGGGAAGAGCTATGCAATTTGATCAAGTAGGAGATGAGGTGTCCAAGTCTAGTCAGCAATCAGATCAGACAAAGTCGTGCAGATGACTTACCAACGGCCTTCCCCAAAATCATCTTGAAGAATTCGATACATCATTAACAGTCCCTAAAGTTTGGTATCTTTTTGAGTTAGTTAGTTAAATTTAGAATCTGCCACATCCTAATCATTAATGACAGGGTCGTTGTAACTTTTATTATAAATATTTCCAACTTAGAAGTATTGAGTGTTGTTGTTGATCTTTACGCCTGAGAAAGCTCTAGTTGCTATAATTTGTATCAAGAATTTATTCCAGTAATACAAAGAAGTTTCACAGGATTCCTGCATGTCAATTATTGGTGAAGTTCCCTCTGTCTGCGTACAAGTTTTTCCTTCTCAGTTATCATATTGTTTTTCTAAATATAATCTTTAAAGGAAGTTAAAGTTGCAGAATTTACAATTGTGTACTTTGTTCTTAATATTTTATAGATTTAAATGTTTTTCCTCTAATGTTATAACAAAGAAATTCTTAAATGCTTTTTTGTTTTAACTGATATCTCACCTTTTCAGCAATACACCATTTCTATTCCTAAAGAATCTAGCATTACCACTATATCACCCCGTGAAATGAATATTGTAAAGGTTGTCTCTAACTTCTATCTTTTAAAAACAAACCCCATAGCCCAATGGAAGCGTAAGTGATATTCAACCATTTCATTCAAAAACAATACAAACAACTCGGTTATATTCTTTCTAAGTAGCCTAAAATATTGAAAACTCAAACAAATCTAAAACTCACAGAGAGATCCCTCTCTGAAACTGGTATGGATAGCTTCTAGTTTTGAAGCGGTTGGTTAAGGTTACCTTTGATAAGTTTCTTCTTACCTCATAACAACCTCTAGGAATTTGTAGAGTGATAAAAGGGGGAAAATGTGGATCGTCGAAAATTGGGTTGTTGAGTAATCTTGACAAGTCTCGAAGATGTAGTGTTGCCATAAAAGATATTTTAGGTTGATTACTATGTACAGGAAAAGAGGTTCCTAGAGTTTGAATGGCACCAGGTTGTTAGGAAAAGTTGGACTGTTGGCTAGGGTTCTGGTAGAAACTGTGGCCTTGACTAGCATACGAAAATTGATTTTATTGGGGTATCTTTAACTGACTCCCATAATTGGACAACATGGCTTGCACGGGGATTTCTCCCTACGTTTTGTTACAATGATTTTGGAAGGGGATGCCCCCAGCTGATATGACAGGCCTAGGTACGGAACCCTACTCGGAGTTCCATTGAGCATGGAAGAGGTTTCCCCCGACTGGCATCCCTGGTGAGGGAATTGATCCTGGCCAAGGATTCCAAAGACCCTGAGTGGAGAAAACTCCATTCGTTTCCCCTTGTGAAGTAATAGTACCTTGCACAGAGCTCTGTTTCCCACAACTGGGGTTTCCACCAGTCGAGACAACAGCCGAAGAAAAAGAGTTGTCCCCAAAAACACCGAAAAAAGAGAATGACATAGATCCCACTAGTTTTTTGTAAGATGAAGGTCCTAAAATACCTGCTCAAAAACATCTATAATTAGCATTGGGCCAAATTGGTTGTTGGAAAGAACTATCAAGCAAGGGGAGCATAGGAGTTATATGACCCCCACCGTAAGGGATAACATTAAAGGGGACTGAAGCACCCCCGACGAACCCTTGCACGAGAGCATTTGAGCTCCCTACCTTGAGACCCATGGTCTGTAAGGTGGAGTATGTAAGAACCAAGCTCAAATCAAATCCATACATCTCATACAAGAATGGAGGGTCTGTCGTACTCTTAGTAAACGGGGAGGTGGTTGACGTCGATAATAGTATTAGACCATTTCCTAAGGTAGAGGGAGTCGAGACCACTGTGGACTAGACTGGAAAAGGTGGGAGAGGAGGTAAGATGTCCCATGTAGTTGTATCCTTAATAGGAGTATGAGGACTCCTGGATGAAGTAGCAACATTTTCTTACATTGTTTCTTGTAAAACTAACTGGTGCTCAGAAGGTGTCACCTAAGGAGGGACAACTTGTATCAAGATCGACATTGACAAGTCGGTGATTGGAGGGTTGAATGACCTAAGAGATTTTTCCTCAAGTTTAGAAACAATACGTTCCTCCAGAGTCAAATAGTCTCCTCGCAGAATGAGATTGGGCATAGTTTCCTGCGCCTCAGATGCTTCGAATGATTCTTGTTGGTCAAGTATTTTCTGTAACAGTGGCAGAGGTGGATCCAATGGAACTGGAGACATTCCTTGAAGCCTTCACGACCAATAGATATTTTGATATTCCACCTTATGAAATGATCAACCGACACAATAAGGCTTAACTAGCATTTAAACACCAAGCACACACTAAAAATTTCCTATAGACAAATCAAGTAGTCTACTATCTCGTAGGAATGACAGTTATGCCAATCAACACTAGAGAAACTAACCGGTGCAAGTGAAACTCAAACACGGAAGAAACCTCTAGGTATACTCTGTGAAGCATGATCCGACATCTACCCTGGGTACCGCAGTATACCGCCGAAGTCACTCGTGTAAGTCCCTAGAATATGGGAAACTAAGTTTCTAGCTCGTAGTCAATCACTAGGAGGGTGCAGTCGACATTCGTGTGGATCGCAATGAATAGGATAACAAGTCTAAAAACTATCAAGGGTATCGAGAGAAAACGGTATAGAAGACAACAGAGGATCTTAAACAGATTCGA
This sequence comes from Picea sitchensis, assembly GCA_010110895.2. Taxonomy (NCBI): domain Eukaryota; kingdom Viridiplantae; phylum Streptophyta; class Pinopsida; order Pinales; family Pinaceae; genus Picea; species Picea sitchensis. The sequence goes on from SNQJ01S0002217.1 coordinate 39,167, forward strand.
GGTCCAAGAATCTCCATAGGAAAATGCACTCGATAGTACTCCCAAGATAGATCCTCAATATGTGTTCCCCACTACATTTAGTCCATCTTTGGAGGGGTTATATTCATTGCCTTTCCTTGCATGACCTCGTGTTTATACCATGTATTAAAGGGGTGTGTAGGATAAATTTTATGACATTGTACTTAAAAACTCCCTAAATCAGACTCCAATGTTTGATTTAATAGCCTTGAAGAGTTTCCTCTCCAACCTAATTCAACGACCTAACCCTAAACTAGTTGGTTGAACCTACAAACATAAAAAGTCTAGTTTATTTTAGATTAGTCATTATTTTTAAAGGATTGATTTACTCATGGGATATGGTGGTGAAACTAATGGTGTTATAATAGACAAAAAGGAGGAGAAAATTAAATCACTTGAAAGAACATTACTTCAAATTAAAAATAAAATGTTTATAACTAACTCTTTGTTACTCAACTTTTCTTAACTAACTTTTCAAGATATTGTAAATAAAACCTAAAACCTACTTTCACTTGACTGCAATCTACTTATGTTTCAAGAAATCAAGAAAGATCTTGAAAAATAGACTATTTTTCCCTTTTTCCAAATAACCAACTCTAACTACTTTACCAAACTGAAATGAAAATATATTTTTTAATTTCTTTAAAGAGAAAACCTGAAATAAATCTTTTTGTTTTTTCAAAGAAAGTAAAAAGGATACAAATATTGAAACAAATATAGAAAAAAACTTTAGCCTACTTTGGATCGCATGGAATCAATCAAGAAACCAATAAGGCAAACCTACAATTCAACAATTTTCTTAAAACCATTTTTAAAAGTAAACACAAGAAAATCAAGAAATACAAGTAAAGTGAACTCTAAACCCAGGATATGGCTGTAAATAGAGACTCTGGATTGATCCAAGAAAACCCTTAGAAGTTTAAACTTCAATCAGTAAAGACGCAAACTCCCTCTTTTTCAAAAAAATTGTTGAAACAAGGACGCGATTTGTTTCATCAGTAACATGTGTATGTACTTAGGTTGTTTACTGAGCAGAGTGTGTATGTACGCAGGATGACTCAAGACAAGGTGCATACACCTCTATATATTTCCAAAAAAAGAAAAGATCAGGCAATCTTACAGGCAGGGACAACTGGTATTGCACCTGAAGGTGACCAGAATCCCTTGACAGACTCAGAAAACTCAAAATAAACTTGAAAGGAAAACAAACCAATCAAACAACCCAAAATCCCCTAAAAAAACCTATAAGCAGTCCCCAGTATGGTCACGAGTTCTGATAGAGGGGAAAACCCCCCTTTAACTACACCAGGGTTCAAGATGTAGACAGAGAGAATAATTTTCTGAAAACTAATCAATTCTCTATTCTACCCCAAACATACCAAAACTAATATAAATAAATGAAACAAAGAAGAGATCGGGTAACTATACCTTTGATCCCATGTCTAGTGATGACCTCCTCACGCTTGGAAGTTCCACTTACTGCATGTCTCCTCCTAGGGCTAACCTACATCCAAAGATAGGCAAACAAAGAACTACAAGCATGTTATTCTATATATAAGTTGTGGTTAGATGTAAAATGTCAAGTATAAATCAATAAATCTACTCAAGACACCATCATTTGGGACAGGAAAATGTGATTCTTTTATTCATAATACAAAGATTATACCTTACAATCTGAGTTGACCACCATTCCGCGAACCTGGTACGATGTCCTCTTTAACATGCTCCAAGTGCACCTTGTATGGACTTCTTCTCTCAACCTTTTGATCTCTTGTATGGAAGGGAATGGGTTAGATGGAGGAAGAAAGGGTTGATGAGGGAATGTTGAGGCAATTTCTCACAAAAGGAAGCAACATCTTTGGCAAGGAGGGGAAGTGAAATTGGGTAGAGTTTCACTATTCTTATGATTAGATTAGAAATGAGACCCCAACACCTCCTTTTATATGCCAAAATGTTATTTGGTTGGGTGATGGTATATAGAAGGTGGATTAGTTGGGAAACCTCTAATAGCCCGTGAATTTCAACGAATTCCTTGCAACTTTTTATTTTTTGCAACTTTTGTAAGTATACGCAGGTTGTAATGGTGCAACATGCATATGTACATGGGCTATAGTGGTGCAACAAGAGTATGTACGCAGGATCTAATGGTGCAGGGCGCATACATTTTCCAAAAAATGGTTTTTTAAGAAGAGCTTCTCAACAATGTTTTGAAAAAATATGAAAGTAAGAGGGCCAAGGCCATGTATGCATGAGTAGGGAATTTTAGGGCTATAACATTGCATTACCTATTATTCCCTTATCTCCTCCTCACTTCACTATGTTTCAGTCAATTAAATGAAGACTGGTAGACTAGTTAACTCAGCTAGGTGTCAGTTCTTTCCCGCAACTGCCTGAGAGACTTGACTAGGTGGAAGTTCACTCCTGTAACTTCTGGTGTGTGTGTCAGATCACTCTATACCACCAATATGGTGCATTTTCTTCACCTCCAGTGTGCATTGTTTGAGTTATCCCAAGTATATAATGTGTAAATTTTTCATTATTCGTTACGGTTAATGAAAATTCTTCTATTGTTTCTCTCTTGCTTCTTCTTTCTCAATTTATCTCTACAAATGTGTGTGGTATTTTCTATATAGATATATTCTGTGAATTTTAAACACATTTACATGCTATAATAACCGACATATTTCTAAGAAAAATCGACACCAATTAGTTTTTCAAGTACCAAAGATTGAAGACACCGGAAAAATGGAATTCTCAAAAGAATTCATTCTTACACCTTACAATTAATTTGCATGGAAGGAGAGGATAATCATGCATCTCCAAACCAGAGGATTGTACAAGTTAACCTTGAATACAGAGACAAAACTGAAATCATCCATACAAAAATCCAAGTATCTAAATCTAATGGATGAAGCATTCAGAACAATATGTAGTCTCATTTCTCCTAATCTCCTTTTTCACATATCTTCCTGTAAAACTCCCAATGAATCCTAGACCACCTTGGAATGGATATCTGGAAAATAGCATGAGATGAGGGGACACATTCTTGAGGTGGAATTTCTCACATTGGATCCAAAAATCTTTGATAATCTCCAATATTTCTTTACAAAATACAAGGATTTACTGTCGCAACTCAAAGCTTGCGGGGTTGATAAATCTAAGGAGGATAAACAAATGGTTCTCACCATTCTCTCTGAACTTGGTCCTAAATTATATGTGTTTGTATCCACATTCCATTCAGTAAAATTCACCTATGGAGCCACCTGGAATATTTCTTCTCTTGAGGAATTTATCGAATTCCTGACACAAGTGAAAACCAAGCTCATCAACATGGGAAAAATCAAACGCCCAAAGGCACATGCACTTACTCTTCAATATGGAAGCCATAGATATCAAAAATATACACATAAATACAAAATGAAAGATCATGCAAATCCGAAGAAGGAAGGGTACTCAAAACCCTTCACCGATGCCTCTAGATCTAAAAGTGGAAAGGGAGGAAAAGGGGAGAAATGCGCATACTGTCATAAAGGATTCCATCCAGAATCTGCATGTATGCAAAAACAAATAGATCTAATGACTGAAATACTTCAGAAAAATAACCTTGGATATTACATCCCCAAGGGTGCTGAGAAGAAGAAGCTAGAAGATCATAATCCCAAGAAAGACAATTCTATCCATGCCTTGATTTCCATCAACTCCTCTCCCGATGCTTGGATCGTAGATTCAGGATCATCACATCACATGGATTCCACCAAATTTATCTAATATTCATTGGATGCATGCAAAGGTCCCCATATTTTGATGGGGGGCAACTCTTCAGTGGAGGTTGCTGGCAAAGGAAGGATTGAACTCACCAACAAAAGCTTCGAGAATGTGTTGCACGTTCTCAAAATTTACGTCAATATTCTCTCTGTGTATCAGGTGATAAATTCCAAAGCTAGAAAGAAATTCATATTCACACCTAATGCAGTGGACATTTATGACATGAAAACCAATTCTAGCATTGTTACCGATGAGGCCAATCATTAATCTAGATTGTATACATTTTCTGAATTTATTGAACCGGATTCTTCTTTATTGCTTACCCATGCTGATGTAAATAGTAGGATATGGTACAGAAAGTTGAGGCATTTTAATTTCATATATATGCCACAAATTAGAAAGAAAATATTGGTTGATGGTCTACTAGACATCCATTTCTGCAAAGGAATCTTTGAGCGATGTTTTCTTGGAAAACATCCTCAAGAGAAATTTGACAAAGGAAAGACTCAGAGAGCTTCCTCTCCTTTATATCTGATGCATAGTGACCTCATGTGTCCTTTTACACATCCCTCAATCAGAAAAGAGAGCTTTTTTCTCATTTTTGTTGATGATTTCTCACGTTTCACATGCATTTACTTTCTGAGGAAAAAATCTAAGGTCTTTCAACACCCGAAAGATTTCAAATCCCTTGTTGAGACACAGTTCAGAAAGAAAATCAAAATCCTCCGAAATGATAACGAGGAAGAGTATGTAAATCACAAGATCCATAATCTCTGTTGTGAAGCAAGGATTCAGTTGCAACACAGAATTCCCTATAATCCACAGCAAAACGAAGTTTCTAAGAGGAAAAACAGATCTCTAAAAGAGATGGCATATTGCATTCTACATGCAAAGTCACTACCATAGAGACTATGGGTCGAAGCAGTTAATTTTGCAACCTACATCCAAAAAATATCTCCCAATAGATATGTCAAGGATAATACCCCATACGAGGCTTGGAGCGGCCTCAAATCGGAAGTGACCCACTTTCTCATTTTCAGTTCACGTGCATGGGCTCAGATTCCCTCTAAAAAGAGGAAAGAAATTGATCCACAGAGAACATAGTGTATCTTTGTTGGATACCTCGAAAGTGTAAAGGGATATAAACTTATTGATATTTCCTCAGACCAAATCATCATTGAGAAAAGTGTCCAATTATAGTAAAGTTTCTCTCATGTACCTCAACAACTGCATGCAAAACCTTCATTATTTCACATGTCCTAGATGATGAGCATGCACATGCCGACTATTCTTCAGATGAGAGTTCTAGTTCATAGGATTCAGATGATCCAGATATAGAGTCAATACAGTCAGATGTAGAGTTAGAGAATCTATATGCATATGCAGAGCCAGAGCATAGGTCTAAGTTGGCACATCTTCAAACTCTAAAGTAGTGAGAAGGAGGAAGGTGGAATTTGGGTGTACTTTCCATGGAAAGGTTAAACGTCTCTATGCGACATCATAGATCGATTCCTTCCTGTCAAATGTCATCTGTTGGATGCCATAAGCATTGGCCCCCCTCTAACGAGACCTTTGGTGTGGTGCCCCTATAACAATTAGATGTGCAAGCATAATTAGTCTATTTCGAGTGTCAGAGCATTATTCAAGAAAATAGTGCCTACACTTTATCGAAGGAGATCCGCTCCCAACCAATGATTTTATTGTGCCAATTAAAGTCTACTTCTAAAATGTAGCTAATGGATCAAGTTTTGCTAAACACTTATGTCAGGAAACCCTATGAATCGGAAGGAGAACACAAAAAAACAAGAGTGTTCTTGTGCTAGTAGTAGGGATCCACTTACCGTCTCTTTTCAAATTTGGTCTTCTCATTCTTTATTGTGCAGAGAGACTCATGCTAAGAGGGGATGATGATGGAAAAAAAAAGAAGAAGAATGAAAGGTCTCTTAACGAACAAGAGGGATTGAAAAAAGAACGTGACTACTCTTTAGGATGAAGGAGGAGTACAATTCCCTCGTCGAGAACCATACTTGGGATCCCCTTCCTTCTGGAAGAAAACTTGTCAGATGCAGATGGGTCTACAAGACCAAGAGCACAACGGATGGACATATTAACAAATAAAAATCCATGCTTGTTTCCAAAGGATTTCAGTAGGTGCATGGAATTGATTATGATCAGACCTTCGCTCTAGTAGAGAAGATGGATTCCATACTGTTATCACTGAAATTTCGTCCGCACATGGAGACAAGAACTCTGCATCGTCAAAACAGGACTGGAGTCATTCATGGCACAGGATTAATTCCACAGCATTGCAAAAGGGTAAAAAACTATACAAAATGGCCAAAAAATTGAAAGGCGCTTTACAGAACCTGGGTTCGCGTGCGTATGCGTGTAACAACAACGTATAATGTGCGCCTCAGCGCACGATGCACGACTGTTGGGCAAAAAACCCGCGCGCCTGCTAAACGGCGCATTTATTGAAATTGCTCGGCCTCCCAACCACTAATGGATCGGCTCCCAAGTCGATTTGACACCAAATCCAAGCTCAATCCTCATGGTGGGCTAGTCAAAGACCTAATTGTGCCCTAAAGAGCCCCTTTCCACACTCCAAAGAGGTTCCATAATGACCCAATGCTAGGCTATAAAAAGCCATGAATAACCACCATTTTCTCAAGGAATTCTATGCATTGTTATGCTGCCAAGATTGTTAAGGACTCATTCTTTAACAAGAACACATAGGCATCATTTCACAAAGAGCTATTCACCCCTCTCTTGAGTGAATAAGCTTGGAGTTCTTTCACCCACATTTTCATCTTTTCAATGTAAAGGAGAGCAAACTTTGAGGGCCTCAAGAGCCTTCCATTGGAGAAAGAAGGGACCCAAGTCCCCTTTCTTAATTGTGCCTTTGGATTTCATCAATAGATCAGCTTATACATTGGTGATATTGGTCCGTTTGTACTTATTTTTCATTTGCTTTATATGCTCATAGTTTTTATTAGTTTTAGTTTAATTCTTGTTAATAGCTTTGTTGTTTTTCTATCTAACCTTTCCTTTCACAGCTGTCATGCCTAGCAGAGCCCAACTGGGCATGTAAGCACTCTTAATTTGCTCATCAAGTGACGAATTGGGTGCAAATAGATTGGCGACCGTACTGGGGAGAAGGTATCAATTCCTCCCTCATTTGGGTTCATTTTGCTTTCCTTTTGATTTCATTAACTTGCAGGTTCATAAACCGGCCTCTGCCGACCTGCTGACCAGTCAATTCACCAGAAGATTGGGAGAAATCCATCCGGATTTTTCTTCTCGGACTTTTGACACAGGCGCGCGGGTATTCCACCCCAGAGGCGCGCGTCATGCGCGCACGCGCTTTTTCAGCAGTTTCTCTCTGCGCGCATGCGCTTTGTTTCTCAGTTCTGTCAGCGCGCAGGCGCCATACACGCCTCTGTCCACACAGGAGGCCGCGCATCTGAACTAAAATTTGCATTGTAAGCTCTTGGATGTGGGGAAAAATCATTTTCCTTCTCTAGAATGATGACATGCATGCTTTAAATACTGCACCACTTAGACCCCTCAACTTATAAAGGGGATAATCAAACAAACATAGGCACTTAGGTGGATAAAAATCATTTTCCCTTATTTGCTTTTTGCCACGTGGATGGATTGCTTTGGTTCATAAATCTAAGTTGAACATCAATTCTAATCACATCTAAACTCACATTTTTGGGACTAGAAATTGCAAGTAACCATCTTGAGTATGCTCTTCTCTTGCGCCATCAAGCGATCTTGAGAACCAGAAAAGGATTGCGAAAATGGTTTCATCTCCCTTAACAAAATTTCAAAACTTTTAGGAGAGGACAAAGGCTCTTTTTGAGACCCCTCTTAGTTTCA
>SNQJ01S0002217.1:47139-73455 GCA_010110895.2 Picea sitchensis
TTGAGGGCCTCAAGAGCCTTCCATTGGAGAAAGAAGGGACCCAAGTCCCCTTTCTTCATTGTGCCTTTGGATTTCATCAATAGATCAGCTTATACATTGGTGATATTGGTCCATTTGTACTTATTTTTCATTTGCTTTATATGATCATAGTTTTTATTAGTTTTAGTTTAATTCTTGTTAATAGCTCTGTTGTTTTTCTTTCTAACCTTTCCTTTCACAGCTGTCATGCCTAGCAGAGCCCAACTGGGCATGTAAGCACTCTTAATTTGCTCACCTAGTGACGAATTGGGTGCAAACAAATATCTTACCTTCTTAAGTTTCGATAAACCAATTGGTATCTATGGACGTTAAGCATCATCATAATCATCATCATCATCATCATCACTATTTTCTCACCCACCCTTTCTTTCTTTCTTTTATAGACACACAAAATTCTCTCCCCTTTTTTTTCTTATCATATACAAATGTAAAGAGAATCCTCTAGAAACCCTAGAGATACTTTTTTCCTGACATTGAGGAACTGCAGTCTAATTTTTTGGTGGTTTTTTGGGTTCATAGGGAGTGGTCCTCCCCACCTTATATTTATATATGAATGGTAATTCATTATTTTAGAGGGACACAACCCCCTTCTGCATCAATGTGTGGTTGGTGTGTTCCACAATGGACAACCCTTCAATTGGTGGGCTAGTTGTATGGCTATGAGAGGGAACGCGCTTCAAAACATTTTTGAGGGACGTGGCCTCCTTCCCCATCCCTCTTCATGTTCCCATAGTCACCATGCACCCATGCTCAGACCTAGGGCATAACCTAGTTTCAAAGTGCATGGCTCTCTTTATTCTACTTGGTCGTTTCTTTGCGAACTTAGCTTGGACATGGCTCAACAATTCTATGGTTGGCTTGACACAAGGTTGTATTTTGGTTCTATGGTGACATATGCTGAAAGGTACATAGGCCTATTCTTTATTGTTTTGTCCCATGCCTTACTATGGGGGCATGGCTATGACTCTACTGGCTCAACCATGCCCACTTCACTTCAAATATTATTATTATTATTTCATGTTTTCTTTTCTTTTATTCTATTTCTCATTTAGTTTTTTTTTATTTCAATTCATTATTATATACATAATGATTGTGGTGATGATGGTTATTGATGTCCACTTAAACCAACAAATTCCTCTTTTCTTTAATATGTGTCTGTTTATATATAATCCAACTTTCCTTTATTTATATGCATAGAATAAAATTCCTTTATTTATTTACTACACACCCACTTTTGTATATACAATTTTTTTTTCTCACCCACCCTTTTTTTTCTTATCATACAAAAATATAAAAATAATCCTCAAAAAACTCTAGAGATATTTTTTTTCTTTATATATTATATATTTCTCTATTAATGCCTCCCCCCACCCTCATATATAAGAGTGGAATATATATATATATATATATATATATATATATATATCGCTTGTCGAAAGGATTCATTTCATGACAATCACAGCGTGGTTGTTTGTCACATGTTTTGTAGAGATAGGTTTATGTAAAAAATAATGAGTGCTTCTCAATACCCCTACCATGGAGGCTACAAGCATTTCATTTAAATATTAAAAAAAACCCTTTTCATAGGCTTTCCACTCTCTTTATTCTTTTTTTGAACTGAAGTATGGAACTTGGTTCCACCTCTATATTGTATGTTTTTCTTTTAAAATTCCAGGGAGCCTATCTAGCTTACCTTCTCAATAAATGGGTTTTACTTCCAATCAATTTATGTGCAATATAATATTATATTTTTTTTCTTTTTCCATAAATTTATGTTATGTTCTTATCAAATTTTTGCTCAATTTAAATTTATTTTCTGAATTTATTTATTTGTGTAAGAAAACAAAAAATGTCGTTTGCATTAATAGTAATATAAGGGATGATTTTGGATTTTAAAGCTCCAATTTTCAAACTAAATCTCAGATACCATATGTAACACCCTTACAAGGTCATACCTCAATAATGGGTAATATAATTTATAATTTATCTATCTATCTTCCTACTCTTTGTTCTTAAACAAATTACCACAATGTTGTCCTACAATATTAGTTCACATCATACATATTCTTGATTTTTTCTTCAACTAAACTTCAATTTAGGACAAGAACTAAGATTTCGATTATAGATTCCATGAATGATTTATAGTAATTGACACTACAACGATTAATTTTATAGAAATTGACTTGTAACTAGGAAAACAAACTTAAAACATTTAACTTGAATTTCATTAAACAATTATTTAAAAAGTTTATTTATGTCAGTTTATTCATGGAGTAAATGAAGAAAAGCACATATTGTTCTATTTGATTTATGCTATGCAATTAAATTCCTTCTCCAATGCTGCCAAAATTGTAATTACTCCTCCCAATGAAAATAAGAGCTTATCCACCTACCTAGCTCTAGAAAACCTATGTGTTTCCTAACCCTCCATGCCCATGCTCCAAGAGCAATAACAATCTGCTAAAAATCAACCCAAAATATGATCCTACACTAGTTCCAACTCAATGCCTCTACCTCGATAGAAGTTAAATCTCTATTTCACAATTCTAACCTATTTTTCTTTTTAGCTCTCCCCCCAAAACATGTCCCTCTCCTTCCTTGTCTTTTTCCTCTTATCCCTTTCTTCTACCACCTTAATAATCTTGAGAGAAGGGTAGGTAACCTCCTTCCTAGAAAGGTCCAAAATAAAATAAAAAAATTCACAAGTTTTTTTGAAGTCTTACATGCACTACTCAAATTTAATTATGTTGACTTTGCACCCTAGTTAGGTGTCAATTTATAATTATTTTATGGTATATGGTTCATGCGATCCAACCTATAATGAATGAATTTTTAAGCTATAAATGATATTTTATAAGCATATAACACAATTTCTAGTTCCACCCATCACGAATCGGTTCATCACTAATAAAATTAAATAACTAATTTGTTTTGAAGCAATAATAGTGTACACATGTAGAGTATGTATGTGTAGCTAGTGTACACATATCTTGTGCATGTACTAATGATAAAAAATCACTACCTCTAATGCATAGTTCTTGTATGTTCGCAACTAAACATGTTAGATGGTAAATTAAGTAAACATTCAATAATCTTTACTAAAAAAGTTACAATAATTCAATGCTCATTGATCATCACACCAAGATTATTTTATTTTTTTAACAATAACTAATGGATTTTATATTAATAAAAAAGGTTTGCAGCTGAAGCACATAGAGTATTGCAAAGCGTTCCAAAATTTTCCCAATGGTGAGGAAAAAATTGCTTGTCCAACATTGAACTAATCCTATCTATCCTAATATAAGTTCGTTCTCTGATAACAATATTTACATTAAAAAATTTGACTGTGTATACTCTGAAAACGATGTCCAGAAAACAAATAGATTGAAAAAACATCAAGTACCAGGATTGGCTTGAATAAGAGGATCCATATCTTCTTTTCCCATGTCATGAGCTGGGGCATTCAGGTATGGGAGAGGAATTTACACTAAAGGGGAGAAGCCACCAGTTGTTGAAATTGTCTCCATTACCAGGGGTGTTGGTGCATTTTGGGCATGCAAATCTTCCACTTCAGATCAAATTGCATCTACTTCATCACCTTGTTGTCTCATGGTTGTTATGAGTTGAATGAGAATTTCCAAAATGTATGTTACATGTGTAGAAAATCCTTGAACTGCAATTTGAAGTTGTTGTTGGGGATGCCATAGGTCATCCATATTTTTTGTTGACCCTGAGAGGACACCAGAGCCCTATCATTTCCGTGAGACATTTGGACTAAGAATAGCCTTCTCCAATGGGGGAGACTTGAGAGCATAAGAAGGAAACTAACTGAGTCACCAGAACATGGGACACTGACCAGAAGGATAAGCCCCAAACTAAGACAACAATACCACCAATAAAGATGATTGAAATGCCTTTCCGATGATTCCTTTTTGGAAATGGAACTCTACTATATGTGCGTTCTATAATTTCCTGAAGGGGTGACAGGAAGGGAACAATCAAAGGCCAAATTTCCAAAACTTTTCACACACTGAGGAACCAAGGGAGAAATGTCGTTCCAGAAGAATAGAGTGGATTCCTCTAGGGTGAACCCACTTACGCACAACTGAAATTCCCCAAACCTAGTTATCTCCCTTAAATTCAGAGAGAAATTATACCAATTGAGAAGAGATTTCCAGCCCGAAATATTCCTTGACATATGAGAACTAATGAACCAATATTTCAAATTCACGATGTGAAGGATGCTTAGGGGAAAGGAAAGAGGGATATCACACCCATAATTGATACCAAAAACCTCCATAATCTTATCCAGATATCAAGCCAATTCAGATGATGCATTGAACACTGCAACCATCACATCCACTACATCACACATGAGCTATTTACCCTCCATCCTAATGAATTCATTGTACTCCAGTTACGCTATCCCATCTCAACTATGAGAAGGCCATGTGGGAGGTACGTAACACTACTCCCCCCTTAATATCTCATGTGTGGACAAATTGAGTGTTTTCGACTTGACATCAATCTCCCCACCCAGATGAGCCATCCATTTAGTCTGCATTCCTTACAATGTGATTCACATTTGCTATGGAATGATGAGGTGAGATGATCTCCCATTAACACTAATAAGCCATTTTTGTGCCAACGTGGATAGATTGGCGTGGGAATCAACCAATATGTTGATATCCCACAAAAGATGTCGAAACATGACTTAGGGGATAGCCTTTAGAGCATGTCTAATTTATTTAATGATGTTACACAGATTGACATCCTTTGGCATGGATCCTTTTACCAAGATTTTAATTGTATTTAATGAGTCTCCTAGAATGATGAGTCATTGTATCTGTCTCTCCTTGGAAAATAAAACACCTTGGAGAAGGGCTTACTCTTCAGCTTAATTATTGGTGCCTATGGGTAATCTCCATGCGTACCTGACCTTGATATTTTCCCTACGGTCAAAGATGACCCCTCCCGCACTTGTCTCCATGAAGCTTCCTTCAGAAGCTATGTTAAAACAAAGGATGTGTGCATTTTTGGTTAATAGCCACGTCTGGAAATCAGAGGGAGGAATATGAGGCTACCGGTTTGGTATGGGCCTAGAAGACAATTGAATCTTGATTAGTAAACCGAACTTGTCCAACCACTCCTTTTCTTGTTGATCCAAGATTTGAGGAGAGTGGATCTTAAGTCTAAGAGAGTTAAAATACTCCGTGAATTGAGCTCTGATTTGGATAATGACCCTGTTAGATCTCACATTTTCATCCTTGAAGTCACTCTTATTTCTTGCCAACCAGACCTTCCATCAAATGTATTTTGGAAGAGCCACCCATAGAGGTCCGAATATAGACTTATTTCGAAAGGAGTTTTGATAGTGCATGTGTCAATTACCCAAGAGGAAATTGACCGAGTCAAGCCAATGGACCTTATGGATAAGCTCATGTAGAATTTCCTTCCATACTTTTTGGACAAACCTTCACTCCAAAAACATATGTTGTATGGATTCACTATTCTTCTTGCACAAGGCACATCTGGAAGGCCTGAAAATTCCCCTTTTGATGAGATTTTCACTAGTAAGGATTTTTTCATGAGCTAAAGTCTAGCATAATATATTGACTTTTGGGAGCCCATCCCGATGCCAAACATTATTATAGAGAGATAATTTATCTAGGAGAACATATTGATGAAGGAGTACTTCATCTCCTTTTTTGATCGAGAATCCCTTATCACCCCATCCTCTTTCATCATGTTCCTGCAAGTTCCTAGGATCCAAACCCTATAGAGAAGAGATCAGCCTCCCTACCTGATCTCTAATGTCCACTGGAAGAACCCCCAAGTTGCAGCCTAATCAGATTCAAGAGGTGCTACACCACCTAGAAATGTTGAATAGGGAGATTTTATTTCAATATGTTAGCCAATCTTTGAGGGGAGGCAAGGACCCATACTAAGAAAGAGGGATTTTTCCCATGATGTTGCCTTCCCATATGTTGATATCTTTCCATTACTAAGAATCCATGTAATTTTCTTTGAATGAGAGGGAGAGATGTCATAGGCATCTTCTTAATCAGAGAAACTTTAAGGGGAGGAAGGGGATTGTCCAAGCCTATCAATTGATCCTTGTCAAAATATTTATAAGGGATTTTTTCCACTAGTTAAGTTCTCTAAATATCATTCTCCAGAGAAATTTGGATCCTAGATCTAGGTTTTTCAAGATTGGATATTTAACCCCTAAGCCTCCATGAGATTTGGGATCCCTCACAATTTTCCAATTAACCAAATGGAACCTTTTATGGTTTGAATATCTCCCTTCCCATAGGAATTTTATGATCTCTTGAGCCATTTCCATTTTAATTCCCATCATGGATAGCATGGAGGAGAATTGGAAGATACATAGGTCCAAGAGGAATTATTCTACTAGAGTGAGCCTTCCTATGAGATTTAACCATTGAACCCCCCACATTGATAATTTGGTTTTGGAGAGAATGACAGACTAATCAGCCACACACACACACACACACAGACACACACACACACACACACACACACATAGAGAGAGAGAGAGAGAGAGAGAGAGAGAGAGAGAGAGTTAAGACAAATGGGGATCCCCATGTACTTGAAGGATATCCAATTCACGACAAGTGGGAATTTCAAGATCCTTGCAATGGCAACAAGAGAGCCAACATTGGTGTTTCAGTCATATAGATGACACTTATTATTATTGACTAAGAATCCTACCATCAATACAAATTGATCTAGGATTATTTTGAAGTGCTCAGCCATGACTGAAGAGGCCCCACCCAAGTAAGAGTGTAACACCCCATGTTTTGAGCCCCATATCAAATAATATATTTTGTTAATCCATGAAAGGCTAGAGTGCCCAAACAATTGAAAGAGTCCAATGTGCCTAGTAAATGTAATGTTTGATCATTATTAATAATAAATACATCAATGGTTGCTAGAAGAACAAGGACAAGAGTTATAGGGGGCTATGATTCCACAAGAGAGGGGGCTTGAGGGGATAAGTATTTATTTATATTTTATTTACCCATAATTTTTTAATGGAGAATAAAAATTACATGAGCTTCTTGGGGGGAAGGCCAAGTGGTTCCTTAACTCTAGGAATTACAAAAACCCATGTTTGGTCTATGGTGGGGGTTTCTTATTCTTCAATATTTCACTCAGTCACCCATTTCTCCTTGTCACACCTATAATTTTGTACTCACTCCACTCATTCATTCCTCATTCGTGATTTGGATTGGGAAGGGAAAAACGAATTGTTGAAGAGGAGCCATGGTTTTGTTGGCTGTAAAGATTGTTGGTCTATTATAGCCATGAACTAAGGCCTGCATGGCTAAGATGCATTGGCCTACGGTCGTCTTTGATCACAATTGTGAATCTTGAGAGTCCCAGCATGGATATTTTGTACCAACTGCATTGGAGCCCTGGAAGGAGATGTATAGTCGGAGGAAATGCATGGCAAAGAAGGGGGTCCATTCTTTTGGGTTGTGTTGGCTGGGTAGAAGAGAGTTGGTGTACTTGGATTGTTGTGGGTGCTAAAAATATTGTGAGATATTGAGTGTTTATTGGTTTCGGAAGTCGAGTGAAACTCTAGAACCGTCCTTGTGGATTCATAGCCCTGGATTGGGGGTGACATTGTTGTTGAGACTTGGAACAACAATGTCTACATTTGGGTGGAACATCCTTGGTATGCAACCAGTTGGTGATTTGTTTCATTAAAGATAAGTGCTCTATGTTATGGTTTTATTTACTTGTGTATTTATTCCACTGCGTATTCATTTATCTATGATTTTTGTATCCATAGCATGCATTCTTGTTGGTTATTGCAGTGTACGACATATGGTTCATTTATTTTATGTTGTATCATGAATATTGATCTATGCATGTGAATACTTCATGCATCTTTTAAAAGTTAGATCAGAATTCAAAAGAAGTCCAGAAGTGGGCTTGAGGTGGTGTATCACAGCTCATGGGTGGCTGGATACATTACAGATTGGTATCATAGCTTCTGGTTGAAATATCAGACTGGTAGGGGCCAGAACTGTTGGCCAGGATATTATGGTTAAGATTGAATATGACCTTGAAATCATAAAGCTCAGGAGAGATGGCGTTGTAGGATCGCGCAGAAGCTAGAGCGTCATGCATACTGTAGAATTGTGACCATACCCTTTTGAATTTGGAAGTGTTCACAACCATGTGTTCAAGGATTTCTGGATTGTTAGATCAGAAGGTAGGTGAACAAGGGTCATCTGATAAAGGAGAAACCAGAGTTTGGGAAATATTAAGTCACAACCGTTAGATAAAGCTTATCAATCGCGAGTCGTCGATCAAACCCAAGCGTGAGATGAAATACTTTGGAAATTCGTTGCTTCAGTGATTATGGTAGGCGGGAAAAGCCTGAAATGTTGAAGGCCAAAGTCACAAAGTCCACTCGACCATCCAATATGATAGGAGGCTCAAGGGAAATCTCCACCGTTGATCATGCTCATCTGGAGTTGACCACTTTGGGAAGTTTAACTTTGGGATAGTTGAACCTTTTAGGACTACTATAACCTAGAGTCCTAGAGCGTCAAAGTCTTGAATTCCCCATCGACCGTTAGATCGAGGGAAGGACTTCAGGGGGAAATCTTGACCGTCGGATCTAGAAATGGTGGAAGTTTAGCGAAGTTTATGGACTTCAAAACTTCCCCACTTCAACTATTACTGGGTATGTTACAGATAAAATTCTGAAGTGTTGAAGCCTCGAAGTGCCAAAACCAAGAAGTGTAAAGTTGTATTCTGTGAAATCAAGCAGACCGTCAGATCTGGAGAACAGAATGTAGATCATCCATTAATGGATGATGCATCGTAGGCCATGTGGAAGGGGTGCCATATGGGGACACGTGTCTTCTAGATTCAATACCTTTTGGACCCTAACTTGTTATTTTTTTAGTGGCATGTGGCACACATGCCATGGGTCCACGTCACCATGGGTGACATCAGCATGTCGTTTCAACTTCAGAAGTATGGCCTTCGGAGGTGTTCAATGTCTCTACCAACAAAAGTTTTGAAGACCTAAGTTGAGAACTCACGCAAATCATCGATCTAAGGCCCCTTCGGGACCTTTCTCAACCGTTAGATCTCATAGTGGAAGGATGGTGTAAGTACTTCATTGAATATCACTTTGGGGGAGTTGTAATGTCCCAGAGTCCTAGAGTGTCGAAGTCCCAAAATAAATAAGGATCATCCATCCCAATGCTTGATTAAGTCATGGTTGTTATATCTCGCAGTGGAAGGATGGCATAAGTACTTTGGTGAATATCATTCCGAGGGAGTTGAGAGACTTGGGAGTTATAATGTTCCAGAGTCCCAGAGCACTGAAGTCCCAATTTGATAAAGGTCATCCATATCAATGCCTAATTAATTCTTAACCGTCGATCTCGTTGAAACCTCCAGATGGGGTGGGATCGTCCAGTCAATGGGATATCAAATTGCGACCGTCCAATCTGTTAAGTAGAGTTATTGTAAGGGCTTTGACAAAGTTTAACTCCAGGAGAAATCATAGATTGACAAGGGAGAATAGTCGAAGGCCGAAGTCCGGAGGACTTGGTCCCAATGTCGGTATCATGAAAAGGTAAAGAGGGGGTCAATTTGAGGCGAAAAAGGATCCAGAAGTGAGTAATCCCTCAAACATTGTGTACGAACAAGCTCCTGTGTAGAAGAATACAGGGGGAGGCACTAAAGAAGGAATAAGCTCATGGTTTCGAGCCATGGTCACATCGAATGTGGTGTGAAGGAAGTGCCTATGCAAAATTTGAATTATGTATCATCTAAAGGATAACATGGAATGGTTATAATATGGAGAATGATTATATATTCTTCATGAATTGAGAACAAAATGGTTGCTTGCACATTTTTCATAATTAAGGGGGTGTAAACATATTAGTTCAGAATTCATATTCGAGAGATGGAAGAAGGAGAGCGAGATTCTAGTCATGATAAGGAGGCCAAAGGTCAGAATGTCATTGTTGTTGATGCAGAGACATAATCCAACAGACACCAGGACAAAGGGGAGAAAGAAACGTTGATAGAGACTGTGAGAAGCCTGAAAAATAGAAGTGCAAGGATACAAAGTAGACAGTGAGAGACTGATAAGAGAACAAAATCAAATAAATGCTCAAGTGATGCAAAGCTTAAATTGGCTGCAGAGGAAAACAAAGAATGGATCAAACTCAAAACAAGAGGAAGAGAGAAGATTTCATGAAAGAAGAGACAACCGCAGAAGAACTGGTTATTCAAGAAGTGCTAGCGGAACTCATAATCATCACTCACCTCCTTATTCAAGAAGGAAATTTTATGCATCTGAAGATTCCATAAGTAGTCCAGAGGTGTCTCATGTTAGGCACCAAAGAAGAAGACATGGATTGGACAATTTGCAAGGAGATATGAGGAAGCTTAAGCCACCATCCTTTGATGGTGAAAGTGAAAGGGAAGATGATGCTGAGGCATGGTTGCTTGGAATCAGGAGGTATTTTCAATTGCATAACTACTCATCAAACCTAGAATCCAAAATTTCCACATACCATTTACATGGGAAAGTTGTTATGTGGTGGGATCAGCTAAATCAAGTTGAACATATTAATGAGAATAGGATCACTTGAAAGAAGTTCAAGAAATATTTTCATAAGGAGTACGTTTCATAAAACTTCTATGACAAGAAAATGCAGGATTTATTTGAACTTAGGCTAGGAATCATGACCATGGCAGAGTATGAAAGGAATTTCTTTGGGATGCTAAAGTATGTGGGTCTTATCAAAGAAGAGAAGGTGAAAGTACAGAGATTTTTAAGTGGACTTCCATCCTTTTATAAAGAGAAGATTCAATATGATGAACCTAGGACCTTGATTGAGACCATCAGGAAGGCTAAGTACCCCTATGAGCAAGGAAAGGGCAGAGATTCCATGTAGAAATCTTGGAAGCATAAGAAGAAGAAGTCTGATAAGAGGAGGAAGGGATTCAAACCTCATTTTAATAGAAATAGCCCGAATAAAAATCATCAAGACCAGTATGCTAAGGATGAATCCAAGAGAGAAGACTCCTTGGGAAAAAGGGGAATACCACCAATCCAATGTTGGGAATGCAAAGAAGATAACATGTACAAGGATTTCCCTCACAAAAAGGACAGAGTGAATACCATGCAAAACATCCAAGAGTCAACAATAGTAGAAGACGTGGGAAGAATTTATGCAACCTTAGATGATCGACAAGCAAAGTACCAATCCAATATGATTGAGGTGGAAGCTAAGATCATCAATCATTATGTTGTTATTTTAATTGATTCAGGAGAAAGTCATTGTTGCATTGATCCTAAAATAGTGGATAGATTATATTTGGAGAAAACTAAGCTTGGAAAATCAAGTTTAGTTCAGCTAGCCACTAGAACCAAAAGGAGAATTCATGATATGGTCAGAGGTTGTTCCATAATTCTTAATGGTGTGAATACTAATGTTGATCTAAATATTATACCATTGGGATCTTATGATATTCTAATTGGAATGGATTGGTTGGAAAAGCATCATGCTTTCCTAGATTGTCATAACAAGACATTTACATGTCTTGATGAAGAAGGAAAACATAACACTGTGAAAGGAGTTCCAAGACCCATCTCTATAAGGGAGATTTCAGCCTTACAGTTGAAGAGATGTTTTAGAAAATGATGTCAATTGTATGAAACCCATGTGGAGGATCCAAAAAACACAAAGGGGCCAAGCCTTGAATAATTTTTAGTACTACAAGAATTTGAAGATGTATTCCAAGAAAACCAGGATTGTCACCAAACAAGGAGATAGATTTCTCTATTGATTTAATGACAGGAGTTTCCCCGGTATCAAAAACATCTTCAGAATGAGTACACCAACCGTATTTATGTGCTTATTCAATGGCATATTCAGAAATTACTTGGATAAGTTTTTCATAGTATTCATGGACGACATACTTGTCTATTATAAGTCAGAAGAAGATCATAAACATCACCTAATATTGGTATTGCAAGTGCTAAGGTAACATCAATTGTATGCCAAGCTTAGTAAGTGTTCTTTTTACCAAGAACAGATCCATTACTTGGGGCACATTATTTCAGAACAAGGTATAGCAGGGGATCTAGAGAAGATTAAAGCCATTAGAGGATGGCCAGCACCCATCAATGTTTAATAAGTTAGATATTTTATGGGATTATCTTGTTACTACAAAAGATTTATAGCAGTGTTCTCTAAGAATTATCATCCCATCACTTCTTTGAAAAAGAAGGGAATTAAATTTGAATGGACATCTAAGTGTGAAGAGAAATTTAATTTGTTGAAGGAATTACTTACTAGTGCACCTGTTTTAAAGATTGTGTACCCAAATGAAAGTTTTATGGTATGTACAGATGCATGCAAGGAAGGACTTGGCGGAGTCCTAACTCAAAATGGACATGTCATCGGTTATGAGTCCAGAAAGATTAAAGAACATGAGAGGAACTATGCTACACATGACTTGGAACTTGTTGCCATTGTTCACGCTTTGAAGATGTGGAAGAATTGTATCATGGGGAAGATATTTGAATTAAGGATAGACCACAATGATCTGAAATATCTTTTTGAACAACCAACTTTGAATGCCAGGAAAATAAGATGGCTCGAATTTTTAAGTGAATACGATTTCGACATCAATCATATCAAAGGAAAAGAAAATAAAGTTGTTGATGCACTTAGTAGAAGAGTACATCTCATGCATGCTACAACTGTTGGTATGCATCAACCAGATTTAAAGAGAAGAATTTTAGATGTTATTATCACAGATCGACATTACCTATAGGTAAAAGAAATCTTACAACAAGAAAATGTAAAACAAAAAATTAAAGAATATGAGATGAAGGAAGATGGATTATGTATGCATAAAAATAGAATTTATGTTCCTAGTTCCGAAGAACTTAGGAATTTGGTATTAAAGGATATGCATAATGTTCCATATGTCAGACATCCCAGTTACCAGAAAATTATTGCAGCAATAAGAAGCCAATTCTTTTGGCCAGGAATGAAAAAAGGTGTTGTGGATTACATTGTCAAATGTGTGGATTGTCAGAGAGTGAAGGTTGAGCATAGGAACCTAGCAGGTTTGCTACAACCATTACCAATTCTAGAGAAGAAGTGGGAAGTGATAACCATGGATTTTATAACTAAATTTCCCAGGACAACAAGGCAACATGATACAATCATGGTTGTGGTTGATAAATTGACAAAGGCTTCTCATTTTGTTCCTGAAAAAATGACTCATACAACAACTAATATTGATGAAATTTACATGAGAGAGATTGCTAGGTTACATGGGATACCTAAAATAATTGTCTCAAGCAGAGATACAAATTTTACTTCCAATTTATGGAGGGGATTGTTTAATGGAATTGGTACAAATATGAACTTTAGCAAAGCATACCATCCACAGTCATATGGGTAGACAAAGAGAGCCAAACTAGTAATTGAAGACATGTTGAGAATGTATGTGATGGATAAGCCATCTAAGTGGGAAGATTACTTGCACTTGGTTGAGTTTTCCTATAATAATGGGTACCAAGATTCATTGAAAATGATCCCATTTTAAGTGTTGTATGGTAGGAAATGCAATACTGCAGTGATTTGGGACAACCCAACAGAAAGAATGGTACTTGGGCCAGAATTGCTCAAGGATTTGGAAGACCAGGTGGTTAGAATTAAGCATAACTTAAAGGCAGCTCAAGATAGACAAAAAAATTATTCAAATGAGAACATGATAGCTAGAGAATTTAAAGTGGGGGAGAATGTGCTTTTAAAAGTGAATCCCAAGAAGAGATCTTTGAAGTTGGGTAGTTGTACAAAGCTAGCAGCCAGATTCTGTGGTCCATTTGAGATATTGGATAGAATAGGGCTAGTTGCATACATGCTTGCATTTCCTTCTTCCATGAATGTGCATAATGTATTTCATGTCTATTTGATAAAAAAAAAATATGTACATGATTCTAACCATGTTATTGATTGGCATATGATTCAGGTAGAAACAGAGGGATACTTTTAGGTCCAGCCAATGTGAATATTGGAGAGAAAAGTCAAAATGCTCCAGAATCAAGTTATAGAGATAGTAAAAGTATATTGGACATGTTACGGTCCTGAAGATGCTACTTGGGAGCATGAGGATGCCATGCAGGCAGAGTACTCGCAACTTTTTGAATAAATTTTGAATTTTTGTTTTTGTTTTTCTTTTGTATATGCACTGAGGACAATGCCAAAATAAGGGGGAGGGGATGTAACACCCCGAGTTTTGAGCCCCATATTAAATAATGTATTTTGTTAATCCATGAAAGGACAGAGTGCCCAAACAATTGAAAGATGTCAAATAATTGAAAGATGCCAGTGTGCCTGGGAAATGTAATGTTTGATCATTATTAATAATAAATACATCACTGGCTGCTAGACGAACAAGGACAAGAGTTATAGGGGGGTATGATTCCACAAGATAGGGGGATTGAGGGGATAAGTATTTATTTATATTTTATTTATTTATATTTTATAGGGGGTTGCTTCTTCTTCACTCTTTCACTCACTCACTCATTTCTCCTTGTCACACCTATCATTTTGTACTCACTCCACTCATTCACTCCTCATTTTTGTTTTGTCTTAGGAAGGGAAAAACGAATTCATTTTGTCTTGGCTTGGGAAGGAAAACGAATTGTTGAAGAGGAGCCATGGTTTTTCGGTTGTAAAGATCAAGGTATTCCAAAACATGAATTAAGGCCCTGCGATGTGAGATTATTTGGCATGTGTCCATCTTTGCTCACAACTTTTAGTCTCGAGAGTCCCAACATGGAGATTCCTGACCAGATGATTGAGCCCGAAGAGATGGATATTCCGGGAAAATTATGTATGATAAGGGGGTCCATTCTCTTAGGTTGTGAAGGTTGGGTAGAAGAGAGTCGGTGTACTTGGATTGTTGTGGGTGTTTAAAATCCTGTGAGATATTGAGTGCTAACTAGTTTCAGAATCCTAGTGACACTCTGTAATTGTCCTTGTGGATTCATATCCCTAGCTCGATATTGACATTGTTGTTGAGACTTGGAACAATAGTGTCCACGGTTGGGTGGAACGTCCTTGGTCTCCATCCAGTTGGTGATTTGTTTCATTAAATATAAGTGCTCTCTATTATGGTTTTATTTACTTGTGTATTTATTCCACTATGTATTCATTTATCTATGATTTTTGTATCCATAGCATACATGCTTGTTGGTTATTGCAGTGTACGACATATGGTTCATTTATTTTATGTTGTAGCATGAATCTTGATCTATGCATGTGAATACTTGATGCATCTTTTAAATGTTAGATCAGAAGTCGAAAGAAGTCCAAAAGTGGGCTTGAGGTGGCATATCCTGGCCTATGGGTGGTTGGATATGTTACAAAGAGGATATCATCTACAAACTCAGAGTGGTTTATCCTTTTGATGCCTTAGATGATTCTGAGACCATGTGTGTTCCCATTCCTTCTCTTATGTTCCAACCTTCTTCCTAGTGCCTCCGCCATTAGAATATATAGAAGAGGTGAAAGATGGAAACCTTGTATAATTCCTCTTTAAGCTTTGAATAATAGTGTGGGGTGTTCATTAATCAAAGGTGCAATCTAGGGGTTTCTTATGCAGGCTCTAATCCAGCGAATAAAGGATGGACCGAATCTGAATTTTTTTAGAACAACAAGAATAAAGTTGTGTCTGACTTGATCAAAAGCATTGGACGTATCTATATTTATGACCATTACTTTTTCCCCTCTGCCCTTACTGGAGTGTATTTCCTCTTGATCTAGAACTATATTTTCCCATATTTGTCATTTAGCCACAAACCCTCTTTGATTGGGTGATATAAGTTTATGGATTTCCTTATGTAGTATGTTTGCAATAATTTTGGAAATAATATTGTTTGAGGCATTGCAAAGAGAGATGGGCCTGAAATGAGAGAAGGAGGAAGCACTTCTCTCTTTGGTTATTATAGCTAAGAAAGTCAAATTCGTTACGCTCCCCCCCCCATTCTTGTTGATTTCTGGACATATTGGATCATTCTTATCAAATCAAACTTTATAATATTCAAACACTTTTTGTAAAAATGGGCAGTGAAGTTGTCAGGTCCTGGAGCTTTATCCAGATCAAATTGTAAAATATATTCTAAAATATACTCCTCTATTACCTATTTTGTGAGCTCAACATTTTCTCCATCCTAAAAATTTTGATCTCTTATATTGTTTTCTACTAATCTATATTTTGTGTACCATGTCTCATAATGGGAGAAGTTTGCCCTCTTAATATCCTCAAATGAAGTGAGGGTGGTTTCATCGTCCAATTTTATCTCTTCTACATTGTTCTTCCCCCTCCGGACCTTACATTTCCTATGGAAAAAAGAGATGTTTATATCCCCCACTTAAATCCATAAGCTTTGAGATTGTAATCTCCATGTTTCATCCTCCTTCTTTAGGATTGATTGTAGCTACTTGTAAGTTGTTTCTTCCTCTTTCAACAATGTAGGGGTGAATGGCCTTTCCTCCAGCTTGTCAAACACCTTTCCCAATTGTTTTTGATATTGTTGTATCTCAATAAGTAGATCTTTGAAGATCAATTTAACACAATCCCTTTTTCCTTTTTTAACGCAATAAGCTTCTACTCTCAGATATGGATAGGGGATCTAACCACCTAAAAACACCAGAAAGAAGACACCATGGGGAGGAAGGAAGGGTTACTTATCTAGAGGGGGTTGAAACAGAAAGGGATGGGCCTAAGATATTTTACCTTAGAGAAAATAAGAGATATAGTTTTGTGGTCATAGCATGCCTAGGGGAGAATGAGAGAGGAAATAAAGGGAGGATCAGTCAAGAAGTATCTTCTCACAAGGAATCGATCAAGCCTAGCAATGATATACCTAGGGATAGACCTGCAATTATACCAACTGTAGATACCTTTTGAGGGCTTGATGCGTACAAGTTTCAGGGAGGAGACAAGATCCTCAATATTTTCCTAAAAGGGATCCCTGGTGATAGAGCCCCCCCTTTTTTCCTAATGATGAATGGTGTTTTTGAAATCCCCAGTGAAAATAAAATTTTCGATGGAACCCTCACTAGATAATTCAAGCAAAAATTGACAACATTCCTTCTTTTCATGATCTTGATTGGGCATATCAATGTTTATCAATAGAAAATTCTTACTTCATGATATTTGCACCAATTTGACTAGAAGTCAATGTTGAGTATCGCTACTCTCCATCAGTTGAAATTATTATGGGCTCCATAGAGTGCAAATACCACCTGATTTCCCCCTTGAGCTAACTACAATTCCAGTTTCATTTTTCCAGAAATAGCTTCTTTCTTGAAGGATTGACGAGTCCTTCAATTTTGTCTCTTGGATCAGAAGGATTTGTTATTTTTTTAATTTTACTAATTTCTTCATTGACTCTATATTTTCTTTATTCCCCAAAGCTCTCCAATTCTAGGAGACTATTTTCATTATTTACCTTTTTTTTGGGTTCCCCCCTATTTGGAGGCATGGATCCACTTGGCCCTTTGTTTCTTTTTTTATGACCTCCCGATCTATTATTTCCCACAGGTGCAGAATTATTGACATTCAATTTTTCTCAACTCGAGGATCTCGAGCTGTTCTCAGTTATTTTAACTACGTGGGCCCAAATTTCTCTTGAATAAAGATTTTAATTCGTTGTTCTCACACCAATCTATTAGTGCTCAAATAAGGTGTTATTCGTCCTTAATTCCTTGTGCTCAAAATGACGTGGATAAACTCAATTTGTTGGCTCCCTCTATCTATAACTCATTACTATAGAATATGTGGCTAAGCAAATTCCTATTAGAATATATCATGCACAGGTTAAACAACTGAAGAAAGATCAAAACTGGTGAAAGAGTTTACTGCGAAAGTGTGACAGAGTGCCGAATAACACTTTAATCGACCTTCAGTTATACCGGGGTATCCACGTCAACTCCTAAGCTCGCTGGTGTAATGATAAACATTCATATTTTTGAAAGCATTTTCATGTATTAAATGCAGTCAAAACCGATTTCTATTTTCCAGCAAGCAGTTCTAAATTTGTTGTTAGCTTATTGTAACTAATTAGTATTTCTTTAGTAAAGGATTTAAGCTCGAATCCTTGAGCGTAGGGAAAATCATTTGTATATATTTTGTAAAATTGATGAACATGGGGTGGGAACGAGTGTGAGAAGACCATTCTGGTGCATATTGTAAACTCTAATGAGATTAATGAATTTGGCCTGGATCAGACGT
This sequence comes from Picea sitchensis, assembly GCA_010110895.2. Taxonomy (NCBI): domain Eukaryota; kingdom Viridiplantae; phylum Streptophyta; class Pinopsida; order Pinales; family Pinaceae; genus Picea; species Picea sitchensis. The sequence continues at coordinate 65,512 of SNQJ01S0002217.1, forward strand.
ATTTGAACAACTTTGAATTCAAGGATACATGTGAAGTTCTTTCCTTTTATGTGTGATCTCTCAGTTTATGTTTTTCCTGTTAGAATCAATTCATGTGTATGTTTTCTTCTAAGATGTTTGAGTAAAATTTTATGTTGATTCCCTACGTTGGTAAAACTTATGCTCCTTTCAAGTCTCCATTGCAACGACATTCCAATAGATTAAGGAGATAATTTATAGCTTTCCCTTGAATTGTCTTTGTTCAATATGACCAGAATCCAACAAATCATTAGCCTCAACCCTTATGACTCCATTCCCAATGGTGTTTTCTCTTGCTCAACCACCATTTCATAAACCCTACCTCCATTTGCAGAAGATCTAGCCACTGTACTAATCGAAAATCAGCAAGAGAAATCCCTTGTTGGATTGGAAAGGCTAGTTTCCAATTCCCAAAGTAGTTTGAAGGTTACCTCTATGTTTTCCTCCCATGGCCAAGGAAATTACAGAGTGATAACAATATCTACAGCCCTAAATTATTCTTCCTTCGTTGAACTGTACCAAGTCCTAGTTTTTGGCCTTACACGTGGGTGCCACGTGTCTCTTTTGTACTCATCTACGTCACTACCATGTGTCCACTTCTCATTTGATGACATCACCTTTGGTTCCCTATCATCTACCATGTGTCACTCTAGTGACCTACCACATGTCTTTTCATGAGTCGTCGATCTATTCAACTCCGAATAGATATCCATCATCTATCCATGCCAGTTTGTCAAACCTTTTTTTGTTGTTGGAACCCAATGGGTCTACTCTGACATCTAATTGAAATTCTCCATGTGTCACTCTCTCAACAACAATCTATATAATCTTGAACTCATCCCTACTGTTGGTTGTCCTTGCCTTATCAGAATTCTTTCTACAAGGGTATTCACTCAACCCTGAAGAATTAACTCCGATAACCACTAAGATATCGCCACATGTCTTCTTTTGGACCACAAACCTATGTGTTTATCTAGATAATCGATGTCGTTGATCATTCACTTCTATCTCCCAACATATAGCATCAATCAGACTAATCCTTTCGGAGTAATTTTTGTTGTGTTATTCTGATACATAACTCTAAAGTCTTTGGGATTCTTCGTAGTAGACTTTGAATTAAGATTTATCTTTAGTTGTAGATCTAGATCCTAGATCTAATCTCAATCATTCATTCTTGACACATAAACCAGGCAATAGTCCGATGAATGTATGGTCCCGACCAACTATTGTTCTTGATCGGACGGTTGTTGTTTCTTCCTACTTTGCAAAGGGATTCTTCCTGGTTCTTCGAAGGGATTTGATTCACGATCTTCTTGCACACAAAAAAATTTGACTTATGCTCATTCTGACTATATTCAAAGTTAACTAGAAACTTGACCATTATCCAATTTAGACCATTACAATGATATTTCACTCTCTGGTGAAAGTTTTATTCCGAGTTAACCCTGAAACCTACAACGCTACTCTACAGACTTTGATCTGGAATTTTAAAACTCAATATAGGAACATTAATGAAATGAAGAGATATTCAATCTCACATTACATAGAGGTATTTGAACAACATTCCCATGCCACACTCGAAATAGAGTCATTACATTACTCAATCATACAATATTGCACATACAAATTACATAAGGCCTTTCTTCCTTAATGACCTTTCCCAATCTGATTATTTTTAGCCTAATTTTCTCTCTATATGGAATGACTTCCTTTTAATTGGCCACCTCCCTCATTCTCGTAATATTACAATTTTAAGCACAAAAGGAATCTGAAACTGCAAATTGTTTCATATCCTAAAAACCCTCATACAAATCTCTTAGGATCCTCTAGATCCACTAAATCTTCATTCTATATCCACAATGCACTCAAGAGAGATACAACCAACCCTAAAACCTCTCTAATTCCTCACAACTCTCGAGAAATAACTCTATTACAATGCATTCCAAGCCTTCTAGAATTCCTTAAAACATAGAAATTTCAACAATTAAAAAAATTAAATCCAAACAAACTCAAGACCCCCAGGTCTAACCAACCCAAGTTTATTTTCGAGGTAGGATGCTCCTTCATCAGAATCCCAAGGAAAAAAAAGTGTTCATGATCTCCTAATCATGAGTTCAATTAGCTGAAGTCCTCCTAGGTCCCAAACTTTATGTTGTGGATTGCTTTCCTTGTTGTCTTGTTGTCTTGGTGTATTGTTGTTGCCTGCGACTTCCCATTTTCTCTACTGATGTAAATATTATTTAATTCTCTATGCCTTCTTTGAGACACCTTCATAATCAACATCCTCATTTCCTCAATCTCCATGTCTATTCTATCCTCTATTTGGTACCTAACATTGTTGCAAATTTGTTGTTGAATTTTGTTTTTGTTGTTGTCATTCACTGGCTGTTGCAATTCCTCTTCATCCATACCTCTGTTGTAAGGAACTACAATCTCATCCTCATAATGAGATTGAATTAAATCTTCAACCTTCTCCTCTACAATGTTGTAACTAAGCATTTATGAAAACTCGGTACTTGCAGCTGTAATGTAGTCCTCTTTATCAATCATTGGATTGATCAACTAGTCTTCCAACATCCTTAGCTTTTCATAAAAAATAGTAAGCATTATATCTGATTGGTTTCTTTCATCCTCTTCCTTGTTCTCTACAACAACAAGTTCCTACAACTCCTCCTCCATCTCTGCATAACTTAATAAAAATTTATTTAGGTATTGATCATCGTCATGAGAAAATGTTGTCTCCTCCTTCTCCATGACAAAATTTTGAATATGTCTTCGTTTTCTTTTTTCAACACCTGCAAACACACACCAAATATCAATAGTAAAACTATGAGACTCTAAAGGCTCTATTGAATTTTCTAGCATCATCTTGATCTACTCCAATGTAGAATCAAGTTTCTCATCCACCTCTCCTGGCATCATATTCTTGTGTTGGTTTGAACACCTCATCAAACTCTCATCAACATATGCATTTTTTACAATTTGAGTTGCAAGTTGTGTGTATCCCTCTCCTTGTATACCTTCATGAGATAAAATATCATCTCCCATCATAACAGAATTATGGTTATGTTCTACTGCTATGCTTTCAAAAATCATATCTCCATCTTCAACAGTCTTTATGACAGTTCCATGTGATTGTCCAATATCTTCCCTCTCACAACCTGCAACCATACACAATATGTTATATTTAAAAACATAAGACTCCCTATCCTCATTTCCTTTCTTTGTTAGCACATCCTCATGTTGATATGAACTTCCCAAATAGTTCATGAGACTCCCAATAGGTCTCTCTTCTTCCTCATCCTCTCCAAGGATACCTCCATACTCTGGTTCATAAAAGTGAAATCTCTCTTCTGTCAGTGACCTCTTTCCAAACTCAACTCCTTTGAGTTTCTCCTTCTTTAGCAAAGAACTCAACCTGTGCTTCAATCTCCTCAATATTTTCCTCATCTTCCTTGCAAATAATTACATCACAGGTCACTTGACTCTCTTCTTCAAATTCCATCCCTTTCTCTAGCTTTCCTCAACCTTCTTCTGTAGCAATTGTCCAATCTAATTGAGTTGTATCCTTAACTCAACCAATCATGTGCCAATATCCTCTTGAATAATCCTATTTATACCTTTTTCCTTGGCATATTCCTTTCCTTTGTTGTGGCTTCCTCCTGAACCTTTATAATGACCATCAATAGTCATTTTCATCTCCTCCTTTGGTGAACTTATCCTAGTCCACTATGAGATGCATGTAGCCTCTTTGTGTAGAAAATATCCTCATCTTCTACCTAATACCTCACCAAGATTCCTCCCGAGATTCAACATTTTGGTATTATAGGTTCTCTCCATTAAAACCTTATGAGATCTCTTCTGCTCTTCTCTATATTTTGCACTCTTGCTCACTTTCTCTAGAGAACTCCTCTTGTTCTGCTCACTTCCAATCCTCAGTGGGAAATGTTTACAACATCTATTGCTGGAAGGTTATGCCACAAGATTCTCCTTATCCTTTTTCTCACATCTCTACTGGATGTAAGGGTTATCAACCATTACCCTTCTCCTCTTATTTCTACATGCATTCACAATTATATTTTTACAAAAGTTATAAAAGTATATGATCAATACATGCAATAATCCACCAAGGAATTATATATCCAATTCCTTTTTTGGTTTGTCTACACAAATTTTCATAGACTCCCTTCTCCAACTTCAAATATTCATCTTGACCCTTTCTATTCAGAGAAAAACCCTAATCTGATACCAAAAATTGATGACCTCCCAACTTATTACTTCCCATAGGTGCATAATTATTGACATTCAATTCTTCTCAACTCAAGTATCTTGATATGTTCTCGATTATTTTAATTGTGCGATCCCAAATATATCTTGAACATGGATTCTAATTCTTTGTTTCTCACACCAGTCTATTAGAGCTCAAATAAGGTGTTACTCCTCCTTAATTCCGTGTGCTCAAAACCATGCGGCTAAACTCAATTCACTAGCTCCCTCTACCTAGTGTGCCTTACTGTAGAACCAAGTACCATGACCACGAATTTAACGTCATTAGGGCTTAACTCTTCATAATATTATCATAATTTTTTCGCCTTTCTTTCTACATCGTTGATCGTCACTGAAATGAMGATCCTGATTATGACTCGGAGTTGAAATGTCTATAGATGATTTTGATCAGTGATCAATCTTGAACATTAATCYCTTTTCCCGATGGATGATTAGAATTTTATGTTGGACTATATCCACTCTCCTTTGTATTGGAGCCCCTCTATTGGAATCTTGTGAGTTKCCACACTTTGAAATGTTAGTTTCAATAGTCTTTCATGTCCCTCTTGGACTATGAATTGTTAATGGCATGTCCACCATCGATATGTCATGAGATATAAAATGGTGAATTCTTCTCCTTTCGATGAATTGTACCAAGTCCTAGTTTTCATCCTTACACATGGGTTCCACATGTCTCTTCCATACTCATCCACATCACTACCACATGTCCACTTATCATTCAATGATTTCACCTCTGGTTCCATGTCAGCTGCCACATGTCACTCTGGTGACCTGCCACATGTATTTTCCTACGTTGTCAGTCTATTCAACTCTGAATAGATCTCCACCATCTATCGATGTCACTCTATCATACCTTCTCCTACTATTGGACCTTGATGGGTCTACTTCGACATCCAATAGAAATTCACCACATGTCTCCCTCTCTACACCGATCTATATCATCCCAAACTCATCTCGACCAATGGTTGTCCTTTTCTCATCGAACTTCTTTCTATAGGGGCATTCACTCAACCCTGAAGACTTAACTCCGATAGCCACTAATCTCTTGCCACATGTCTTCTTCTGGACCACAAACCTACCTATTTCTCCAGTCGATCTACGTCATTGATCATTCACTTATGTCGCCCAATCTAAACCATCGATCAAACTCATCCTTTCAGAGTAATTTTGGTTATGTTACTTTGATACACAACTCCAAAGACTTTGGGATTCTTCATAACGAACTCTAAATTAAGAGTTATCTTCAGCCATATATCTAGATACTAGATATAATCTCAATCATTCATTCTTGACATATGAGCCAAGAAATAATCCGATGAATCTATGGTCCTAATCAACTATTGTTCTTTATCGAACTATTGTTGTTTCTTTCTACGTTGAAAAGGATTTCTTCCTAGTTCTTCAAAGGGATTTGATTCACGATCTTCCTTTACACAAAATAATTCGACTTTTGTTTGTTCCAACCATATTCAAAGTTAACTGGAAACTTGATCATGATCCAATTTGACCATTACAATTATCTTTCACTCTTTGTTAAGGGTTTTATTCAGAATTAACCCTGAAACCTACAACACAAATATACAAAGTCCGATATGGAATTTTAACACTCAATATTGGAACATTAATACAATGAATAGATATTCAATATCACATTACACGAAGGCCTTTGAACGAAATTCCCATGCCACACTCGAAATAGAGTGATTCCATTACTCAATCATCAATATTGTACATACAAATTACATAAGTATTTTCTTCCTTAATGGTATTTCCCACTCTCATTCTCTTTGGTCTGATTTTCTCTCTGGATGGCCTGATTTCCTTTCAATTGGCCACCTCCCTCATGCTTGTAGGCTTAAAATTTTAAATACAAGAGTACTCTGAAACTGTAAATTATTTCAAATCCTAAAAACCCTCATACAAATCCCTTAGGATCATATAGATCCATTAAATCCTCATTCTAGATCCACAATTCACTCAAGAGAGATAAAACCAACCCTAAGATCTCTCTAAGTCCTCACAAATCTCGAGAACTAACTCTATTACAATGCATTCCAAGCCTTCTAGAATTCCTTAAAACATAGGAATTTCAACAATTTCAACAATTAAATCCAAATAAACTCAAGACCCCTAGGTCTAACATCCAAACCAAGTTGATTTTGGAGGAAATATGCTACTGCATCACTTTTTCATCCTTCTTGAGAGTGATTTCTAGTGTGTGTTGTAATCCCAAATCCTTCTCCTCATCCATTATTTCTTTTCTTTTACAACGATTTGATTTTCTTCCTACCTTTTTTACCAAGATATTTAAACCTAAGTCTCTACCCAACTCATCTTCTAACTTCCCATATGATTCTTCCTCAAGAATAACAAGGATGCCTTATTTGGGCCTGGGGCCCGATATGGGATTGATGGGTATTTATTTTCCCAGAGACACAAGGGTCTGGATTCTTGTAGATGGTTGTGGGATTTTGACCTCCTGAGTTGGTATTTCTTCCTCCACTACAGGTATTTCCTATGTTTATTCCAAGGTTTCCTCAGGGTTTCATAGAGATGCATACTTGTTGTTGTATATCACTGATCCTCCACCTCCCCTTCCTGAATTGGGTGGAGGAATTGAAAATGGACCTGGGATGTCTTGAGGAGTGGTTTTTTCTGGGGGCTACTAGGTTATGTACTTAGATGATACCCTTTTTTATTTTAATTCTTCCATTTCTCCTAATCTCTAGGATAACGCTAACTCATCTGGATTTTGGGGAAGATTTTAGCGAAGTGTCCATATTCATGGAAAGCCTTACTTTTGAATGGGATTTTCTCATAGTATACAAGTTGTATGTAGGTCCAGTTATCCAATGTAATCTTTATGGATTCAAGTAATCCATTTTCGAGATACACCTTCACACAAATGTGTTCACAAGATTGGAGGCCCTCTCATGGTCTGGATCGATTAGTGTATATTCCCAGGTTATTTTCTATACTTCTAATGGTCTCATCATTCCAAAAATGCAAGGGAAGGAAAGGGAGATGAACCCAAACTGTAACACCATGTTTTCCCCCATGAATGTAATTATGATGAGACTTCATATAATGTGATTATGAATCATTTATTTATGTGTTGATTAGTATAAAACATGAGAAACCCAAATGATATGGAAAATCCTTGAGTAATTTCCATGATACCACAAGTGGTAATTGTTGAGGTGAAATATTTGAAGTGGGACAAATGGTGAGGCATAATTTCTTAGGTGGATGCTAAGAAATTTAGTGAGGAAAACATCAAACTTGCTTAATAATATTACATACAAATGCAAACATAAATGCACAACTGCCAGTGTACTTGAACCTACATGGAGCCATGCGAGTAGTTATAATGAGACATGATTGGTGGTTGAGGCAATTAATATTGCTGACAAATCTGATTTGTTGAAGAGGAAAGGGTCAATTGAAAAACCTGATAGAAGTACATATTTGGATTTCCCCTTAAAAAATTTGGATCCCTGACTGGAGGTCACTTTGGATAGAGGTCACGGAAATCCCAAGGATTGGAGGAGGAAGAGACCAAAGGTAGAAAACATCACCAATATAAAGAGAGAGCATCCAGAGAGATGCAAGACACACACATACACACACACACACACA
>SNQJ01S0002217.1:73505-146345 GCA_010110895.2 Picea sitchensis
ACACACACACACACACACACACACACACACACACACACACACACACACACACACACACACACACACACATAACATACATGCGAGAGGAGGATATATGTGTAGAGGAAAAATAAATGAAGGAGTAACAGTTTGAAACAACGAATGAGCAACAAAAGGTTTGGAAGAGTTGGTCAGTTTTAGAATCAAAAACATATGGTGCAATTAAAAAAGGATTTTAGTTGCACATATCTGAGAAAGAGAAGAATTTGGAAAATTATTCTTGAAGAAAATAGAAATCTTGTCCAAACAATTGATGATCACCTTGGAACAGAGAAGACCCAGATCTAGACTGGATCTATAGAGGACTCTAGCTTGGTACCTACTGAAAAGAAACTGACATTGTTAAGGGAGTTCATTGAGGGATCATTTAACAAAGAAGGAAATCCTTTTGCAAGGGAAATCCAACATGAAGGGTACCTGATAAAATTGTGGAATTCTTGAGCTCAGTGGGAAGAGGTGAAATTATTCTATTGTCAGTAAAATAAGGAGAGTAACCTTCCTGGATCATTCTAAATATTACAATTAGCTAAATCAATCCATTTGTGGTATCATGTCTTGGCACAGGGGTGGCATGTTGTAGGAAGGCACTCTATAGCATAGCCTAAGGTTGGGAGGAAAGGTGTCCTCTCTTATTCAGTTGGCTATTGCCATTTACTAAACAAATAAGTATTCTTAACTTAATGTGTGGATGTAAATCCATTATTTCATGATTAAATAGGAAATATGTATGTATGAATGATTTCCTAAGTAAAGTGGAGTAATCATGTTTGTTTACCATTGGCCAACCTAGTAGACTTATGAACCCATGAGAATTGTGTAAGGGTAGAGTATATCCCTATGGAGGTTACAAGGCTTTGTATAGAAAGCTTGCAAGATATGAATAAAATCTTCATCTTGAAACTGGTAGAGAGATTCCATAGTCATTGGGAAGGTTCTCTGTGTAGACTCTGAGACCCTTAATTTCGGGGAACCATTATCCTTGAGAGGAAATTTTACATGATGTGGAGAAATCCTTCATTTGACAATGAAAGGAGTGACTTGGTGTCTGGGAGAGCCCTGTTTAGGAGGAGGAACTATAATTCCTGAAAGAGTCACATGTCTTAGGTGGAAATCTTCCAAGATATGCAAATATTCCATCCATATCAAGTGAGAATTCCTTAGTCTATTTAAGAGTGAACTTTGGGACTCTTAAGATTTGGTATAACCTTAGAGAAAACATAGAAGAGACCTTGAAAGGTTTAATTCTAGATTCACGTTGTTACCATGGATAAAATTAGTTTTTTAATATGGGGAGATTCAGAGTCGTTGATTTGATGGAGAGAACATATTTGGACCATTGGTCGAAGGGTATTATCATCGGAGTGACTAGATGGGGAAATTTTTTAAGAGTCTGATAGAGAAACACCAAGTCAACAATRATTGTCAACATTTCGTAGTGTGGCTAGGATTATTTCTAGATCGTCATATCCAAATACTAATGTATTGGAGTAAGGACCATTAGAGGTCTGAGAAGAGGGTTAGAGTATGAGTCCTATAAAAAGGAATCATGAAGATCGTGGATCTCTTGGGGAATTTTCCACGATATCTTAGATGTTTTATCTAGCTTGAATCGCTCCAAAGAGGAGGGTCCCTAAATCTTAACTAGTGGATAGATGTAAATCCCAATGCATACAATGTCCATTGGATAAGAAGAATGTGGGCCATCTGATAGTAGAAGTGCATGTATTAGGAGGGGTCCACGATATATAAATGGAAATGCCCCGATGGAAAGGGGCTTCAAGAATAGAGATAAACCATTGATCGATGCACGACGAGTTGATCTCATTTGTAGATTCCATGGCTCATGTTTGTAATATATAGACTGGATGATTGGAGGTATACCATTCACGTGGGTAGAGGTATTGAGGTAATCATAGCCATTGTAAACTCGGGTCCAAGGACGATTAGATCCATAAGTACGATCCATCAAAGTAGTGACATCTGAGAGGATTTCAACCCTAGCACTTGAGCATCCTGACGAAAATGAGTCTGAACAACTTCATATCATTGTTCTAAGGTTGAGGAGTAGTTTTGACTTTCTGATTGGGGATTTCCAGGCTCTTAATCACCATATCCAAACCCATAGTGATTTTATATGGTGAATTCAAAAAGTTTAATATACTCCGTGTTGTAATAAGAGAAGTCCTCACATAGGCACAGATGGACCCAAATATTCATCCCAAGAAATAAAAATGAGAAAACCAAACATCCTACTAGCCTAAGAGTGAATAGGGGGTTGGGTGTGTTACACAAACTGGAAATTTTGAATGGATGTTGTTCTCAGAACTAAAATTAGGAGTCCAATGGTCAAGATACATACCTCAGGATCCCATGAAATAAAGTCTCTATCAAACTTGTGTTCAAACAAAAAGGAAAATAAAGTCTTACCACAGAAGGAATACTAGATATTCCCTTGGATGAGAGGTTTCCAGTTCATTTTGATCTAGATATCCATGGCATGAGGGGATGGCTATATCCTAGTGAATTGTCTAATGATCCCATTCTCAACGAATCTTAGGGAGAGGTTTTTGGAGGAGGCAGCATGAAACGAGACCTTCGCGATTTTGTACATCTTCCTGATGAATCTCGATGGGGGTTCCCTCATCGTTTTTGTAATGGTTGAAACCAGATATTGAAATGCATCTATGCCCAACTAGGTGGGGGGAGGAGGAGAGGGAGGATCCCCTCCACCAGGAGTTGACACCATGAGGGAACTGTTAAAATTTTGATATGTTTGTTTAACTATAAAAAATGTGACATCATTGTCACCCAACCATAGGCATCCACATATTCCACCCCCGAGCACAATAACATTTTCTTAGATATAATGATTCTAACAATTCCACACTAGAATTAACAGATAAACCCTAACTAGAAACACCATTGCTTCATCAGTAGAAAAATACCAATAAAGTGTACCTTTACCAAGAGAAGTGCACAAGAAGAAGATACCAAAAAGACTTGTGCCCTAGTTGCCACTGCTACTCCTTAGACTTGCACCCTATCTACCACTACTTCTCCTTAGACTTGCACCTTAGTTGTTGCCATAGTTCCTCCTTAGAATTGCACACTATTGTTTGAGTGAGTATGTGTGTCCAAATGAGATAGGCGCCTCCTTATTTATACTATCATTTCCAAGTGACTTTTCCAACTAGGACCAACTTCTCTTTCTGGAGCCTTCAAATACTTTATTATTATTCTCCTTGGGAGGACTTATCTTCTAGGGTTTTCACACATTTTTTTAATGGTTCTATTATTTCTGGAATATTCTATTCTAAGTACAAAGGTTACACTTGGAGGTTAATACCTCCTGCAACTACCAAAACATCAACTCTCCCTCTTATCTAGGGAGGTACTAACTAAGTTGTTCTTCATGTAATTATATCAAACACATCCATCCATCTCACATGGCATGGGAAAGACTCGCATTGTCTTACAGACCAGTCTACAGGTATCTTTACCATAGCCATACATGTTATCTCATGATCAAACAGATCATGTCTCAAGTAGCATAGCCACACATGCCATCTCATGATCAAACAAATCATGTGTCAAGTAGCATGGCCACACAGGCCATCTCATGATCAAACAGATCATGTCACAAGTATCACCATCATAGCCACATAGACCATCTCATGATCAAACAGATCATGTCACAAGTATTACCATCATAGCCACACAGGTTCTGCCATAGTCACACACAGACTATCTAATGGTCATGTCACAGTCATGCATCTGGGGCCTCATCAACAAATGTAGCATCTATATAGTGGGAACAACGTCATCATCCTTTCATAACTTATGTCATTACATGGATTTCATCTAGCTCACACAGAACTATGAATATAGCTCATACAAAACTATGTAGCCATCCAACTCACACAAAATATGGAATACGTAGTTGAGCCAGTTACACAGAGCTATGCTACTACCCAATCCGAATGAATTCTCGAAAACTATAACTCACCATCTCACACAGAATTTGGAAACCATCCCTAGAGATATTTCTTCTGGTTGGCACACCATGCATCCATCCCACAGTGACTTGGCATATAACCATGAGGTTTAGGCGATGTAGTGCACACACACTACCCATCTATCCCAAGGATAGGAAACACCTCCAACCACACAAGTTGGCCCTCCAACTTAAAAATCTAGGAAATGCATCAACCCCGAAGGATTGGCATCTGCTAACCTTGTACAAGGTCATGTTGACTAGTGCCGTAGTCACTAATGTGCCTGTAAATGACCACCTGTTTCTGACACAATCTACAAGCTACTACCCCAAGAATCACATGTGTGACTCATCACTCCCTCTTATGAGGGACTTCCTTCTAGAACATGCCAATATTGTCCCTAAATTACACAAACTTCATCCTTTACGGAATCTTGGTCAACACTATTATATGCTCACCTTTAGAAACATACTAGAGCTTCAGTGCTCCCTTCTGCATCATATCTCTGATATAATGGTACGTGATCTTGATATGCTTGGACTTGTCATGAAACAACGGATTCTCTGACAACTTCACACAACTCTGTTTGCACACCATATACAAGTTGCCTCTAACTCAAGATCAAACAATCCTCCAAGAAGCTTCTAAAGCCACACTGCTATATACTTTGCCTTAGCCATATTGAGTACCACACTAGTCTGCTTCCTGTTGAACCATGAGATCATAGCTAATCCCAAAATGAAGCAACATCCAGATGTACTCTTTTGGTACATGAAACTACCAGCCCATTCTGAATCAGTATAGCCTTGTAGGATTATCTCATGATCCAAAACATATCTGAGTCCATGGTCAATTGTACCTTTCAATTACCTCAACACATGCTTTGTCACAACCAAGTGAACACGCCTTGGTTCAACCATATATTGACTTAAGGTGTTCACCGCAAAGCATATATATGGTCTAGTGTTCATCAAATACATCAACAAACCAATAATATGTTTGTATATGGTGACATCCACTATCTTTGAAGAAGTATGACTCAATAACTTCAGGTTCATCACCATGGGTGTGGGAATGTATTTACAATCCATCATATCAAATCTATTTAGGATTTATACTGCATATTTTCATTGGCATAGGAAAATCTCATCCAATTTCTGCCACACTTCTAGACCCAAAAAGTAATGAATCATACCCATTTCTTTAATTTTGAACTCAAATGCAAGCTTTCTTTTGCATTATGTGATGAGCTTCTTGTCCCCTATTATAAATAGGTCATCCACATATAACATTAATATCACTGGTCCACTATCTTAAACCTTGTAGTAAAGGTTAGGATCTTCTTTACTCTTGATAAACCCCAAGCTCATCAGAAAGATATCAATTCTACCGTACCATGCCCTAGGTGTTAATTTCAATCCATACAAGGATGTCTTCAATCCACACACATGAGTCTCTTTGTCATGTGTCTTAAATCCTTATGGTTTCTCCACGTACACTTCTTCTTCCACTACACCATTCAGGAAGGATGTCTTCACATCCATCTCATATACCTTCCATTTCATCACTGCATCTATCACAAGTATATCTCTAATCAAAGTGTACCTTGAAACAAGAGAAAATGTCTCTTCAGAATCTATTCCTTCTTTTTGGGAGAATTCACCAACCATGAACCTTTCCTTGTATTTATCGATACTATCATCTGTTGAGTGTTTTGTCTTGTAAATCCATTTCTAAATCACAAATAATTTCTCCTTCGGTATCATAACCACATCCCAAACATCATTCTTAATGATGGACTGGTATTCCTCAATCATGGCATCCTTCCATACTTTATTTTCTGCAATCTCTTCATAATAGGTAGGTTCAACATCAATGATATCGCATAACAATGACACATAACTGGAATTTGGTCGAGGTTTCTTACTTTCTATGAAATATCCATCTGGGGAACCATACTTCTCAACATGCTAAATAATTTTATGAGCCCAAGATGGTCTTATTTTATTTGTATTTGATTCTGTAGGTCTCTATGGTTCTACCATGTCATGTTCCTCTGGACCATGCTCCTTTGGCACAACATCATTACCAGCATCTAAGTCTGTGACTACTCTAGGAGCTACATGTTCCTTATCATGGATCTCATGTGTATGATGTTGCCTTGATCTACTTAAGGTTGCATCCTCGTCAAAGGTAACATCTCTTCTAATCTCGATCTTTCAGTAACCAGGGATGTAGACTCTATATTCCTTTGATGTTTCACTATATCCAACAAAAACACCCTTCTTTCCTAAAGGACCAAAATTTGATATATTATCCTTGGGAACATGTGCATACACTAGAAAACCAAATATCCGCGGGTGGATGACCTCTCGCTTTTCTCATTTAAACATTTCTTCTGGTGTCTTGTTCCCAAGTGCACGTTGAGCACTTTTGTTCTGCACATGACCAATATTCCTAGTTTCTTCTGCCCGTAGGTGCATAGACAATTATTGATCATGAATCATGGCCTTTACTGCCTCCATTATCATGTATTTAACTCTTTCTACTACACCATTTTGTTGAGGATTGTAGGGAGTAGAGAGCTCCCTCTTAATCCCAACTTCTCTACAAAATGTGTTGAATTCATCTGAGTTGAACTCTCCTCCATTATCTTACCTCAAAATATTTATCTTCCTTTTAGAAATATTTTCTACAAGAGCTTCGAATTATTTGAATTTTCTAAATACTTAAATTTTTTATTTCACGAAATAAATCCAAGTCTTATGTGATATATCATCAATAAATGAAACATAATATACATACCCGCTAAGTGAAGTAGCTGACATCGGTCCACGTACGTATGAATGTGAGATGTCCAAATATCCTTTAGCTTTGTTTTCACTGCTTGGAAATGGATTATTCATGTTCTTTCCTTGTGCGCGTCCTTTTCATGTTCTTTCATGATCCACCTAAATCTCTGGAAAACCCGTTACCATCTTTCTTACGATTGGTAATTCTTTGTAGTGTAAGTGAGAAAACCTTTTATGCCATAACTAACTTGGATTTATTATGTTGTGTACTAATGTTGAATTTGAGTGTCCCTTTAACTTGTATAAACTTCCTTCTTGGACAACAATCACAATAACATCATCAAGAGTCTTTCCTCTTGGCCACATGAGAACTTCATCATCAATAAAAGTGACTTTGAATCCTTTATCTTCCAATTCTAAGATGGAAAGGATATTTTTCTTCAAACTGAGTACATACAAGACATCCTATATCTTCAAGGGTTTTCCAGAATCTAACTTGTATGAGGTTTCTCCTACTCCTTTGATGGGATACTGATATTCATCATCGAGCTTCATCTTATGAGGTGAATATTTTTGAACCAAATCTGAGACAGAATCCTTGTAACCAATCATGTGATTAGAAGCACCACTATCAACAAGCCACGTGTCACTTCCATGAGCGATTGTTCCTATAAGAGATGATATCAATGCATGTTCTTCACTTGAATGATAATATTTTGTTCTTTTCTAAGAAGGTTCATCATATTCTACGAAATGAGCTTGATGTCTCTTATTTTTTCCCTTTTTGGCCTGCTCTTTCTTGAGAGGACAATTTCTTGCAATGTGTCCCATCTTCTGGTAGTTGTAACATTTGTTGCTTGAATAATTTTTTTGAGATTTTCGTTACTTTTGAAAAATTTTGGGGGGATGATCCTCTTTCCTTCTCTTTCCTTTTCCTGCATGTAGTGCTAGAGCTTGATCATCATTTCCCAACTTCTCTTCTCTTGTTGCAAGTCTAGATTCTTCCTAAGTGCAATCTTCCCACAACTTGTTGAACTTCATTATCTTTCTTCTAGAACTGATTCCTTGAATAAATGATTCCCAATATTTTGGGATACCATTCAATGTAGTCATTATTATATATGCTTCTCCAATTGTGTCTCCAATAGATTCAAGTTTTTCTTTGATTTGAGACACCCTTGTGAAGTAAGATTGAATGGTTTCTGAATTCTGCATCTTCACATTCTTGAGTTGTGTCCTCAAGGTCATATTTTGGTTGATGTTGTTGTGTTCTCAAGTTCATCTTTTTGTTGATGTTATTTCCTTCATACAATCGTGATAAGGCATCAAACATTTGGTTTTTGGTCTTCAATGATGATACATGTTGGATCAAGTGATCCTAGAATGCAATGATCCTCTTTTCCTTAACTAGATTCATCTTGTTCTTTTCCTTAGCTTCATGTACCTCTGGCTCTACAACTTATTATTCAATAAAACCCTCTAGATAATTTTCCTCTAGAAGGAGAATCACTCTATACATCCATGCTCAGAAGTTGTCAGCACCCTCAAGCTTTTCATCAAGCTTAGAATTGATAGTCATTTTCCCCCGAGCATTAGAAATATGACGTAAAATATAATAGTTTGTAGAGATGGAATTTGAACTTACCAATGGATGTGCTATATCAAGGTGACCTCCTTTCTCAAAGAATCAAATTAAACTCAACCTTTAAATTCCATATTCCTTGACCTAGGGTTTTATGATAAAACCCTAATTTTTTAACTTCAAAAATTTGCAGATCTGATCTGGGGAAAATATGTACCCTACTTAGGTGACCTTCTTGGTGGGTGCAGTAAGTTCTCAACGAGATTGAAAATGGGGGAAACTAAGGATATTCCTTGCATTGGTTAGACCGTTATGAAGGAAACCAACTCTGATCCCATGTTAAACTTTTTATATCCTCGTTTAACCATAGACAATGTCACATCATTGTCACCCAACCATAGGTATCCACATATGCCACCCCTGAGAACAATAACATTTTCTTATATAGAATGGTTCCAAAAATTCCACATTATAACCAACAAATAAACCCTAACCAAAAACACCATTGATGCAACAACAAAACAATACCAATAAAGCGTACCTTTACTAAGAAAAGCACACAAGAAGAAGATACCATAAAGACTTACGGCCTACCTGCCATTGTTGCTCCTTGGACTTGTGCCCTAGTTGATACCACAGTTCCTTATTACACTTGTGAACTATTTTCTAATTGATTTTATGTGGCCAAATGAGCTAGGCACCTCCTTATTTATACTATCCTTTCCAAGTGGGGTCGACTTCTTGAGCCTTCGAATACTTTATTGTTATTCTCCTTGGACTGACTTATCTTCTAAGGTTTTCACACATTTGTTTAATGGTTCTCTTACTTCTGTAATATTATATTCTAAGTACAAAGGTTGCACTTCGAGGTTAATACCTCCTTCAGCTACCAAAACATTAATAGGAACTAGGGTGATCCAGGTGGATATTGGTGGCCACCCACCTATTCCAACTGCCTCCTATTGATAGTTTTTAGTTCAACATGTTCTTATGTACTTATTTGTAATTATGGGTTCTACACTTCCATGGTTTTTTGAATCTCGGTGGAGACTGGTGCTCGCCCACCTAATCCAGTTGCCTTTTTTGGATGTTTTCATGCCAACACATCTTTGTGTACTTACAGGGCCGTTTTAGTGCCCTAAACAATGTTATTTTGGTTTACCACAGTAAAACTAAAGACATAGTCAAATTTGGACAGTGTAATGTGTATTTATTGAAAATACCTTTCCAATAGGCTATCAAGTGCCTAAAATGAAGGTCGTATGCAAAAGTTACAACCCTGGGAAGTTGAGGTACCAACTTGCCCATCGAGACCCACATAACTTTTGGTGTTTCATCTTCTAGGATTAGGTTTTTGGATGTCTACGGTTTTGGAATTCATGAGTAATGTTAAAAATTCCTCTGGATCCTCATTGTAATCATTTCTTCTCAGACAGATGCGCATAGCAGCCACATCTCTTCTCATAAATAGCTACCACCATTTGAGCAAGTTGTTTTTAGTTATGTAGTTTTACAGTTTCAACCTATTTCGTTTATTCAATAGAAGATATTGTTCACTGGATATATGTTGTTTTTCTACATATCTCTGTGTTATTATATCCATTCTATAAATCAGTTCATTCTGCTCATAAATATGGACTAGTGGTATCAGAGCAGTCTCCTCTTCATTTAATTTTCTTTGTGCATGTCCCCGACAAGATCTAGGTACAAGAAGTTGGGACTCAAACCAGTCAAGCCTTTGTACGATCGATCACACCGAACCTGACAACAACCCATGGGGAATGAAAAGAAATATGATGGAGCAAAATATCATTTTAAAATGTTGCTCGAGGAATCCCTTTCCCAACAAAGGAACAAAATGATGGACAACTTTGAATAGATCCTTCGACAACTTCCCATAGGAGATGCATCTTCATCAAGAAATCATGCAACCCCCTTAAAAGTACAGGCAAATTTTGATATTCCATTATTTTAAGGACTGATAGATGCAAATATTGTAGATAAATGGTTGAATCTGCTCAAAGGGTATTTTTTGGTTCACAATTTTTTCAATAGGGAAAATATTACTTTTTCACTCCTCAAGGCCATCCCCAATGTTAAGGACTGGTGGGATACTTACTCTGAGAAAAGGGACATAGAGGAATATACAATATTTGTGGTCACCCCCACATGGCATTCCTTCAGGGATGCCATTAAAGAACAATACTACCCTATTGGAAGCTACGAGGACTAGTACACTAGATGGACCACCCTATGTCAGGAAATGGGCTAGACAATACCATATTTCACCAATATTTTCCATACCCTGCGCACCAAATTAGGTATAAGGGAATATGAGCAACATATGGTGCTCAAATACCGTGACTATTTTCATAGATACATTGAAAAATAAATGTATTTTCTAGACATCGCATCATTGGGTACGACTTATAGATATGCTGTCAAGATCAAGCATAAATTTAAGCAGAAGAGGAGAGAGTTTGGATCTGCAAACTCCTCATAGTTGAAGTAGGGAAAAGGCATCCCAAACCCACACAACAAGGGACAAAGAAAATATGTCCACTCTCAGGATAACCAATCCAATCCACAACAAAAGAAGGGTAATGAGAAGTCAAAGAAGGACACAGGAAAATGGTGTGAATACCATAAAATCCCTTGGCACAACACCAAAGAATGTCACTCCAAGTAGTCACTTTTGGTCGAGATGAAACCTTCCAAGACAGAGGCCAATTCTGACTCCAAATCAAATCCATAAGGAGGGAAGATGATTATTGATGCTAAACCCAGTGCAATTGTTGCTACCACTAAAGTTCAGCCTAGCGCACCAAAAGAACCCGAGGAAGGGGAATGCCTCTTTCACTCACAGATGTGGGTAAAGGGGGCTCTGCTTCATTTCATTTTTGATAGAAACAGTCAAAAGAACTTGATCTCAGCATAGGTCATCAAGTAGTTGGACCTGCCAATGACACTGCACCCACAACCCTACACCATCGATTGGCTTCGCCAAGGAAGAGACCTTCGTGTCAACCAACAGTGTCATATGCCCTAAGACATCAAGCCTTTCAAAGATGAGGTATTGTGTGATATTGCTTCCCTTGAAGTTTGTGATGTTATTTTAGGACAACCATATTTGTGGAAGCTACATGTTGTGTATAATTCTATACCCCGCAGTGTTATTATTACTTTGGGTAGACAATTGTACATGATACCAGAGGTAGCGTCGCCTACTGCTATTTCTTTAATCTCTGCTAAGAAATGCAGTAAGGTCATTTCACAAACCGAGAAATTCATCTTCTTTGTGATCCATGCTCACAGTAAGCATAAGGTTGTTTCCACATCCGTGGCCTCTACAAAAAGGCTATCTTTGCAGCAGAAGCAAGCAGACGAGATCGTGGAAGAGTACAGAGACATATTCTCCTCACCCATCGCGGTACCAACGCACTGCCAAGTCAAACATCCAATTGATCTAACCCCCAGTGCACCTATGCCTAATGGACCAGTCTATCGTCGCTCACTGATGGAAAATGACGAAATCAAGCGTCATATACAAGAGATGCTTCAAAACGGGCACATCACAGTCAGGAACCGGTACCCAATTCCCAGAATTGATGACCTTATTGACCAACTCAAGGTGGAAAAGTTCTTTAGCAATATGGACCTAAAGTCTTGTTACCACTAGGTTCCCATCAAACCAACTAATGTATGGAAGAAAACTTTCAAATCTAAATAATGTCTCTTTGAATGGTTGGTCATGCCATTGGGCTTAACATATGCACCAACCACTTTCATGAGGTTGATGGATGACCCTTCAAAAACTCTTTTGTGGTGGTATATTTGGATTACATCCTCATATTCAACAGAACTTGGGAGGAGCACATGCGACATATTCATCAGGTTTTGAGCACTCTATGGAAGAACAAGTTATATTCCAACTTGGAAAAATAATCCTTTGGCATGAACATGGTCTAATACTTGGGCTACATTGTTGATGAGCATGGGGTACATGTTGATCCAGCTAAGATCCAAGTCATTTGTGATTGGACAACCCTGACCACACTAACCGAGCTTCATATATTCTTGGGACTAGCCAACTTCTACCGACCGTTCATATTGGGATTCTCCCATATTGCATGGGCCCTCGACCAAGTGACCAAGGGAGGTGGTAGGGAAAATTTCGCATTGGAGAAGGAACAACAACAATCATTTGATGATTTAAAGAATCACTTATGCTCAGCTCCAGTACTCTCCTTACCCGATCTAAAACAACCGTTCAATATTGAGACTGATGCATCTGACTATGTTGTAGGCATAGTTATCACTCAAAATGATCATCCGATAGAATACCATAGTGAGACACTCTCAGATACTATCCGAAAATACGCCACCCATGATAAGGAAATGGATTCCATTGTACAATCTTGTCGTCAATGGAAAAATTACATTATGAGAAAGGAGATAATCATCCACATTGATCACAAGTGTCTGCAATTCATACAGACACAGGGGAAGTTGCAGAACAACCACCATCAAAATTGGTCCACCTACATGCAACAGTTCCATCTCAACATCAAGTATAAGACAGGGAGCACAAATCGTGTCGCTAAATGTCTCATTCGACCTCCCCTGGATGCACTCACCACCGTGCTCCATTCCTATGTACATGAGGCATATGGCTAGCCACAACTTAACAACAAGATCCAGACTTCGCCACCACCTATCAACTCTTGGGTACATGTGCGAATGTCACCAATTTTCACATTCAGGATAGACTGTTATGCCATCTGGGAAATCTTTGTTTTTCTGCAATCGAGCATGCAAATCTGATTTGGGAGGCTCACTACAGTCGGATGGTAGGAAATTTTGGTGTGGAAAAAATTGTGGTCGTTCTACATAAACATTTTTATTGGCAAAAAATTCGACAGGACGTCAACAAGTGTATCATATCTTGCACTACCTATGACATTTCCAATCCATCCAACAAGAAGCAAGGATTATACACCCCTCTTCCCACTCCCGAGAAGCCTTAGGAATCCATATCAATGGATTACATGTCTGGCCTTCCATCCACCAAGCAATGCAATGATTTTGTATTTGTGGTCGTTGATCAGTTTTCGAAGATGGCCATCCTCATAGCCTAAAAGAAGGGCATCACAACGACAGATACTACCAAGCTCTTCTTCAAATGAGTGTGGGTCCATTTTGGGATACCACAGATCATCATCTTTGATTGGGATAGATGGTTCCTCAACACATTTTGGTTGAGTCTCTAGTCACTATTGAACGCCAATCTCACTAAATTCACTGCTTTCCACCCCCAAGCTAATGACCAAACATAGGTCATCAATGAGATGATTGTGCGCATCCTACGCATGTACAAATATAAGCATCCACATACATGGGATGAGAGTCTTCCCTATGTTCAACATAGTTACATTAGGGCTCTCCATAGCTCCACCAACCATAGCCCATTTTAGGTGGGACTGGGATTCCAACCCTTGGGTCCCATTGATGTTGCACTACCTCTTGAAACCACACAAACAAAATCTTCCCATGTTTAGACTGAGACCGAAAAAGACACCAGATTCATTAAGTGGATTTAGCACATCTTCCAACAGGTCCATGAGATTTTGAAGAAAGTCAATGCTAAGTACAAGCAGTGCCATGATCAATAAAGGGTATCGCACCAGTTTCAGGTGGGAGACAAGGTCTTGTTACATTTTCATAAAGAGCACCTTACAGGGCCCCATCAGAAGCTTTGCCCACTTCACTATGGGCCTTACACTATCACCAAGGTTATGGGTAGCAATTATTTTGAGCTCAACACTCCACCCTTCATTGGATTGCACCCAGTGTTCAATGTGGACCTCCTTTGGCCATATTTTCCACCATTATTTTACACCTCAGAGATCACATAATAGCTGACACCAATAGAGCTCAACCCTGACTTCATGGAACAAGCATCCACTAATCAGATAGTGGAAACACAGGTCAAGGTCACTCGCCAGCAGATGATCCATATTTATCGGGTTTCCAAGGAAGGGAAACTCCTACACCAAGGAAAGTGGCTCACTTGGGGCCAAATTCAATAGAAGTTTCCTCACCTAATGGGAGAAATCAATGCAATGGAGACCATTACTTATTAAAGGGGGGGGACTAATCCAGGTGGATATTGGTGGCCACCTACCTATTCCAACTAGCTCCTCTTGACAGTTTTAGTTCAACACATTCTTTTGTACTTCTTTGTAATTGTTAGTTCTACACTTCTGAGGCTTTTTGAATCCCTACACATATTCCAGGTGGATATTGGTGGCCTCCCACCTAATCGAACTGGCTTATTTTGGATGTTTTCATGTCAACACATCTTTTTGTACTTTCAAGGTCGTTTTGGGGCCCTAAACAATGTTTTTTTTGTTTTCCATAGTCAAACTATAGACGATGTTAGAGTTAGATGGCGTAATGAGTATTTCTTGAAAATACCTTTCCAACGATCTATAACGTGCCTAAAACAAAGGTTGTATGAAAAATTTATGACCCTGGGAAGTTGAGGTACCAACTTACCCATCGAGGCCCACACAACTTTTGGCATTTCATCTCCTATGGTTAGGTTTTTGGATGTCTAGGGTTTTGAAATTCATGAGTAATGTTAAAAAGGCCTTTGGAGCCTCATTGTAATCATTTATTCTCAGATGAATGTGCATAGCAGCCACATCTCTTCTCAGAGATAGCTACCACCATTTGAGCAAGTTGTTTTTAGTTCTGTAGTTTTACAACTTTAGCCTGTTTCATGTATTCAATAGAAGATATTTCTCACTAGATATCTATTATTGTTATTCATATCTCTATGTCATTGTATTTAGTTTGTTAGACAGTTTGTTCCTCTCATAAATCTGGATCATAGGGTTCATAGGTTAGTTGCACAGAGTTGTAGAGCCAAAAAATTCAATTATCAATGTTATTCTCTATCACACCAAAATGATTAGAAATGGATTAGACAAGTGTTATAAACACATCATGAAATGAGTAATGAAATAAGAGTTGCATATCAAATACCTAAGTATCATTCTCAATTAAACTCAAATCATCATTCCTTCATAACCTACTTCCATATTCCACATCATATCCTTTCCTCTATTCTAATATGTTGGAGCATTGACTATATCAACCTAACTCCAAGTATAACCCATAAGTGGAAATGTCTACTATATCAACCAAACATCCCCAACATGCAACTAGTAGTTTCCATCACACGCCTATGGGAATGTGGCTTAACATGGTTATCCCACAACTCCAAGATTTGAAGGATAAATGGTGGGAAATACCTCCATCCCTCTTGATAGAAATAGGGTTAACACTGTATCATTGACCATATTGTGTCATTTTTTTTATTCTTAAATATACACCATTGAATAACCAATTTGTGCAACATACTTCCTGTCAAACCTACACATGTTCACCTCTAGGCTTGTATGGGTCACCAAGAACTCCTAAGATTGATTAAAATTTATTGTTATTTGAAAAGAATGCATGTTATGATGTTGATTCATGTAATGGATAACGATGTTTTTCTATTTCACAACATATAACAATGGAAGTGAATGGTGAAGCATAGCATGGAAGACACATCACACTTATGAGATGAGGAATATGACTATCGGAGGGATATAGAAACCCCTCCAGATATGGTAACCATTGTAATAAGTATGAAGGCAAATAATGACATACTCATGAGAGCTCAGGATGAACAGGTAGAGTTGACTGCAATTTTACTTCAAATCTTGTCTGAGATTTTGAATCATTTGCAACAAGACCCTAGTAATGAAGAGTTACAAAAATTGGAAAGATTGAAAACCCCTTCAGATGCCCAAAAGAAAGGAATATCCCATAGTTATATAGGAAAGAGTTCTTCCAAGAGGAGGCATCATAATTCCAAGAAAGGTAAATTTGGTGGGAGTATTTTTCACAAAGTCATCTAGCATGAACATTTATTCCAAAGCATTTTCTAGTAGTGACACTAGATCAAGTATTCCTAAGAGGAAATGGAAGATCCATTCACATATTTCCCTGAATGAATAATACAATAAGGCTAAACGACCTACCTTTGATTGAGAAATTAAGAAAGGAGAAAAATTTGAGGCTTGGTTGTTGGGTTTAAATAAGAATTTGCGGGAACACAATTACTCAGACAATAATAAGGCAAAGATTTCCATATTTAATCTGAATGAAGGAGATTCCATATGGTGGGAGAATCTTGAGAAGATCAAAGGAATGAAGGAAAGAAAAATAACCTGGAAGCAATTTGAGAAATACTTCTGAAATGCATACCTATCAGAGAAGTATTATGATGATAAAATCAAGGAATTCCATGATCATAAGTTGGGACAACTTACCATGGATTCATATGCCAAGATATTTATGGAGTTGTTGAAGTAGGTTTCTTACCTCAAGGATGAGAAAGAAAGGACACAATGTTTTCTCAGTGGATTTCCACAGTCCTACCAGAATAGAATTGAGTTTGAAAAACTCAAGACCTTGGAGGACGTTGTCAATAAGGCCAAGTGTTGCTATGATCAATATAAACATAAGCATGATCCTTCTAATGAGTGGAAGAGAAAGTATAAGAATTAGATTCAAATCTTTCTCATACAATAATTTGAAGAGGGGTGCACAGTTGGGTCAATCAAGCATAAGTGTGCATCAACAAAAATTTCCATATCATAGTGGAAATAAACCAATAGAGAAGGAAAGATAAAGAGTAGAGGAACATAAAAAAGGACCTTTGCAATGTTAGGGATGTGGAGAATCAAACCTGTTGATGGATTTACCTAATAAGAAACAAGATGGCAAGAAATTTTATCATGTGCAGAGATTTGTTACTATTAATGATCTGGTTAGGAGTGTGCCAAGGATATATGTAGCCATGGAGAATTGACAAGCAGACCACCAAGCCTCAGTAGTAGAACTGGAAGGTAAAATATTCGAGCAACCTGTTTCTATTTTGATTGAGCCTAGATCTAACCTTGGTTATGTTTCACCTCAATTTGTTTAAGAATGTTCCTTACATAATAAGAAGCATGTGAAGGCATGGTTGGTCTAGTTAGCCACCAAAACTTAGAGAAAAGTGGCATACATAATATAAGCTTGTCCATTTGAGATGAGTGGACTGCATACTCAAGCACCCTTGAACATCCTACCTTTGGGATCATACAATACATTATTAGGTATGGATTGGATGGCTACCCACAAGGAAAAATTAAACTGCTATGAGAAGGTTTTGGAATGTGAAGATGAGGAAGGAAATGCAAAATTTTTACAAATAATTTGAAAGTTGGTGTCAGTTAGACAAATATCGGCATTACAACTTAAGAAACTCAGTTGGAAAGGGTGCCCCTTGTAGCAGAAGGAAAGGAGTTGAAGGTTGAATATCACCCTGTGTTGTGGGAGTTTAAGGATGTATTTCCAGAGAAACTATCTAGACTACCTCCCAAGAGAGATCTTTATTTTTTGATAGATATCGTGCCTAGAGTAGTACCTATTGGTTTTCTTCATATAAGATATAAGAGATATTCAATGTATTATTACAATGATGAGTGTTCCATATATAGGGAACATAAGATGACCATCCATGAAAGGATGTGTCCCTTCAATAATCAATAACTATTTATTATTATCATTTTACTTATTATATATACTATATTTAATAATCAATAATAATTGTATTATTAATTATTATCTTTAGAGAATGTCTTCCCGATGTTTTCCAAACATCAACACTCCCTCTCAATGAGGGAGACATTCTGCAACATGTCACTCTTGTCTTTGAAGTATACAAACTTCACCCTAGACTCATGACACTTGTCTGTCAGTCTTGGGAGACATCTCTCTTCCACCTGAACCGAGGATAAACTCCTTTTGTGGCTCTCCCTCTGAGCCAATTAATTCAGGCTCACTCTGGGTTCGCACGTAATAACATATAACATATTGAGTCTTTATCATTCCTTGTCAAATCACCATGACTAGGACAAAGACTATACCAAGATCTTTCACCACAGGCACACTCCTATGAGTGAATGTTGGCTTGATGCTAACCGACACGTGGAAAGAACTTCAAGCCCCTTGAGTCCATATTATTCCTTGTCATGATCAAGGAAGGACTACGTCTTGGCCCATTTATCACAAGTGCACCTTTGTGATAAATGTATCCTATCTCCCTTGGTCTGCAACTCAATGTAGGAGAAGTTATGCCCAATGTTGAAATATCAACACTCCCTCTTAGCTAGGGAGGTATCTTTACATAGTAGTACACAACTACTATCCAGAGACATGCAGTCTCCACCAGTGGTACAAAACCACCATAGTAGTAAAATATTTGTCACACATGGCACTCCCAGGTGGACTTCTAGAGGCTACTCCCTCTAGGAACACTTAGGGTCAACTCCCCATAGTGTGAGACATCAAGGGTCAATTCCCTTGACATGTCCTCATGTTCTCTGAACATGGGACGATGGGCTATAAACCCAAATGAACTTATTCCTTCTCGAATAAGTTTCCTCACAGATCAACTCAACTCAATTCACAGAGGAGTACGATATGTAGAAAGTTTGTCACACATGGCACTCCATGTGGACTTCTAGAGGCTACAACCTCTGGAAACAC
Source organism: Picea sitchensis (assembly GCA_010110895.2). NCBI lineage: Eukaryota > Viridiplantae > Streptophyta > Pinopsida > Pinales > Pinaceae > Picea > Picea sitchensis. The sequence goes on from SNQJ01S0002217.1 coordinate 92,567, forward strand.
TAGGGTCAACTCCCATAGTGTATGACGTCAAGGGTCAACTCCCTTGACATGTCCTCATGTGCTCTCCACATGGGACGTTGGGTTATAAGCCGAACCACACTTATCCCTTCTCGGATAGGTGCCCCACTTATCCCTTATCGGATAAGTGTCATCACAGATCAAATCAACTCGGTCACATAGGAGTACGATCTGGAGAATGTCTCAGGAAGCTGCAAACATCAACACTCCCTCTCAGCGAGGGAGGCATTCTTTGCCACACCAAGTCTGTCACGAAAGTACTTAAACTGCATCCTGGTTTGGTAAGAACATCAACAACCTTCTCATCTATAGGAAGGTACTGCACCAATACTTCCTTCCTTTGCACCATGTCTCAGATGAAATGGTACTTGATCTCATTGTGGTTCTATTTGTCATGAAACACTGAATTATCAGAGATCTTCACACAACTTTGGTTACTATAATGAATAATGGTGGAATCCAACACATGTTCATATAGATCTGCAAGGAGCTTGTGAAGCCACGCTACTTCATGGATTGTCATACTTAATGCAATGTATTATCCTTTTGTTGTGCTCAACACCACAAAAGTTCATTTCCTGCTACACGAGGAAACCATGAAAGATCCTAAAGTAAAGCAACACCTGAAGGTGCTCTTTCTGTCCACTGCACTCCTTGCCCAATCAGAGTCAATATATTCCTTCCATATCATATCAACACTGGAAGTATATCTCAAACCATGTCGAACTGTGACTCGCAAGTATCTCAACACATGTTTCACAAAAATCTAGTGTGTCTATCTCAGCTGAATTATAAACTGGCTAAGTTCACTCACTGCATAGAAAATATTTGGTCTCGTGTTAACTAGATACATCAATTATCCAATAATCTATTTGTACAGAGTCAGATCAATTTCGTCAAAATAGGAAGAAGACACAATTAGTTTCTTTAGATTCATCATCATTGGTATAGCCACGGACTTGAAGTTCAATATCTCAACTGTGTACTTCCCCTGACTTAGGAAGATCTCATCAGTTCTCTGCCACACCAATAGTCCCAAGAAGTAGTGAATCATACCAATGTCCTTTATCTCGAACTCAGAGGCCAACGCATACTTGCATTCAATAATAAGGCTCTATGTACCGGTGAGGAATAAATCATCAACGTAGAGGACCAGAATCAAGGCCTCACCATTAACAATCTTGTAGTACAGGTTGGGATCAACAACACTTTTGTTGAAGCCCAAGCTCATCAGGTGTCCATCAATCCTCACATACCAAGCTCGAGGTGCCTGCTTGAGTCCATACAAGGACATTTTCAACCTGCATACATGAGACTCCTTCTCATGTATCACAAAACCATTTGGATGCTCGATGTATACTTCTTCCGTAATCTCTCCATTGAGAAATGTTGTCTTTACATCCATCTGATGTACTCTCCAACCCATGGATGTTGCATGGAAAATAATCATCCAGATAGAAGTGTATTGAGCAACAGGAGCAAATGTATCCTCATAATCTATTCCCTCCATCTCAAAGAAACCTCTAGCAACAAATCTCGTTTTGTGCCTCTCGATGCTCTCTTCAACTGTGTGTTTGATCTTGTAAATCCATTTGGAAGTCACTACAGACTTCCTTTTAGGTCTCGGAACAATATCCCACACATCATTCTTCATGATGGAATGATACTCCTCCATATCCATGTGAGATCCTCTAGATCTCATGAAGGCTACTTCCTCCTCAAAGGTAACATCTCTGCTCACCTCAGTCTGTCTCTTACCAGGGATTTAGATCTGGTATATCTTCAAAGAATCACTCTACCCCACAAATGTACCCTTTCTTCTTGAAGGGTCTAGCTTGGTCCTTTTCTTCTTGGGTACATGAATGTATACAGAACACCCAAATATCCTGAAGTGTCCAACCTCATGATTCACTCTGATGAATTCCTCCTTGGGCATCATGTTCCTCAAAGTCTTATGAGGACTTATGTTCTGAACATACACTGCATTCATGGATTCCTCTGCCCACATAAGCATAGGTAGATTTTGATCATGCTCGGTCATTTTGGACCATACTTGATATATCGAGGATCCCTCATTAAACCAGGAAGCTGGAAAACATCAACACTCCCTCTCGATTTGGAGGTGACTCCTCCCATGTTTTCCATATATAATATAAAGGATATCTATTTATAATTAGATGTGCCAACACTTCACACATTTGTGCATTGTAACCATTCAATCAAATCACATTTTATCATTCAACTTCTTACACATTAGGATATTTGGAAAGAATCCACATGATATGGAACATGAACGGTCTCTCTTAGATCGTATGTCGTGAAGCTGCACCCCTTCCCAAGAACCCTAGAGAAAGGCACCTCTCAAAACTTATTTTCTTAGTTGTGGCTTAGGGTTTCCAAGAAACCTAGAGAAAGCGTCTCTTCCTCCTATGAAGATTTCCTCATCACCAGATTTGGCAATTATCCTCTCTTGAACATTCGAGACTCTATCCAACGCTCTATAATGTGTATTAATAGATGAAACACATCTCGTATTAACGTTGTAAAAATAACTTCTTTTACTAATGCACGATATAAGAGATACCATGTTGGTTTTCTTCATATAAGATATAAGAGATATTTGATGTATTATTACAATGATGAGTGTTCCATATATAGGGAACATAAGGTGACCATCCATGAAAGGATGCGTCCCTTCAATAATCAATAACTATTTATTATTATCATTTTACTTATTATATATATTATATTTAATAATCAATAATAATTATATTATTAATTATTATCTTTAGAGAATGTCTTCCCAATGTTGTCCAAACATCAACAATACCATCATCAAAAGTACCCTAGAGGATGAGTACACCAAAATTGGTGGATTTGAAGGTACAATTGAAGGAGATGTTGGATAAAGGTTACATCAAGCCGAGTGTGTCTCCATGGCAAGCACCAACCATATTTGTAACGAAGAAGGATGGTACCTTGAGGTTATGTATTGAATATAGGAAGATAAAAAATATGACCATTAAGAATAAGTGTCCTTTTCTAGAAATTGGTGATCTCTTTGACCAACTCAGGGGAGCTGCAATTTTCTCAAAGATTGATTTAAGATCGGGATATCACCAAGTCATAATCAAGGATGAGGAAATTCAAAAGACAGAATTTAGAACAAGGTATGGACACTATGAGTTTGTGGTGGTGTCATTTGGACTCACCAACGCACCAACTACTTTCATGTGTTTGATGAATAACATTCTTAGTAAGTATCTAGACAAGTTTATCTTTGTGTTTGTGGATGATATTTTGGTGTATTCCAAGACTAGAGGAGAGCATTAAGAACATCTTAGAATGGTGTTGCAGGTGATAAGAGAGAACCATATGTACGCTGAGTTCATAAAATGTGATCTATTTCAAAAAGAAAGCCAATATTTAGGCCACGTAATTTTAGAAGGAGTAGTAGTAGATCTCGAAAAGATCAAGTCAATAATGGAATTTCCTACCCATTGAAATGTAACAAAGGTAAGGTATTTCATGGAATTGGAAAGGTATTATAGAATGTTTATAAATGGATTTTCCAAGATTGGTCATCCCATTACCACATTACAAAGGAAAGGGAAGAAATTTGTATGGTCAATGGAGTGTTAGATCAGCTGAAGTAGTTGAAGCATATTTTGACCAATGCCCCTATTATGAATATTGCATACCCTAAAAAATATTTCTTGGTTTGTACTAATTCTTGCAAAGAAGGAATTGGTGGAGTCCTTATGTAGGAGGACAAATAGTCAGTTACGAATTGCAAAAATTAAATGAGCACAAGAAGAAGTATGTCACTCACGATCTAGAGCTAGCAACAATTGTGCATGCATTGAATATGTGGAGGCATTACTTACTCAAAAGGAGGGTCGTCTTGATGACAGACCATTATGGTCTGAAGTATTTTTTTGACTAGCCAAGGTTAAATGCTAGGAAGACTATATGGATGGAACTGATCAATGAGTTTTATTTTGAAATCAAACACATAAAGGAAAAGGAAAATAAAGTGGTAGACACACTTAGTCGAAGTGTATAAATTATACATTTAGCAACAACAAGTGTAGGGAAGTCTTAAATCCAACACATCATCAAAACCATTTTGAAAGGAGATGATTTATTCAATCAAGTGAGGGAAGGATTAAAACAAGATTCTAGTGAAATAAAATATGAAGGGTATCAACTTACAACTGATAACCTATTGTTGTATAATAACAAATTATATGTGTCATATTCAAAATACCTGAAAAGATTGATTATGGATGAGTTCCATAGGAGACCCTATGTAGGTCATCTTAGTTACTAGAAAAATGGTAACAACAGTGAGGCAATTACATTATTGGTCTAGGATGAAGCAATACATTGTTGAGTACATTTCCGAATGTATAAAGTGTCAACAAGTAAAAGTTGAATACCAACATCTTGCAGATTTATTGCAACCTTTAACCATTCCAGAATGGAAATGGGAGACTATATTCATGAATTTCATTACTAGTCTACCAAGGAAAATCATACAACATAATGAAATCATGGTTGTGCTATATAAGCTAATAAAGGAAACTCATTTCATCCCTATCAAATCCAATTTTAAGGCCATAGATGTTGCTAACATTTTCATGAAGGAAATTTTTATGCTGCATGGTCTACCCAAGACCATAATCTCAGAAAGAGATGCTAAGTTTACCTCAAGTTTCTAGAAGAGTTTGTTTTTAGGCTTGGGAACATAGTTCGAATTTAGCATGGCCTACCATCCATAGACAGATGGTCATATCGAAAGAGTAAATAGAGTTCTAGAAGACATGTTGAGGATGCATGTTATGCATCATCCCAAGCAATGGTAAGAGTACCTACCTCTAGTAGATTTATCCTATAACAATGGTTATCAGGAATCATTGAAGATGAGCCCATTTGAGGTTTTGTATGGTAGGAAATGTAGAATTCAATTAGTTGGGATAGTCTAGTGGATAAGATCACACTTGGACCAGAGTTGTTAAAATAAATGAACAAGCAATGATTAAGATAAGGCATAATTTAAAAATATCCCAGGATAGGAAAAAGAGCTATGTGGACAGCAAGAGAACTCATAAATATTTCAAGGTGGGAGATCATGTGTATCTTAGAGTGAATCCCAAAATAAATTCCCTAGCGATGGGGACTTGTGCTAAGTTAGCACCCCAATATTGTGGATCATTTAAAGTCCTAGAAAGAGTGGGACCAATAGAATACATACTTTCTTTTCCACCTATTGTTAGAGAACATAATGTGTTCCATGTGTCCTTATTAAAGAGATATTTTCATGATTCTAATCATGTTATTGATTGGGTAAAATGATATTCACTTCAGAAGGATCTGTGAAACCCTAGCGAAAACCCCTCTCTGTATGCATCGACCCCCCTACAGAAGGAACCATCGCACCCAAGGTAGTCATGTTTCACCAGGCAGATGCCACTTATTGCACAAGATGAACCCAGAGGGGAGGGGGGGAGGGACCCCCCTCTTACAGGAATGTCTCTGCCAATGACAGGGAAGGATTACAGGAAAAACAACCTGTCTTTGAGCCGTCGCCTCACTTGCAATATCAACTCTTAGCCAAGGAACAAGGGTTCAACAAATAAATTGAAGTTGAGTTGAGAACATCTCATCCAAAGACATCTCATGGATGGGAACTAGGAAAATACATTCCCCAATCAGACAAACCACCCAAGTACACCATTAGCTCAACCAGGGTCAGTGAAAATGCCCATTTCATGAGGGATAATTCTCTCATTGGAAAGTTTCCAGGCCTATGGCATTCCAAAAGAGATCACATGAGATGGATCAAAGACTAGTGGAACCTCAAGGGATACTACGAAGTGCAACTCAACTCAAAGGGGTTTTTAACGATCATCCTCTATATTTTGGAAGATAAGGACAATATTTTTGATAATGGGCCATACTTATACAAATATTCTAGTCTATTCTGCAAGTTCTGGACGGACCATTTCAGCCTAGATAAATAAGACTTCACAATGGCACTGGTATGGATAAGACTATATTCCCTACCACAGGAATTCTAGTTGGAGGAAATCCTCATGGGAATAGGGAACATCATGGGAAGATATGCAAAACATTCTGAGGCTGCAAAGCAGAGGAAATACACTTCCTATGCTCGAATTTTCATCCACATGGACATATCGAAGGCTCTACCAGGATCAACGACCCTAGAATATCATGATGAAGACTGGAATCAAACAATGGACTATAAGCATATTCCTTTCCACTACAAAACATGCCATGAGCACGACCACCTCTTTTGTGACTGTCCTTTGAATGTACAAAAACCAAAAGTAGGAGAGGGGAAGAAAAAGGAAGGTTATACTATAGTTACAAGTAGGAAAAGACAACCCCCAGAAAAAAAAATAAAAAAAATCAAGAAATCACATAAAAGATCCCTAATAGAAACTCCTTCGACATTATCAATAAACTCCCAAAGGAAGAGGAGGTAGGAAATCCAAACAAAAAAGACAACCATGACAAGGAAAAGGTAAAATCCAAGCATCAAATGGAACCAACCAAAGAAAATCATCAAGAAACAATCACAACAACCCAACAAAATGTGGACAAGCCAAAAGAGGGGGAAGGCACTTCAATGCAACTCGATGAACAAGATTTGGCGGATATAGATATATAAAAACTAGAGGAGGCCTTCAATAGAAATGAACTACAAACCATCCCAGTAGAACAAATCAGAAAGGTGCATAAAGTTTTCATTGATTCTACTGCAGTATCCACCTCAATATTAGGGATCTCCTGAGACCCATCCACTAAGCTCAAGCGTACCTCCCATGAAATAAAGTGTCGAGGCCACAAATCCGCACATCAACTCATTAAGGAGGTAGGGAACTACATCATCAACTCAGGGTAGATCCAAAGACTCATGGAAGGGTATCTCCATCCACCTCTTAACTCATCGTGATGAAGATCATAACATGGAATATAAGAGGGCTTAATGGAATATCCAATCAAAGGACTCTTCGAGACAACATTTGTGTCGAGAATCTGGACATTCTCCTTTTACAGGAAACAAAATGTGTCGAGGAGGAAGTGGAGGACATATTCTGGCACTGTTGGAGGGCATGTAACTCCACTCATAAAAACTCAAATGGGGTTGCAGGGGGTCTGGAAATATTGTGGAACCCGGCTACAGTCATCATAGACCAACCCTTTTCCACAGTGGGCACACTTACGACTCACTTCAGAGTGATAGGGTCTAACAAAGAATGGATTATTACAAATGCTTACGAGCCCCAAAGTGCTCAAGAAAAATATTTGTTCATGGGAAGAATAGACACCATAAAGACACTTCTAGGATCACATAACTAGTTGATTGGTGGTGACTTCGGCATCATCCTCACGCTGGAGGAAAATACATGAGGGACCAAGCGACTAGACCAAGACAGTGGTAAGTTCTGAACCCTCATCAATCAACTCAATTTAATAGATATAGAAACTAGAAATGGTATCTTCACCTGGTCCAACTGCAGATATGGGCATCAACATGTGGTAGGTACATTAGATCATTTCCTCATCTCAGAATCACTTATGTTGGAGGATCTGATCATCAAAGCCAACATTATCCCAAAGGTTGGCTTAGATCACTGGCCAGTCTCACTCTGTCTCGACACTAGGGCCATGCCCAAGCTCAAACCTTTCATATTTGAGAAGTTCTAGCTCACTCACCCAGAATTTCAAAATCTTTCAAAATCATGGTGGGAGCAAGTTGAAATAGATCATGGCACACACATGTACAAATTCCAACAAAGGTTAAATAAATTCAAGGCACAACTAAAGAGATGGAACAAGAACGTATTTGGTAATATAATAAAAAGGATGCAGGATATTGAACAACACATGGAAATAATGAAAAAGATCTTTATCATTGGAGAAAGAACGAAAACCTTAATGATGGAGGAAGAGCAGCTCTGAGCAGAACTGGAAGAGAGGCAGGAACAAGAAGAAATACTCTGGAGGCATAAATCCAGAGTACAATGGCATAAGGAAGGAGAAAAGAACACCAAGTTCTTCCACATGTCCATGGTGCACAGAAGATACATAAACATAATCAGTCAACTAGAAGACAACCAAGGAAACCCCATCTGGGATCACGCAAGCATAGAAGAGGAATTGATAAAGTACTATAAATATATTATAATTGAACCCATAAAAGATAAAATGTCTGTTATTCACAAGATCACAAGGCACATCCCCTCCCTGGTCACACAAGAAAAAAATGAAGCACTGACTAGGACAATCACTCAAGAGGAAGTGGATCAAGAAGTCAAAGAGATGCCCCCAGGTAAAGCTCCAGGGTCGGATGGCTTCACGACAGACTCCTTCCACTATTGTTGGTCATTGATCAAGGAAGAAGTCTGGCAAGTAGTTGAGGAATCCATAACTTCAGGGCAAGTTCTCTTGAACTTCAATGCCACCTTCCTCGCTCTCATTCCAAAGGAATAAAGGGTCACACATCCTAAGCAATTTTGGCCAATAGCATTATGCAATGTCATCTACAAAATCATCACTAAATTCATTTCCCTACGACTAAAACCACTATTGCCATACATCATCTCCAAAAAGAAATTTGGATATGTGGAGGGAAGGAAAATCACAGATAGTGTCATCCTAGCACATGAGGTCATTCACTCATTGAAATCAAGAAGAACCCCAGGTATTCTCATCAATCTCGACCTCTCCAAACATTTTGACAGAATAAGCTAGAACTACATGAGCTCCCTCCTAGAAGCCTTTATCTTTGATAATATATGGGTGTCCTAGATCATGCAACTCACTTCCTCAACCTTCTTCTCCATCCTCGTCAACAAAGTTCCCTCCCAACCCTTTTCTCCCTCCCAGGGAATTCGATAAGGGGATCCCCTCTACCACTTCCTTTTTATCATAATGGCGGAAGGTCTAGGGTGCTACATCAAAGCCTCAGTTGAGAATGGCTCTCTCAAAGGCCTATCTCTCCAAAACCTCCAACCATCCCCCTCCCACGGTAATTTTTTCAATGACACCCTTATGATGTGTTGGCATATTTACAGACAGAAGGTAGAGTATGTTTGTTTTTCATTGATGGCAAGATCAACATGATGAGAGTATACTTTTTTACCAATGATAGCAATATTAGCAGAGAAACAGCGATGGCATGGAAAGAACAAAAGTGTAAACACAAGTCCCTGTGGGTGTAATCCAACGGTGCTGGTTAATTGGGAATTTGATCGAAGGGCTCTTGTTTCACTTCACAGTTAATTGCTCAGTTACGATTTAGTTAGCAGAACTGAATCATAGTTCTTGGAAGTTTGGTGATTTAGTTGCTGATGCATTTCTTTGGAGATTCGAGGTGTAACTGAACTGGTGGAGAGCATAAAAGATAAATGTCGTGACTGTGTGAGGTTGGTTGTTCTCACTGAAAAAATAGTTGAACTGGGATAAAGGAAAATCACAGTATGCACAGTGTGAGATCAAACTTAGAGATGAGAAACAGAAGATGAATAGAACATAAAAGGTGAAGAGAGAAAAATGAACACATACCAAAGAGATTGAGAGGAACAATAAAAGAATAGATAGAAAGAGACAGCAAGTCAAACCAAGTATGAACAGAGCAGAAGAATAGTGAAGCAAAGAAGAATTGAATAATAGAGAAGAAGTGGTAAGAATTGATATATATGTATTGTTGGTTATTCAATCATTTATTTATAATCGGGGAGGTAGGGAGGACTGTAGTCCTATTTTATTCAAGTTGGTGCTTGAATACTGGAAGTTGAAGCTTTCATCTAGTTGTGGCTAGAAAACAGGGAGGCAGGGTGGTGCTTGGGAAAACACAAAGTTTTTTGTATGCAAGTTGGTGCTTGTATAAGTGGAAGTAGGTACTTCCATCCAGTTGGTGCTGGAACACTCATGGAGTTGATGCTTCCTTCTAGTGGGTGCTAGAGAAATCAGGGAGTTGGTGCTTCCTTCTAGTGGGTGCTAGAGAAATCAGAGGGTTGGTGCTCTCAGCAAGTTGAAGCTTGTAAAATAGAGGTAGTAGCCTCACATTGAGTTGGTGCTCAAAGATAGATGATGTACATAACTTAAAGGAATGCATATCATTCGAAGAAGAAGAGGTTTCCTCCCTTTATGGGTTTCCTCGTGAAAATATGTCTCTGTGTATATCTTATGTGTGACTGATGTTTGTTATTTATGTTTTTCATATCTTGTATAATATTTATGGTCACTTGGAAGAGATTAAAAATTGTTTGAATAGTCATAAATTGTTTAAGCACAGTAACAATTGACTCACACCCCGCCCCCCTCTCACTTGTCTTAGTAATTTCAACAATTGGTATCAGAGCAGGTTCCTTTTATTTAAAGGGAGATCTGTAATCTTAAACATGACAAGTCATGAAGGGAATTCAGCCAACAATCCTCTTTTGTTTGATGGAACAATTTTTTCCTTCTGGAAGGTTAGAATGAGAACATACATAATGGCCTTAGGTGTTGATGTTTGGGATGTAATAGAAACTAGATTTATAAAGCCTGTTGTGCTAGCTTCTAAAGATGATAAGTTAGAATTTAGTTTCAATGCAAAGGCAATGAATGGTATCTTGAATGGACTTGATGAATCCGAGTTTGTAAAGGTGATGCATCTTGAATCTACCAAAGCAATGTGGGATAAGCTTATTAGCAGTTATGAAGGAAATGAGAAAGTAAAAGATGCCAAACTTCAAAAATATAGATTGAAATTTGAACAACTAAATATGAATGAAGATGAAGCAATTAGAAAGTATTTTTTAAGAGTTTAAGAACTTGTGAATGCCTTGAAAGGTCTTGGTGAGAAGATTGAAGAATTATTTTTAGTTTAGAAGATTTTAAGATCTATGCTTGATAAATTTAATCCAAAAGTTTCAACAATAGAAGAACTAAATGATCTTAAAACTCTATCCATTGATCAACTCCTAGGAACTTAACTACATATGAAATGAGAATTATTAAAGATAAATCCATTACTAGAGAAGCATCTTTTAAAGAAGACAAGAATATTGATTCAAAACTAGATGATATCGAGGCAAAATTTGTGAGAAGATTAAAGAAAGGATCAAGCAAATACCAAGGCAAGTTGCCCTTGAAATGATTTAACTATGGTAAAATAGGTCATTTTGCATCTAAGTGTCCTCACCAGAAAAGGGACCAGAACTCTGATGATGAAAAGAAATACAAATTTAAGAAATATGGTAAAAATAAAAGTTTGTGTGCAAACAATGACGACTCCTCAAAAGACATAGAGAGCGATTCATCTTGCGAAGACAAAGTGAATGATTTTATGCTTATGGATATGGGAGATCTTGATAATGAACACACAGGAGGTGACATGGATGACGAGGAAGTTGTGGTGGATATGGAAGGTGAATTAATCAGTGCTTTGGAAGAAATTAACAGACTCGGATTTAAGATGAAAAAACAAAACATTTGTTGATACAGTTTAAAATGAATGGTAAAAAACCTGATGAAGATTTTTCCTTGATAAAAGTGGAGTTAGAAGAGGCAAATAAAATAGAGGACATTCTGAAACAACAGTTATCAGATAAGAAAGCGAGATGTGAAGCCTTAGAAGAAGAGATAGTAAAAACCAGAAAAGAGATGGAGAAGTTTAAGGCATTGTATCACCAAAATCTGTCAAGTATTAAAGCATCAGAAGGATTAACCTCCATTCTAAATCAACAAAGGAATACAAAGTTGAAATTTGGCTTGGTCTATGAAGAAGGATCAAGTAGTGATCATCCAAGTAATACAAAATCCATCAAGTTTGTCAAATCTACAATCATTGACAACAACCACTCTGCAGAAACAAAGAAAGAAAATCAGCCACCAAGAAGGAATGAAAGAAAAAGTACCAGAACCGAATCTGTAGATCAAATAAATTATCAACATGGAAGAAATCAACCTGCTCAAAGAAGACAATCATTTTCCAGGTACAAAGGATTTTTATATGGATATTGTTTTTTTTGTTCTAACTTTGGACACAAAGCTATAAATTGTTCTTTAAGATTTAGATATGAGCAATCAAGATACTCAAGGAATAATTATCTACCACAACAAAGATCGAGAAAGCCAAGAAACAAACAACTACAGACTATAAATCATGTGATGGTTGGGAAAAGGATGCAGGTGAAACATAACAATAGTTATGAGCATAACAATCATTATGATCTGTAATTCAGTGAACCAAAATGTTACGTCTACCATAACTATGGACACAAAGCTGCAGATTGTCGCTTAAGGAATTATAAGCCAGATTTGAATCCCAAAGAAGATGACAAATGTAGACTAGTGTTATCAGCCCAAAGACAAAAGAATCCTTGGTATATTGACAGTGGATGTTCCAAACATATGACTGGAGACAAAAGTAAGTTTATAACTCTAAGTGAAAGCAAATTAGGGAATGTAACTTTTGGAAATGATGCATCAGGAAAAATAAAAGGTAAATGAATAGTAAGTCTGAGTAATGGAAAAGGAAAAGCTCAAGATGTGTTGTTTGTAGATGGTCTGAAACATAATCCACTAAGTGTCAGTCAAGTTTGTGACAGAGGATGTGAAGTTGTTTTTAATTCTGAAGATTGTAAAATAAAGTCTGTGAATTCAGGACAGTTGGTTGCAAAAGGGATAAGAACAGAAAACAATGTATATGTATTAAAAGAAGAAAAAGAAGAATGACAATTAAGCAAGTATGATGAAAGTTGGCTATGGAATAGGACACTTGGACACCTAAATTTTGATCATATAATCAATCTTAGAAACAATGGGGTAGTAAAATATCTTCCAAAGATATCAAATCCATATGACTCTGTTTGTAAACCTTGCCAGATAGGAAAGATTACTCGGACATAGTTCAAATCTAAAAATTTTCCTTCAATAGAAAAACCTCTCCAGTTAGTACATATGGATTTATGTGGACCATCAAGAAAAGAAGGTATAAGAAAATAAAACTATTTTATGTTGATTATTGATGATTATTCTAGACTAACATGGGTTTCCTTTTTGAAGGAAAAATCTGAAGCATTTGAAAAATTCAAAGTGTTTAAGGCTCTGAATGAGAATCAAACAGGAAAAAGATTGAAGGCAATAAGGTCTGATAGAGGAGGAGAGTTCAGTTCATGGAACTTCAAAGAGTTTTGTGATAAACATGGAATCAAACGAGAATACACTATTCCAAGGACTCCACAACAAAATGGAGTAGTTGAGAGGCAGAATAGATCAGTTCAGCAGATGGAAAGATCAATGATGAATGAAAGGAATATTTCTCAGACATATTGGGTGGAAGAAATCCATACAACTGTTCATATCCTTAACAAAGCTCATCTCAGGCCACAGAGTGACGAGACCCCTTATGAACTATGGTTTGGAAGACCTACTTCAATCAAGCATTTTAAAGTCTTTGGGTGTAAATGTTACATCAAGAATAATGATGAAAATATTGGCAAATATGATGACATGGTTGATGAAGGTATATTCTTAGGTTATGCTACAAATAGTAAAGGATACAAATGTTATAATAAGAGGCTGCATAAATTGGTTGATTGTATCGACATAAAAGTTGATGAAGAAATCCCAGTACGTAATGTAAGAAGTCTTGAACCAAGCACAACAAATATAGTTGAAGTTGAAAATGAGCAGGTCCAAGGATCAGAGAGAGAAGAATCTGAATTAGATGAAGACACAAATATTCAGGCTGACACGGATCAGCAGAAAGAAACAAAAACACCTCTCAGAATAGTTAGAAAGAATCATCCTAAAAATCAGATAATTGGAGATATAAATAAAGGAGTTCAGACAAGAAGGAAATTGATTAAAGACTCAGAACAATCTTAGGTTGCTTTTCTATCTATGATTGAACCTAAAAATTTTGATGAAGCCAACAAGCATGATGATTGGATTAGAGCTATGAATGAAGAGCTTGATCAGATTGAGAAGAAAAATACTTGGGAGCTTGTTCCTAGACCTGAAGATAAGAATGTAATTGGCTCCAAATGGGTGTTCAAGAATAAAATGAATGACAAAGGACAAGTTGTTAGGAATAAATCTAGATTGGTCTGTAAAGGCTATGTATAATTTGAAGGACATGATTTTGATGAGACCTTTTCCCTAGTGGAAAGATTGGAATCCATCAGAATGTTTCCTGCATATTCATGTCATAAGAACTTTAAAGTTTATTAGATGGATGCTAAGTCAACATTTCTTAATGGATATCTAGAGGAAGAAGTATATATGGAGAAACCTGAAGGATTCTCATTTAAATATAATCCTGACTATGTCTGTAAGCTGAAGAAGGATTTATATGGACTGAACCAAGCACCACGAGCTTGGTGTTATAGACTGGACAAATTTTTACAAGACAAAGGGTTCAAGAAAGGTATTGTTGATAGAAATATATACATTAAGTCTGAAGGTGATGATTTACTAGTTGTTTTGGTTTATGTAGATGACATTATTTTTGGTTGTATTAATTATTCTTCTATCCAGTGGTTTGTTAATTCTATGCAAACAAAGTTTGAGATGTCCATGATAGGAGAACTATCATATTTTCTTGGTTTACAAGTGAATCAGAGTTCTGTAGGAATTTTTATCTCTCAAGAAAAATATTTGAAAGAGATGTTGAAGAAGTTTCAGATGGAAGATTCTTCTCTTGTTAGTACACCTATGGTGGTTGGTTGCAAGCTCAATAAGGATGATATTTCACCTGATGTTGATCAAAGGACATATTGATCAATGATATGAAGTCTTATGTACATCACACCATCCTATCCCGATATAATGCAATATGTTGGAATGGTAGGTCGTTATCAATCTGGTCCTAAAAAAATTCATTTAGCAGTTGTCAAGAGGATATTCAAATACCTGAAGGGGACAATGACTTATGGCCTGTGGTATCCTAGAAATCATAATATTCAATTAACTTCATATTCAAATGTTGATTGGGAAAATTGTGTGGATGAGAGAAAGAGCACCAGTGGAGGTGCATTATTCCTATGTGACTCGTTAGTAGCATGTCTTAGTAAAAAACAAGGATCTATTTCATTATCAACTACAGAGGCAGAGTACATTTCTGTTGTTACTTGTTGCACTTAGGTTTTATGGATGATCCAAACTCTTGCATATTTTAAGGTAACTTATACTGATCCAATTCCAATTCACTGTGATAACATCAATGCTATTAGTGTCTCCAAGAATCCTGTTCTTCATTCCAAGACTAAGAATATACCAATCAAATATAATTTTCCCATGGAGAATGTTACAAATAGAGTTGTTTAGCTGAATTATATTCCTTCCACAGAATAGATAGATGACATATTTACTAAATTATTAGCCACGACACCTTTTGGATATCTTTGTCGGAAGTTGGGGGTTACATCTTCGTTCATCTAATATGTTCACCTTGTCAGGGGGAGTATGTGCTTGTCACATATATGATACCTTCAATATGTAATGCAACAACTCAGGGGGAGCATGGTTCAAAATTCTTTGACATTGATGTCAAAGGGAGAAAAAAAGTGTGGTAAGGAAGCTACAAGAAAGTGTGGTAAGGAAGATACAGTGGTATGGTTGGATGTCCAGGAAGAATAGTGCAGTTCTTCCACGGTTTCCATCAATGCCAAAGGGGGATATTGTTGGCATATTTACAGACATAAGGAAGAGTATGCTTGCTTGTCATTGATGGCAAGATCATCAGGACGCGAGTATACTTGTTTGCCAATGATAACAAGATTAGCAAAGCAACGATGATGGCATGGAAAGAACAAAAGTGTAAGCTCAGGAGGAGGAGCAATAGTGATCGTTGGATCACTCATCCCAAATTCCCGTTGGTCGTCAGATCTGAATTCAGACAGGAAGAGCATGCAGAAGAGGAGAACAAATCTTAGACGTTGGATCTGAGTTTCGAGGACCAACAGTCATCAGATTATATATAACTGCGAAGAGGATAAGGCTAATTTATTGGAACTCATGAAAAGATCATAGTCGTTGACCATTCCAAAAAGATCACAGTCATTGATCATTCTGAAAAGATCATAGTCATTGATCATTTCGAAATCATCTAGATCGTCTGTGGTCAAGGAAGGAACGTGGTGAAGGGTCGTCATTTCACTGAATCGAATGGTGAAGAAGTCAAAGGAGCGTTGTGTGGGAACTCGCGATATGCGAGGTCGCGGAACAATCCTAGCCGTTGGAGCCAGAGGACATGTGGCGATCGATTGGAATTTCGTTGACTTGCACATTGGATAAGTCAAAGGATATGATACAGGAAATCGCGATATGCAAAGTCGGGAAATGATCTGGATCATCGGATCACCAAAGTTCTAGACCGTTGATCTAACAAGAGAAGTGCTTGAATGTTTGGCCTGTGGTCATAGCCAAGGTCACATTGTCGAAGGATGAAGGGAGGAGCTAGCACACTACTAAGCTCCATTTCAGAGTTTCGCAATTTGGGAGTTATGAGGCAACTCACAGTAGAAAATCACGAAACGCAAAATCACGACATGATCACAGCCATCCATCAAAAGGATAGATATGAACCGTTGATCTGATATGGAGTTTTTCGAATATCACGACTTGGGAGAGTTGAGACACCTCATACCAAGATCCTCGAAGTCGCGAGTCACGAAGAGCCTTCTGGATAAGCACTTAGTCACAACTGGTGGTCATATGAGAGGAAGGAGATAGCCCAGCTAAGATCCATTTTGAAGATCATGACATGGGAGAGTTGAGATGTCTTGTCACAAGATTTTTGAAACACGAAATCACATTTTGTTTAGCGTTCGATCACAACCAATGGGCATATAAGATAAACACGAGTCCCTGCAGGTGTAATCCAATGGTGCTGGTTAATTGGGAATTTGATCGAAGGGCTATTGTTTCACTTCATGGTTAATTTTTCAGTTAGGATTCAATTAGCAGAACTGAATCATAGTTCTTGGACATTTGGCGATTCTGTTTTTGATCTGTTTCTTTGGATATTCGAGGTGTAACTGAACTGGTGGAGATCATAAAAGAGAAATTCCATGACTATGTGAGGTTGGTTGTTCTCACTGAAAAATGAGTTGAACTGGGAGAAAGGAAAATCATAGTATGCACAGTGTGAGATCAAACTCAGAGATGAGAAACAGAAGATGAACAGAATAGAAAAGGTGAAGAGAGCAGAATGAACACATACCAAAGAGATTGAGAGTAATAGAAAAAGAACAGATAGAAAGAGACAGTAAGTCAAACCAAGTATGAACGGAGTAGAAGAATAGTAAAGCAAAGAATAATTGAAGAACATAGAAGAAGTGGTAAGAATTGATATATCGGTATTGTTGGTTATTCAATCATTTATTTATAATCAGGGAGGTAGGGAGGATTGTAGTCCTCTATTATTCAATTTGGTGCTTGAATACTGGAAGTTGAAGCTTTCATCTAGTTGTGGCTAGAAAACAGGGTGGCAGGGTGGTGCTTGGGAAAACACAAAGTTGTATGTATGAAAGTTGGTGCTTGTATAAGTGGAAGTAGGTACTTCCATCCAATTGGTGCTGGAACACTTAGGGAGTTGGTGCTTCCTTCTAGTGGGTGCTAGAGAAATCAGGGAGTTGGTGCTTCCTTCTAGTGGGTGCTAGAGAAATTTGAGGGTTGGTTCTCTCAACAAGTTGAAGCTTGTAAAATAGAGGTAGTAGCCTCACATTGAGTTGGTTATCAAATATAGATTATGTACAAAACTTAAAAGACTGCCTATCATTCGAAGAAGAAGAGGTTTTATCCCTTTATGTGTTTCCTCATGAAAATTTGTCTCTGTGTATATCTTATGTGTGACTGATGTTCATTATTTATGTTTTTCATATCTTGTATAATATTGATTGTCACTTGGAAGAGATTAAAATTTGTTTGAATAGTCATAAATTTCTCAAGCACAGTAACAACTAATTCACCCCCGCCTCTCAATTGTCTTAGTAATTTCAACATGATGAATACCCCAACCTCCTAGGAGGCTAATAATCTCAAGGCAATCCTCACTGACTTTGTAGAAGCTTCAATAACTTCCTTAAACCTTGACAAGTCGCATCTCTACTTCTTCAATACCCTAGTGGCAATTCAAAACCACATCTCCCGATTTCTGGGCATCCCCAAGAGCTCCCTTCCATTCAATTATTTAGGTGTTCCCCTCATGGGAGAAGCTACACATAACATCTCCTGGGACAACCTACTGCTTTCCATCTCCAATAGGCTCAGTAACTAGACCTTTAGATCACTCAATCTTGCAGCCCACCTAGTTATTCTAAATTATCTTCTCCAAGCCCTGCCAACTTACCTCTTCACCACTCTGGCAGCCCCCCAATCTGTCAAAAGAGTTATCAGAAACCTCCAGTGTATCTTCCTGTGGCATGGACACCATCCAAACAAAAAATGGGCACTGGTGGGATGGGATAAAATCTGTAGGCCCAATTCCCTAGGGGGAATTGGCCTCAGAGATCCAGGCAAAATCAACCAAGTAAGGGGGGGAAAATTTGGTAGTGCTGGCTCAAGCACGCCATAGAACTCTGGGTAAGAATCTGGAAAAGTAAATACGTACCCAATACCAGAGAAGAGCTTCTAATCAGATTCAATGATTGGATTCATGGATCAAATATTTGGAACAAAGCTTGGAGTAATAGATCACTCATACAGAAGCATGATTTCTGGGAGATTAGGAATGGAGAACACTCCTTGTTCTAGAAAGACTCCTGGTAGAAACAACCACCCCTAACATCCATAGAATACATCAACCCCCTTTATCAACAAATGAAATAAATGGATTCCCTACATGTAAAGGACCTATGGAAGGAAAACACTCTCCAACACCCCTGGCGCAGATGGAAAACTGAACCCTGTGAATTTCACCTTCAGGTGGAAATGGACCTGCAGACCTGGAGGGACTGTGCAAATCAGTGGAAAATCCACATCAAGGAAGGACCAGAAATCCTCAGATGGGTTCATTCCCCAACATGTAACTTCTTAGTCAAAGAGGCATACCATCTCCAGGAAAACCACCAAGGGAAACTGAAGGAGAACATATGGACCAAAATATGGAATCCAAAGTTCTAGCCGAAAGTCTTGATTTTCCTCTAGATAATTTCCCAAAACCGCATAATCACTTGGGACAACCTTCAAAAATGAGGGTTTGTAGGCACTTCAATCTGTCCCCTCTGTCAATAATAGGAAGAGACAATGTAGCACTTACTAAACCATTGCATCCACAGTGAGGCCATTTGGGATATGGAAGCACAAATAATGCATCGCTCCAATAGAAACCGGACCAACATCATAAGCACCATGGAAAATTGGGATTCAATCTACTACCAAAATCCAATTCTTGACCACATCTGGCAGCTAATACCAGGCTTCACAATTTGGAAAATTTGGAAAGAATGAAATAAAAGAGTTTTTTCATCCATTTCCTCCCCCCACACTCAACCTAGGCAAGGATCCTAAACCTAATTTGGGAAATGATCAGAGCTAAGCACTGTACCCAGGAGGACCTCAAATGAAATCCCAGGGAATGTCACATCCTACAGGACTAGCAGCTAAATATCACCGATGATTCGAGAAAGAAGGATACTCACAATATTAATATTGGTTGTAATCCAAGAACTTGGTCCCCTCCTCCCCCGAGTTTTGTTAAACCAAACTTTGATGGTGCTTCAAAGGGTAATCTGGGACCAATGGTTTTTGGAGCGATTCTAAGAGACTGTGAGGGGAAAATTCTTCACTACGCAACAAGATATTTTGGATTCAATACAAACAATGTTGAAAAACTCTAGAGACTACTCAGGGGGGTCAAGTTAACAATTGGTCACAACATCTTCCATCTCATAGTGGAAGGGGATTACCAGATCATCATCCAGCTCATCACCAAAATCAACCATGGTTCACACCCTTCAGATATCTCACCCAGCCGGATATTACTAGGACTATTGGAAGACTTCAAGTACCTCCTACAACCCCATCTCATTCTTATCCCCTTCCATGTGAAAATAGATGCTAACAAAATTGGAGGTTGTTTGACCAACGAGGGCGTGGACTCAAAGGAAGAGTTAATCCAATGGAACACTCCAACCTCTCAACTGACCATGCTACTAGGCCATTGTCTGGATCTCATCAAAATATATTATCCCACCCTAGATGGGGTGCCACGTAGCATAAGGAGGCCATGCAACCCTCCCATGAACTCAGCTATAAATATGGCCATCTATCGTCCCTCACCCCAGTCTTGAATGGAGGGTAACCTTAGTGATTGGGAAGGTTCTCGGAGTCTACACAGAGAACCTTCCCAATCACTAAGGTATCTCTCTATTCATGGGATGATGGTTGGCCATATTTATAGCCGAGTTCATGTGTGAGGGAAACCTTAGTGATTGGGAAGGTTCTCTGTGTAGACTTCGAGAGCCTAAATTTCTGGGAACCCTTACCCTTGAGAGGAAATTTTATATGATATGGAAAAATCCTTCATTGGAAAATGACAAGAGTGACCTGGTATCTGGGAGAGCCCTCTATAGGAGGAGGAACTATAAGTCTTGAAAGATTTGTTTGTCTTAGGCAGAAATATTGCAAGATATGAAAATATTCAATCTAGATGAAGTGAGAATTCCTTATTCTATTTAAGAGTGAAATTTTGGACTCTTAAGAGTTGGTAGAAACTTATAAAATACATAGAAGAGATATTGAAAGGTTTAAGTCTATATTCAAACTATTACCATGGAGGAAATTAGTGTTTAAAAATGGGGAGGTTCACAACCGTTGATTTGGTGGAGAAAAAATATTTGGACCGTTGGTTGGAGGGTATTATCATTGGAGTCACCAGATGGGAAATGTGTTAATACTCCGATGGAGAAACACCGAGTCAAGAAGGAACGCCAATATTTTGGAGTGTGTCCAGGATCATTTATGGAACTTCGGATCTAGATACTAATGTATCGAAGTAAGTACCATCAAAGGTAAGAGAATAGGGTTAGAGTATGAGTTCGTTAACAAGGAATCTAGAAGATCGTATATCTCTTGGGGAGTTTTCTGTGAGATCTCAATGTTTTTATATAGCATGAATCACTCTCAAGAGGAGGGTCCATAAATCTTAACTAGTCGATAGATGTAAATCCCAAGGTATACGATTTCCATTGGATGAGAATAATGTGGGACGTATGATAGTCGGAGTGCATGTATTTAGAGGGGTCCACGATATCTGAATGGAAATGCATTGATAACGAGGTACTTCAAGAATGGAGATAAATTGTAAAATGGTGTGTGATGAGTTGATATTAACCATATATTTTATGCATCTCGTTCTAATCCAGGTGGATATTGGTGGCCACCCACCTATTCCAACTGGCTTCTCGTGTCCATTTTTGTTCAACACGTTCTTCTGTACTACTTTGTAATTGTGGGTTCTACACTTCTAGTGCTATCTGAAGCCCCGCACATCCTCTAGGTGGATATGGGTGGCCTCTCTCCTAATCCAACTGGCTTATTTTGTATGTTTTCATGTCAACATATCTTGTTGTACTTCTGGGGTTGTTTTGGGGCCCTAAACGTTCCTTTTTTGGCTTACCACAGTCAAACTATAAATAGAGTCAGAGTTTGATGGCGGAATGTGTAGTTCTATGAAATACCTTTCCAATGGGCTATCACGCACCTAAAACAAAGTGCATATGCAAAATTTACGGCCCTAGGAAGTTGAGGTACCAAATTACACCAACTTACCTATAGGGCCCACATAAATTTTGGTGTTTCACCTTCTAGGGTTAGGTTTTTTGATGTTTAGGGTTTTGGAATTCATGATTAATATCAAAAAGGCCCATGGAGCCTCATTGTAATTTTCTGCTCAAACGGATGTGCGTAGCAACCACATCTCTTCTTAGAGATAGCTACCACCATTCAAGCAAGTTTTTAGTTCTGCAGTTTTACAGTTTCAGCCTATTTCATTATTTAATAGAAAATATTTTTCACTTGATATTTTTGTTACTCTCCATATCTCTGTGTATTGTATTCAGTATGTTAATCAGTTCGTTCTTCTCCTAAATCTAGATCAGTGGTATCAGAGCAGTCTAATATTCATTTATTTTTCTTCGTGCATGTCCCCAACAAGATCTGGGTACAAGAAGTTGGGACTCGAACCAATCGAGACATTACCAAATCAGTCGCACCGAGCCTGAAAACAACCCATGGGGGATGAAAAGAAATATGATGGAGCAGGAGATCCTATTAAAATGTTGCTCGAGGAATCCCTCGTGCAAAAAAGGAATGAAATGATGGACAACTTCACATAGATCCTTCGACAAATGCCCACATAAGAAACTTATTCATCAATCAGCCACACAACCCCCTTCAAGGTACATATAAATTTTGATATTCCATTATTTGAAGGAATGATAGATGTGGATGTTGTAGATAAATGGTTAAATCTGCTCGAAATATATTTTTCGTTCCACAATTTTTTCGATAGGGAAAATATCACTTTTGCACTCAAGGTTTTTCCCCATGTTAAAGACTGGTGGGATACTTACTATGAGCAAAGGGCCATGGAGGAATCTAAAATGTTTTGGTGGCCCCTACATGGGATTCCTTCCGGGAAGCCATTAAAGAACAATACTACCCTGTTGGAAGCTACGAGGACTAGTACACCAGATGGACCACCCTACGTCAAGAAAGGGACCAAGCAATACCAGATTTCACCAATATTTTCCATACCCTACACACCAAATTGGGTATCGAAGACTCTGAGCATCATCTAGTGCTCAAATACCATGGTTGTTTGCATAAATAAATTCAAATAGAAATGAAGTTCCTTGACATCACCTCTTTGGGAATGTCTTATAGATACATTGTCAATATCGAGTAGAAATTTAAGTCGAAACGACGAGATTTTGGATCTGCAAACCCCTCACAACCGAAGCAGGGAAAAGGAAGCCCCAACCCAAACAACAAGGGACCAAGTCAAGATGGTCTCCCTCAGGATAACCAGTCCAAGACACAACACAAGAAGGGAAATGAGAATATGAAGAAGGACACTGGAAAATAGTGTAAGTACCATAAAATTCCTTGGCACAACACCGAAGAATGTCGCTCCAAGCAATCCCTCATGGTCGAGCTGAAGGCTTCCGAGTCAGAGGTCGATTCTGATTCCAAATCAAATCTTGAAGGAGGGAAGCGGATTATCGATGTTGAACCTAGTGCCACTGTTTCTACCACCAAAGTCCATCCAAGCGAACCAGAGGAAGGGGAACACATCTTTCACTCGCAGATGTGGGTCAAGGGGGTTTCGATCCATTTCATTGTCAACAATGGTAGTCAGAAGAACCTGATTTCAGCAGAGGTCTTCAAGATGTTGGACCTGCCAATGACACCACACCCATAGCCCTACACCATTGGTTGCCTTCACCAAGGGAGAGATCTTCGTGTCATCCAACAGTTTCGTCTTCCCTACGACATCAAGCCTTTCAAAGATGAGGTACTGTGTGATATTTCTACCCTTGAAGTTTGTGATGTTATTTTAGGGAAACCATATTTGTGGAAGCGTCATGTTATGTATGAGTCTAGGCCATGTAGTGTTATTATTACTTTGGGTAGAAAATTGTACAGGATCCCAGAGGTAGCACCACCTACTGCTTTTTCTTTAATCACTGCTAAGAAATGTGTTAAAATAGTGTGTAACTGCAAAAAATATTCTTATCCCCTTTGTGGATAAAGTAAAAGATAAAATATATATTATTGATTAGATCAATCCCCTTTTGTGGATTGATCATGTCGGGCATTGTAATTAACCAAATCCCCTTTTGTGGACTGGTCAAACCCTAATTGTAATATGAAAATTAAGAAGTCACCCCCTAGGAAAATTAAAGTGGTTCTAACCGCCCAGAAAAACAAGTCAACCCTGCCAGTGAAGAGACACCTCCTTTCAGCGCTTGTCAATTTGTATAAATAAAGGAATCCAACCACTCATTTTTTCACTCACTCAACTCACTCATCTAGTGTGCAAGTATTGAAGGAAGTTGCAGTTACCAGTTGTTGAAAGAAGGAAGAGAGAGAGGTGCATTTCTTGGGAGAGGATATTCTCTAGTGTTTCGTTTATTGTCTTGGTTATTTTCTGGTCTAGCATCATGGTGGTTTGTCTCTCGTAGAGAGAGATTTATTCTGGAACTGTACTTGGTTATTGAATCTATATTAAAGAATTTTTGCTCGGTTTTCTTTCCCTTGAGGATTTCCCAGGACAAATGTTTTTATACTCTTGTGATTGTGTTTCTCTCGGTGATCCTATCTATGTTATGGTTATCTAGTAAGAAGGAAAGAAACCTAATAATAGCTTAAACTTTAACATGGAATCAAAGCTAAACTGATGAGAGCACCTTTCACTGGATAAGCAAAAACGTCACTATTGTCGTACAAGAAAATGAGGGATTTTTATTGGAGATGAATTTTTTCCTAAAAACCATCTAGAAAAGTGTGCCCTACCCTAGTGAATATTTTGGCACCTTAAGAGAACCTTTTCAGTGGAAAGAACTCCTGAAAAGTGAAACCCTAGTTTTCACCGGTACCAGAAAACCAGAAGTACCATAAGTACCAGGAAACTAGAACCAATACTAGAAGTACCAGTCCAGATTTCCACAAGCTCAGTTTCAAGGGGTAAAATTTGGAATTTTCAGAAACTGGCTATACCATCATACTCGCCTCAGTCCGGCACATCTTTTTTTTTCAGATCCAAGAAATTTAATTTTTTTATTATTTCAATAGCTTGGAGGGCTAGGGTTTCTACTGCAAAAAATAATGACTACCAGTATGAGGGTAGAAGACATGCTGGAAGGATCTTGAAACTTCAGATCTTGGAAGCATAGGTTGCAGATGATTCTAGACGAGAATGATCTCCTAGAACATGTTATAGAGGGTGTACCAGTTGCAGAGGAAGAAGAGAAAAGACCAAGCATAAGGAGAATGGGAAAAGAAAGCATCAAGCACATGTGGCAGAGGAAGAGGAATCTCCTCCCTCAAAGAAATATTTAGTAGAAATTGAGGATTATGTACTTTAAGTTGAATATAGTTGATTTGAAGAAAGATAGCAAATGGTAGAGTCTGTGGAGCCTCCCCACACAAAATAAAAAGATAAGTATTCATGTTTATTTTTAGTATCTTGTTTACTTTAATACTTTATCATTACAAGTTAGATTTTTGTGAGAATGTTAATTAACCTCGTCATATTTCGGTGTCTATGCAGATTTATGAAGGAAGTATCAAAGAAGAGGATAAAGAAAGAGATAAAATATTTATTTCAGGTATGATCACTCATGAGAGTGACAAAGGTATGTGTTTAGCTATGATAGTAAGGGAAAATTTGGTAATTTCATAGCTAGAGTGAAAAAGAGTTCAAAAATATTATTCATGATTAGGGTTTCAGATGTGTACATGGTTGAACAAGTTTTTCTTAAGAAAAGATGTGTACTACTCTGATAGAAATCATGATATAGTTTTATTTGATCACTGCTTATTGTTACTAATTGATTGACTAAGTGACATATCTCAGAAAGCATATTGTAAGTAAGTTTACAGGTCTCGGAAGAAAGAACTTATGCCTTAACTTGCAGAGGTTAGACAGCATGAGAAGGACTTATGATATGGTGACAATCAGTAAGAACCAAACATACTCCAATATTTATATAGGAGAAAGAGGCTCCTAAAGATGCAGAAAAAAAAATGTTCAAGATGAAGAGAAAGATGGATACTCAGATATAGTTGATGAGATGCAAGTAACTACAGGTTGCTCTAGTACCATTCTTATAGATGCAGAGGGAGCATGTTTATCCAGTATGAAGTCAGAAATAAAGAAATGTTTGAACTCAAGAAGGCACCGAGGATATTACAGAAGAGAACTTCAAGGATGATGATTAGAATCTCTTAGTTTGGTGCAAGAGGGAGCTATGTCTCCAAGTTTGAAATGGAGGATCATGATTTGGTGGAGTTAGGAAAGAAGATGGATTGTTCCCAGCAGATGGGTAGCATGGAATTATACCATGGAAAGATTTTGTACCACAAGATATTTTTTTCAGATCCCATAGCTAGACCTTCGTAGAGAGGGAATGAGAAATCCCATAGGTAGACCTTCATAGAGAAGGAAAAGAGAAAATACCTTTGTAGAGAAGGAAGAGAACTTTGTAGAGAAGGGGAATGGGAAATTTTCCAAGGTTGGACTCTGTCCAAGTGTTGAGTTTTGGATACTCTAGGGACATGCAAGAATACCCTTGTAGAGAGGGGTGTGACCACCCTCATAGAGGAGTGTGGATGTTTCTCCAAGGGGTAGATGGAAAATACTTTCCTCTGGCCAAAGATTGAGTAGCCTGGAACACAAACCTTGACCATGTGGAATGGTTATTTGTATCTTTAGGTTTGTGTCGTGATCCTACATGGAACATGGAAAGGGAGTCTAGTCTTGCCCAGGCTAACATCTTATATTCTCTAGTTCATGTGGGATGACTAGGAGTGAATCTATGGTAGTAGTCCTCCCTAGTGGATGGGTGAGATAGATGACTACAAGAGAAGGAACATAAAATGAATTGAAAAACTCATAGAATATCTTATGTGTGAAGATAATACATATTTTGTGTGAAGATAAGAAAGAGTATATGTTGCATGAAGATGAAAGAAAGAAAGAGTATCTTCTGCATGAAGATAAAGAGAACAAAACTTCTTTAATATGGATTCATGGAAAACTAGTCAGTGATCCTGATGCCAGCTGACCAAGTGGATTATATTGATGCCTCCTGTTATCCAGTTGATGTTGTTACCCAGTTGATGATGTTGCCCAATTGATGATGTTATCCAGTTGATGCTATTGTTCAGTTGATGATGACATCTAGTGACCTGTCAAATGATAAAGAGTATCCTTCTTGTTAAGAGGGAGTATTAAAATATTGTGTAACTGCAAAGAATATTCTTATCCCCTTTTGTGGATAAAGTAAAAGATAAAATATATATTATTGATTAGATAAATCCCATTTTGTGGATTGATCATGTCGGGCATTGTAATTGACCGAATCCCCTTTTGTGGATTGGTCAAACCCTAATTGTAATATGAAAATTAAGAATTCGCCCCCCCTGGGAAAATTAAAGTGGTTCTAACCACCCAGAAAGACAAGTCAACCCTGCTAATGAAGAGACATCTCCTTTCATTGCTTGCCAGTTTGTATAAATAAAGGAAGCCATCCATTCATTTGTTCACTCACTCATCTCACTCATCTAGTGCGGAAGTATTGAAGGAAGTTGCAGTTACCAGTTGCCAAAATAAGGAAGAGAGAGAGGCGCATTGCTTGGGAGAGGATATTCTCCAGTGTTTGGTTTATTGTCTTGGCTATTTTATGGTCTAGCATCATGGTGGTTTGTCTCTCATAGAGAGAGAGTTATTCTAGAAATGTACTTGGTTATATCTATATTAAATAAGTTTTGTTGGGTTTTCTTCCCCTTGAGGGTTTCCCAGGATAAATGCTTATGTACTCTTGTGATTGTGTTTCTCTCAGTGATCCTATATATGCTATGGTTATCTAGTAATAAGGAAAGAAACCTAATAATGGCTTAAACTTTAACATAATTCAGTAAGGTCATTTCACAGACCGAAAAGTTCATCTTCTTTGTGATCCATGCTCACAATAAGCATAAGGTCTCTGCCACATCTGTGGCCTCTACACAATGCCTCTCTTTGCAGCAGAATCAAGTGGACAGGATCATGGAAGAATACAGATACATCTTCTCCTCAACTACAGGGGTACCGACACACTTCTAAGTCAAGCATCCAATTTATCTAACCCCCGGTGCACCTCTACCTAATGGACCAGTCTATCGACACTCACTGATGGAGAATTATGAAATTAGGCGTCAGATATGAGAGCTTATTCAAAAGGGGCACATCAGACCCAGATCCTCCCCTTGTGAAAGCCCGATTATACTGGTGCAGAAGAAGGACGGGACTTGGTGACTCTGCATTGATTACAAAGCCTTAAACAAAATCACAATCAGGAACCATTACCCCTTTCCCAGGATTGATGACCTTCTTGACCAACTCAAGGGGGGCAAGTTCTTCATAAATATTGACCTAAAGTCTGGCTACCACGAGGTTCCCATCTAACCAACTGATGTATGGAAAACAACCTTCAAGTCTAAATAAGGTATCTATGAATGGCTAGTCATTCTCTTTGGCTTAACAAATGCACCAACCACTTTCATGAGGTTGATGGATGACATATTGAGACCCTTCACTAACTCCTTTGTGGTGGTATATTTGGATGACATCCTCATATTCAACAGGATGTGGGAAGAGCACATGTGGTATATTCAACAAGTTTTTAGCACTCTGCGGCATCACAAGTTGTATGCCAACTTGGAAAAATTCTCTTTTGGCATGAACATGGTCCAAAACATGGGCTACATTATTGATGAGCATGGGGTACATGTTGATCCAGCTAAGATCCAAGTCATCCGTGACTGGCTATCTCTGACCACACTAACCAAACTTCAGATCTTTTTGGGGCTAACCAACTTCTACCAATGATTCATGTTGGGAGTATCCCATATTGCATAGGCCCTCAGCCAGGTGAACAAGGGCGGTGGTAGGACCAAGTTCATGTGGGAAAAGGAGAAAAAACAAGCATTCAATGATCTGAAGCATCGCTTGTGCTCATCTCTAGTACTCTCATTTCCCGATCTGCAACAACCATTCAAGATTGAGACTGATGCATCTAACTATGTTGTGGGTGCAGTTCTCACTCAGCACAAGCATCCAATGGCATACCATAGTGAGAAACTCTATGATATTGTTTGTAAATACCCCACCTATAGGCTATGACAAGGAAATTTATTCCATTGTACAAGCCTATCGTCAATGGAAACATTACATTATGTGGAAAGAGACGATCATACACACTTATCACAAGCCTTTGTAGTTCATATAGACACAGGGTAAATTGCAGAACAACTTCCATCAGAAGTGGTCCACCTACCTGCAGCAGTTTCATCTCAACATCAAGTATAAGACAAGTATATCCAATTGTGTCGTTGATTGCCTTAGTCGCCCCCCTGTGAATGCACTCACGACTGTGCTCCATTCTTGTGGACATGAAGCCTCTGAGTGGCCCCAACTTTATCAACAAGATCTGAACTTCGCCACCACATATCAGCTCTTGGTTACATGCGCAACTATCACTAATTTTCACATTCATGATGGACTCTTATGCCACCTGAGCCATCTCTGTGTTCCTACAAGAAAGTGTGAAAAGATGATTTGGGAAGCCCACTAAAGTCAGGTGGCAAGAAATTTTGGCATAGAGAAAATCGTGGCCATTCTTCAGAAACATTTTGATTGTCCAAAACTTCAACAAGACGTCAACAAGTATATCAAATCTTGCAGGGCATGTACCATTTCCAAGCCATCCATTAAGAAGCAAGGATTATATACCCCTCTTCCTATTCTCGAAAAACCTTGGGAATCCATATGAATGGATTAGATATCTGACTTGTCGTCCACCAAGCAAGGAGATGACCGTGTGTTTGTGTTCATTGATCGGTTTTCAAAGATGGCCATCCTCACAGCCTATAAGAAGACTGTTACAACGATAGAGATTGCCAAGATCTTCTTCAAGCGAGTGTGGGTCCACTTTGGGATACCACATACCATCATCTCTGACCAAGACAACAGGTTCCTCAACACCTTTTGGTCGAGTCTTTGGTCTTTTTTGGACACCAAGCTCACAAAATCCACTGCTTTCCACCCCCAAACTGATGTCCAAACTGAGGTCGTCAATCGGATGATTGTTCACATCCTACGCATGTACAATTCTAAGCATCCACGTACATGGGACAAGATTCTTCCCTATGTCCAATACAGTTACAATAGGTCTCTCCATAGTTCCACTGACCATAGCCTATTTCAGGTGGGTCTGGGATTCCAACCCTTCGGACCCATAAAATTTTTACTCCCTCTTGCCACTGCATAGACAGACTCTTCCCCTGATCAGTCTGTGATCGAAAAAGCCACCAGATTCATTGAGAGGATTTAGCAGATCCGCCAACAGGTCTAGGAGATTTTGCAGAAATCCAATGCTAAGTACAAGCAACACCATGATCAACACAGGGTGCCACACCAGTTTCAGATTGGCAACAAAGTCTGGTTACATATGCAGAAGGAGCATCTCACCGAGCCCCATCAGAAGCTTTGCCCACTTTTTTATGGGCCTTAAACTATCACCAAGCATGTGGGTATAAATTATTTTGAGCTTAACAATCCACCCTTCCTTGGTCTGCATCCAATATTCAATGTGGACCTCCTTCGGCCATATTTTCCACCATTATTGGACACTTATGAGATCACATAATAGCTGACACCAACGTAGCTCAACCCTGATTGCATGGAACAAGAATCCACTGATTAGATTGTGGACACACAAGTAAAGGGCACTCACCAGTAGTGGATCCATCTTTATCGGGTTATCAAGGCAGGGAAACTCTTACTCCAAGGAAAGTGGCTCACCCAGGGCCAAATCCAACAGAAGTTTCCTTGCCTGATGGGGGAACTCAACACAATGGATACCATTGCTTCCTAAGGGGGGAGGATTGATCCAGGTGGATATTGGTGGCCACCCACCTATTCCAGTTGGCTTCTCGTGTCCGTTTTTGTTCAACACGTTCTTCTATACTACTTTGTAATTGTGGTTTCTACACTTTTGGGGTTGTCTGAAGCCTCACACATCCTCCAGGTGGATACGAGTGGCCTCTCTCCTAATCCAACTGGCTTATTTTGTACATGTTTTCATGTCAGCGCATCTTGTTGTACTTCTGGGGTTGTTTTTGGTCCCTAAACATTGTTTTTTTGGCTCACCATAATCAAATTATAGACGAAGTCTGAGTTTGACAGCGGAATGTGTATTTCTCTTAAAGACCTTTCCAACGGACTATCCTGTGCCTAAAATGGAGGTCGTATGCAAAAGTTACGGCCCTAGGAAGTTGAGGTACCAAATTACACCAACTTACCTATAGGGCCCACATAATTTTTGGCGTTTCACCTTCTAGGGTTAGGTTTTTGGATGTATAGGGTTTTGGAATTCATGAGTAATATCAAAAAGGCCTATGGATCCTCATTGTAATTTTCTTCTTAGACAGATGTGCGTAGCAACCACATCTCTTCTCAAAGATAGATACCACCATTCGAGTGAGTTTTCAGTTTTGCAGTTTTACAATTTCAGCCTATTTCATTATTTAATAGAAGATATTGTTCACTAGATATTTGTGTTACTCTCCATATGTCTGTGTATTGTATTCAGTCTGTTAATCAGTTTGTTCCACTCCTAAATTCGGATCATGTTCATAATAGATAGAGAGAATGATTGGCGGGGGTATAAACTTGGCATGGGTAGCAATACCGAGGTAATCACAGCCATTGTAACCATGGGTACGAGGACCGTTGGATACTTGAGGATGATTTGTCAGAGTAGTGCCATCAGAGAGGATGTCGACCCTAACGCTTGAGCATCCTCACGGTAATGAGTCTAAACAACTTCAGATCGTTGTTTGGAGGCCAAGGAGTAGTTATGGTTGTCTGATTGGTGGTTTCCAAGCTCCCAATCACCATAGCCAAAATGGTGATTTTTTGTAGTGAATTATGAAATAAGGCACACTTCTGAATATTAAATCTCAATCAAACTTGGGTTCCAACGAAAAGGAAAAAAAACCCTTACCACAAAAGGAAGATGAAATCTGCCCTTGGATGAGAGGTTTCCAGTTCTTGTCAATATAGATAGTTATGGCTCAAGGGGATGGATAGATCCCAATGAATTTTCTGATGATCCTGTTCTCAACGAATCTTAGGGAGAGGTTTCTAGAAGAGGAAACATGAATCGATACCCTCAGGGTTTTTTCCAGCTTCTTAACAAATCTCGATGGGGGTACCCTCCTGATTTTTTGAATGGTTGAAACCATAGCTCGAAATACATCTATTTTTGACTAGGTAGGTGGAGGAGGAGGGGGAGGATCCCCTCCACCAGGAGTCAACCCCATGAGGGAACCAGGGTTCAGAGGTCAGTCACACAGAGTTGTAGAGCCAAAAAGTTCAAGTATCAATGATATTCTCTATCATACCAAGATTATTAGAAATGAATTAGACAAGTGTTCTAAACACATCATGAACCAAGTAAGGAAACAAGAGTGGCATATAAAATCCCTAAGTATCATTCCCAAATAACTTCAAATAATCCTTCCTCCATAACCTACTTCCATCTTCCACATCCTGTCCTTTCTTCTATTCTAATATGTTGGAGCAATGACTATATCAACCTAACTCCAATTATTACCCATAAGTGGAAGTGTTGACTATATCAATCTAACATCCCCAACATGCAACTGGTAGTTTCCACCATACGTGTATGGGAGTGTGGCTTAACATGGTCATCCCACAACTCCAAGTTTCGAAATATAAATGGTGGGAAATACCTCCCTCCCTCCTGATAGAAATAGGGTCAACACCATATCATTGACCATATTGTGTCACTCTTGTTATTCTTAAAGCTACACCATCGAATAACCGATTTGTGCAACATGCTTCCTATAAAACCCGCACATTCCCACATATCATAGTAATGTTTGGAACCAATAATTAAATCACAAATTAATACTTAACAACATACCATTACTTTTTTAATGTCCAAGACATCAATGTTACTTCAATGTTGCAATTATTTGGCTATCTCTTAGCCCATTAACCTATAGGTTAGTTTACCACAACACAAGATCATGCTTAACCAGTACAATATTACATATTGGCATTTAAGGTAAGAAATTATGTGTATTTACCATGTGCTTCACACATCCAACAATCCATTTACAATATAAATCAAATTGGTATCCAATGTACCAAACTTTATTTTTAAATTTTGCATGTTTAAAGGAAATTAGATAATTGTCATCATTAATAACATAAACAATAAAACTCATACATTAATTTCCACATATATGTAGGTCCACATGTCCTTGTAACTATAGTTTTATTAGTTTAGCTAAGTTCAACAGATAATAAACAAACAATAACAAGATAATACATATTGTAGTTTTATTGTTGAAAGACGAATTGTGGGGTGGTACACATTCATTTACCTTTAGGTATGTATGGAGTATTAAACTGTCTTTTCCCCTCTAAAACAATGGGTGAAAGAACACTTGACTGTAATCTATGCCACATGTATTTTAATTTTAACTCGATAAAAAATTAGTTGAGGCAATTGAAAAGAAATGCACATCTTCTTGTATCATTGCATGAGATCTATTCAAGTTCCAAACCACTAGGATTTTAATCATATTGACTTAAATGATTTGCTATATTCTACCTTAATAATTTCTTGTAAAGTTTCCACATATTACAAGTCTTTATCAATAACATTATTGTATAAAGCATGTGCACTACCAATTTGTTGCAATGCCAACATAGCTCCACAATATTTTGTCTTTTTCTTGTCATTCATCTTCTCCACTCAAAAATTATGGCCATATGCATACATTGAAGAGAACAAGTGTTCTTTTACACAATTTAAAACGATTTCAAAAGTCCAGTGGAATCAATGATTCATCGATTCAATGCATGATTTGAGTTTTATGTCAAGTTTCAGCTCACTACATTGACCCATTTAAGGACACATGGAAAATTGGTTTTGAGGGAAAAATAAATGAACCAAACAACAAAATGATTTTCCATCAATTCCATGAAGCATGTCTAGGAAAGGTCAAGGTGACCACCCTATCCACATGCTTTTGGGGTAACATTTTAAAATTTTGACCCTCAAATGAAAATTTTGCATTCCTTCTCTCATTAGGAAAAACCCAAGTTTTAGAAATAGTAAAACAACTATTGTTGGACCATGGGATTCATGGAAGAGGGGTTCACATAGTGGTACTTAGATGTCAGAAGTCGAACACAATTAATTGTTTGTTGATCCAAGGATTCATTTGAGTTTTATGGTGAGTTGCAACTCACAACCAAGAGCCATTCATGGATACTTGTTGGAAAATTGGTCCTAGTGAAAAAAAAAAACCAAAATAAGGAGAAAATTGTTATGTCATTAGTTCCAAAAAGCATGTTTGGGCAAGGTCAAGGTGAGTACATTGTCCACATGCTTTCGAGGTAGAATTTTAAACATACGACCCCCAAATGCATTGTGGGGGTGATCAACCTAGAATAACACTCAATGATTGCATTCCATGCCACAACATTTTGGTTAGGAATTATTTCAAACAACTCCCTAAGCCTGTGGATGTTAATGGACAAGTTGTTTGAAATAATTCATCTATAAGCCCACATTTTACATACATCTCTATAAGCCTAATGGCCAAAACAACATTATATTCAAATTCACTTATTGCATATCCATGGATTTGCTTACCTTATTCCAAATCCAATAAATATGCACATGCATGCAAAACACTAACCAATGAATTTATTACCTAGCTGAGATATATTACAAGAATGCAATGAACTCCTGTAATGACTAGTAATGAATGTTGATCATTGCATGCAACACTTGATTCTTAAACACTTGATTTTTGGTTGTTGTAAAATTATTTGTGCAACTAGTAGAAATTGAGACCTTTCTTTTATGATGGTTAAATAAAAACAAGAAGAATGATAGTGAACCCATAAGGTTGAAATGATGATGTTATAATGCTCTTTGTTCATTGAATGGCGATTCTTTAGTTGTTTGAATTGTTTAGAGTTTGTTACAGTGGTGAGTTGGTGATCTCATTTACTCAAACACCAAATTTCTTAACTAAACTTGCATGAAACTCAAGATGATGACAAGAGAAAGTGAACTCCATGACACTAGAAGTTGCCTTACCTAGCTTTGATTGTCAATTTTCTTAACAAAAATTTCATATTTTAATATTCTTCAAGTTGTTTTTTTGTTGTTTCAAGATAAGCCTATATTCTCTATTCTCCAACAAAATCTTTTCATGCAAAATCAAATATTTCAAGTTGATTAGGACTATTTTGTATTTGACTTTTAAAATTAGGAGCTAACAACATATACAAATCTATGTGGGTCTAATACTTCCTTGAATCAACGAAAATAATGTATTAGACAACCTAATAAACAATTATGTCAAAATTAATTCATGTTTTGTTTTAATATTTCATCAATACTTTAATGATCATATATCTAATTTATATTAAAGTATGAATTACACAATAATGTAGCATCGTAGATGCATAATCACTATTTTTGAAAGGTTGCCTATGTTGCTAAGGCTAAACTTGAAGTGAGGATCCAAATGTGATGTTGGACAATAACCATTTGGAAAGGGGTTTTATAAAATAGAAGTTTTCAAATGCATTGTCCAAGTTGTCCCATTACCTGACTCGACTGAGGAGGAAAAAACATTTAAAAATGTAGAGGAGAGGTTCACTAGATAATATAGTGATGAGATCATATGGATGTGAACAAGTAAGAATATATATAAGTTCATATGTTTATAAAACATTATATTCATTTATGAAGTAGTCAATTTTTTCAAAACAATGCCTAACTATCATGTATTTATAATTATGTAAGTACTACATGAACATCACACTCCTCTACATCCCCACATCATTTGATTACATGTAATAACTACAACGTAGATAAATCAATCTCTTATTAACTTATATATATAGTCTTTGACATATACAAAAGAGATTATATTTTTTGTTTACGAGCTTAGTAGATTCTAATTGGTCTTAAGCATCCAAAATTTATTATAGTATTGTCTAGTTTATCATCCTAATAATAGAAACATTGACAAACCATATTTACATTTTAAACTGAAAGTTAACACCCTTCTCAAGCACTAGATGCAAATTCCATATGAAAAGAGAAACTTGAGTTTGTTGTTGGCTTTGATGGGCTCAAAGCATGGTGCAACAAGTGAACTAGGTGCTCTATGGGAAAGTGAATGCCTCTAATTTTGTTGCTTTGGATTTGAGAAACATTCTTAAGAATTTCACTTCAATTTATCATTATTTCAAGGGTTAAATATATCCTTATGTTACCTAAAGGTTTGTGGTAGGGGTTTGGTAGGCCATAACTAGGATGTGAGCGGTCTTATCCTCAAAAACCATTTGAATAACCTAAGACTCAACACTAAGGCATCATCTACTATGTTCCCACTACAATGAGAGGATTGATGGAAGTGTCCCAATCCATCGTTGTTATCAACCAAATTCCTCAAATAACATAACAATAAAAAGAAGAAATAATTTCATGTCTTGTGATTAAAATTATATACAAAAATAATAAAATCTTAGTAAATGAAAGTTAATCAACTAATTAAAAAAATCCAAAAACAAAATATATTAAGAAATTGAAATAGAAAAAAACCTTTCAAAACCATAAAAATTCAAAATATATTTAAATCAATAAAACAAAAAAATACTTTCCATATATAAATATATATTCACATAAATATATATTCACATAGAGAAAAAAAAAAATCACTTTTTTAATTTTAAATTTAAAAATTATTTTTTATTTTATTTTTAAATTTATAATTAAAAAATAATTTTTTTTTTATGAGATGTGTTTCTTCCTAAAAAGTTAAAAGTTCAAATCTAAAGAGGTGGGGTATTTATATCTTTGTAGACTTTTTTTTACCATGGAGAAATCCGTAACACTTTCGGATTATTTGGGCATGGCCCAGGTTCAAATATACCCAGACCGGATTATTTGGGCATGGCCCAGGTTCAAATATACCTTAGACTCAAAGAAGGGTCACGCCCCTTCCTCCACCTCTGAAGCCCATCCTGATGGCTGCTCAATTCTTTGAACCTTATCACAACGGGCCAAAGTCTCGATAGAAATTGATCCCTAGTGTGTTAGGTGAAAATCACCGACCCTATAATTGTGAGACTCCCGACCCTATACCTCCGTAGACTTTACCAATCAAATCGTTGAGGGAGAAGGTCTCTTGTCCCATGAACCTTAAAATTAGATTATTATTATTTTAAAATTATATTATATTTTATTTTTTCAAATCTAATTATATTATGCATTGACCAACATCCACATTTTTAGCAAATCTCATTGTTCGGTGACCACATTCATAACTAAATTTACAAATTAATTTATAGATTGAAATGTCGGCGAATTAATCAATAGAAACATTGATTATATTTTCCAAAAAAAAAATTCAGCTCCGATTAATCTTCAAAACTCGATTAATCGGAAAAAAATACCAAAACGTAAAACGTTTAAATAACTTATTTTTCCATTAAATTGTGTAGGAAATTCCTTACCCATTTAAAAAAAATACTAATTCACCAACTAATTTTATTCCAAAATACAATTAATGATTTTCTTAATCCACCAACTAATCCTTTCCGAAACCAACGATAATTGTTTTCTTAATCAACTGAACGTTTCACAACAATAAGAAGTAGCGAAAGAGTGGACTCCGCAATTGTCGTTTTTATGTCCGATGGCCGTGAAATCCAAATAGCCGTTGAAGACCCCTCCATCGTCGCGATTCGATGCTATTAACCCCGCGCCAAATGGATGCCAACGGACCAATTCTCGTCTACTTGGGCAATGGGCATCCTCCTCTCGCCAAATCTAGAGAAAGTTTGGCATAATTTTGGTAAAACGCAATTCATTTCCTCGTCCTCCCGTTTTCCTCTATAAATATAACAGAACTCAACTGTCGATTAATTTCAAGCTATAGATATAAGAGAACTCAATTCTTGAATTCTTGTTGAT
Organism: Picea sitchensis; assembly: GCA_010110895.2. Lineage (NCBI taxonomy): Eukaryota > Viridiplantae > Streptophyta > Pinopsida > Pinales > Pinaceae > Picea > Picea sitchensis. The sequence continues at coordinate 130,423 of SNQJ01S0002217.1, forward strand.
AGTACAGTGCAGAGAAAGAGGAACCCAATTGTTGAATTCAAGCTCTAGGTTTATCAGTTTTAAAATAACAGAACCCAGTTGTTGAATTCCGGCTACGAACATGTTGTTAGCGGAGCCCGAAAAAGCCAGTTATGAAAGCATGCATTCGGAGAATTGTGATACCAACCTTGAAGGACGGCAGCGAGAAGGTAGAGTTCAGCAATTGGTGAAAAAATTTGAGAACTTGAAGGTGCTCTCAGAGACTCGGAAGATTGAAATCAAAGGTACCCACAAGTCACCTAATAAGAAAGATGACAGTAAAGGTGGTACATTAGGACAAGAGAATCTGAAACCTAATGGACAAGAGAATCTGAAACCTAATGGCTGTGTTGAGAGATGCACTGCTGCTGGAATGGACCGGCCATTGGCTAAGAGACAGCCCAACATTTTATCTGGCAATAATTGCGGTAGTTTTGATCACCACTGCAATATGGCCAAGTATAAGGATGGTGGTTCCAGTGATATCAGTGATATCCAGAGCCTCGATTCCGCAGCGCCAAGCGAAAGCAGGTAAGAGAATCATGGGTGTTCCTTGTGCAATTTCTAAAAGTTTTATTGCTATTTTAATGTCTGTGGTAGTCTCGGGGACTTGTTTGGTTTTGAAAGCATGAGAATTTGAATTTTTGCAATAGAAAAGGTGGCTGGAGGGACTTCCACAGGGAGCAGGAAAAACTATGGGGGCAAAAGGAATGATATATTTTGTATAAGCATATATGTTTTATGTTTTGTAGATTGTTAATTAGTATACATTTTTTAGTACTATTTCATGGAATTTCCCATTAGATGTTCTTTATTTTTTTCATAAAAACGTTGATGCTTCACCGAATAATGGTGATTAGCTAATGAAATGGTTGATAAAATGCCCAATCGGTTGAAAGCAGTTTATAGAATTGTCCCTGCTTTTCGCGGGGTGCATATGCATACTACTCCACAATTTTGGAAATATATTTTGTAGACATTGGTAACTGTGTCCGAAAGGTTTGTTTATGTAGAGGTCTGGTTTTTCAGTAGAAACTCCTCAGACTATTAACTTTACACTCAGAATTCCTTCACCTATAAAGCCGTGACTGAGGAGTATTTTTTTCATCAAAATCAGCCAAGACTTTCACTTAACCTCATCCACAAAGACTCTAGGATCTGATGAACATAGAAAATAGTCAGTTGGCAACAAATGCTGAATAAGAATTGCCTGATTTATGCAGGGTGAACCCTATTTCAACAAAATCGAATTTTCTCTTTTCAAGAGGAATGTTTTCACTTATTTTTTCTTCTTGGTTCTTTCGATGTTAATTACCATGTCCCTCTTGAATACTATCATTTATCTTACCAGCCTATGGGTTGAACATATCCTACATAAGATCTGAAGTCTTCCTCAGTCTGATAGATAAGAGCCTTCTTCATTTTCCAACTTTGATGATTGGAGACTACTGGAATCCTGTTTGATGCTTGTGGGCCTTTAGTGAATTACAGGTAAAGGATTATTTCCGTTTGTTTTGGGAAGGTGATATAAGATTATTGCCAACCTTCTCCTGTCCGCTAATTTTTCTCATTTGGCAACCTGTGTAACAACGTTATTATAGAAATGGGTTTGTTTTTCACTAATTTCCTTTTGTTAATCTTGACCCTGCCTACCTTCAGTTCCAAAGCATTTTCTTGTCCGCTTTCTTAAAGTTTAGAAACCACATTGTTGGTTTGGTCCGTCTCTTTTCAAATTCATTATGCAGGCTGCTCTGTCTAAGAGAATCCTAAGTACTGATTTTTGCCTTGTTGATGAGAAAGGCCAATCTATTTGTTTCTGTGAGAACCCTTCTGTCCTACCATGTCCTACCACTTTGGGAAATCCTAATTGAGGGATGGTTAATCATGATTATTAGTTTTTGGAGAGAAACCCAAATAGTCCTTTTGGTATTTTAAGAATCAGCGCTGAGGACCTATTTTTTGTTTTCCTTTAGGCAATCAGCTCTTTTTATGTCTTTCTTTTCGAAAATCTGAATGATTGTGTTAGCTCTTTTGATGGATAGCACTGAATCATTATTTTTCCTTTTCCTTTGCAGTTCTGGAAGACGAAGAAGAAGCACAAAAGTATGAGTGAATTCATCCCCTAATCTTTTTCTATGGACATATTTCTGTATATATTATAGAGTCGAGTCTCTAGATGCTTCTGCTTAATAAATTGTATCTAGAAGGAACTGAGTTTTCTTATTTCCTTTACACTGATTTTACAAGTTTTCTATCAATATGGACTGACAAACTTGTTTGGTTTTGCGTCCGTCTCAGAGTTTTGATTACACTGAAAGAGGATCACCGATATGGAAGAACTGGGCAGAACAACGTAAGAAACAAGTCAGGGTCACCCCTAAAATGCCTTTTAAATTACTAACAGAGGTATAAACATAATTCTCCTGATCTACTTACTCTTTCATCTCATCCACATAATACATTTATGGTTTGCTAAATTGTGTGTATATATGTGCAGTTTATTTTATAACACACTATCTTCTTGTCAATTCCTTGCACTTCAAAGATTTTTTTGGCTTCCATTTCATTCCTGTGTTCTGTCCCACCCAAATTTTTCTAGTCAACTTACAATACTCAAAAGCTTAGAGCTTCCTAGAAATTATATGTATGCTACATGGTAAGTCTGGTATCATATTAACAGGCAGTATGTGATTAACTTACTCTTTCATCTCATCCACATAATACATTTATGGTTTGCTAAATTGTATATATATATATATATATATTTTTTTTCCTTTTATAACACACTATCTTCTTGTCAATTCCTTGCACTTCAAAGTTTTTTTGTGTTCTGTCCCACCCAAATTTTTCTAGTTAGTTAACTTACAATACTCAAAAGCTTAGAGCTGCCAAGAAATTATGTGTATGCTACATTGTAAGCCTGGTATCATATTAACAGATCGTATGTGATTAGCTTCTCTGCAGTTTATTAGAATGACGATTAATACTAATGGAAAATCTTCACAACCCTTAAGGTTAATAGAACTCTTATCTATGTCATTTTCGAAAAACAACATCTACTTGATATAATGAATGTCAAACACTAACAAATAGAAGAGTGGTCTGGTATTAGAGCTTGTCATTATTATCTCTTTTTAATGCGTTTGTAGATGATATTGTATTGCTGTTAAATCTTGTGACATATAATGAATGTCAAACACTAACAAATAGAAGAGTGGTCTGGTATTAGAGCTTGTTATTATTATCCCTTTATCATGCATTTGTAGATGATATTGTATTGCTGTTAAATCTTGTGACACTCGTCATGTCAAGCGATGACAACGTTTAATTTGTTATCATGGTTGTTCTTTCCAATCAAACTAGACAACATTTAATTGATTTGTCATGGACAATAATGTATGACTGCAGTTTGTTATCCTCTTAAGTTCATTTCTCCTGAATTTAAAACAAACTTTCAACAAATCCATGCCATGTTAGTCTATGGTGACAACTTTTAATGAGTGAGATGTTCATTGTGTCAAACTGTAATGCAGATATTAGATGTGGTGGCATTACTGGTTTCATTTCAAGCAAAAGTGTAGGCTATTGCAGGGCCTTATCAATAATTCTTCTTGACAGTAAGAAGATCTGATATTATGACACTAATTGTGTTAACCAATGCAGTACCTATCTTCTTTTTTAAACATCTTCAAAAAGGTACCTATTTTAGATTATGATTACAACTTTTAATGTGTAAAATGTTCATTGGGTCAAACTGTAATCCAGCTTTGTATTGCAGTGTTAGGTATGGCGGCATTATCTGTTTCATTTCAAGCAAAAATGTAGGCTAGTGCAGGGCCTTATCAATGATGTTTCTTGACAGTAAGAACAACTGATATTATGACACCAATTGTTTTTACCAACGAAGTACCTATCTTCTTGTGTTTAAACATCTATATGGATCATACAGCTTAAAGTCTAACTTTGAATGAAACCAATCTGGGCCATTATAAAGGAAACTTTTTCATCATGTTCTCTAAGTCTACGATCATGTTGAAGTCATCATCATCTAAACCAGACTTAAAGGTTACCTTCATCAACTTGTGTATTAGAAACCCCACAATCCTAGAATCCGTAGTGTTAAGAGTCAACCAAACATCTCTATTGATAGACCCAATTAGTGTTAGTAGTCATCCAAATATCCAGAATATAGTTACTACAGTAGCTATATCTGTAAATGGTTACAGTAACTGCAGTAGAAAAGATCAGTAAAAGGATTTACCACAAACAAATGTCTATTGATGGCTTGACGACATAATCTGTGTTTTACAGCAAAGAGGCGAAATGAAAGAGCAACAATTTATGAAAAATATCCAGGAGAAGATGAATGAGGAGGAGAAGCGCCGAATACCGATTGCTCAAGGGTTGCCCTGGACAATTGATGAGCCACAAGTAACTTCCAAATCTAAAGAAATCATTTTACGTTTTCAATGATGATGCTAGTTTTCATGACTGCCGTAATATTTGAAGTTCAGCATGCCATCCAAAGTTTCTCTCATTACATCTTTATTATGTTATAAAGTGCATTTTACCAAATTTACAGGTTGTGCCAAAGCCCCCAGTCAAAGAACACACTAAGCCATTGAATGTAAAGCTTCGCACAGAGTCTAGAGCACTTGAAAGGGCCAAATTTGATCACTTGGTATGCCTGAATCCTAGTCCTAAGTGATTTTATCCATTTCTGTACAGTATGAAAAAATCATCTTCATTAATATAACACTCGTTTCAGTTTCTAACATTTTTTGTAAAACCTCAAATAGATGGAAGAAAAAATTCATTCTCTCGAGCGACAAAAGTCAGAAGAACAACGACTCTGGAAGGTAACTTCCCTTGCATTTTGAAGGATTTTTTTTCCTTTTCATTTTCATTAAATATAACTGGTGAGAATGTAGATGTTTAACAAATATGGAATTAAGTTTTAGCCTTGAGGTTTGCAACCTCAAAATAAAAAATCATTGTATAAACTGTTTTCACATAGATTTATGCTTTCTGTCACCAACTAACTGAAATGTTTTCATCAAGTTTGTCACCTTGAAATCCAAAAACCATTATATAACTGTTTTACATAGATTTATGCTAAGTCGAATATCATCATCAGGTAGCTGAAGAGGAAGAAATTCAGAGTTTAAGAAAGGAGATGATTCCATATGCTCAACTCATGCCCTCTTTCGATCGTCCATTCATACCGAAGAAGTAAGGTCTCCTTCCTGTTTCCCTAAATTTTCTGTGGTATACATTGATACTTGTACACAATAAACATATTGTTTTGCTGTACTAAAATCAAAATTGTTGCAGGTCTTCGAAGTCCCCTACGATCTCCAAGGAGCCTAAATTCCACAGAAATCATTATCGTACAAAAAGCTTATCAGAAGAACAACGACTCTGGAAGGTAACTTCCCTTGCATTTTGAAGGATTTTTTTTCCTTTTCATTTTCATTAAATATACCTGGTGAGAATGTAGATGTTTAACAAATATGGAATTAAGTTTTAGCCTTGAGGTTTGCAACCTCAAAATCAAAAATCATTGTATAAACTGTTTTCACATAGATTTATGCTTTCTGTCACCAACTAACTGAAATATTTTCATCAAGTTTGTCACCTTCAAATCCAAAAACCATTATATAACTGTTTTACATAGATTTATGCTAACACGAATATCATCATCAGGTATCTGAAGAGGAAGAAATTCAGAGTTTAAAAAATGAGACGATTCCATATGCTCAACTCATGCCCTCTTTCGATCGTCCGTTCATACCGAAGAAGTATGGTTTCCTTCCTGTTTCCCTATATTTTCTGTGGTATACATTGATACTTGTACACAATAAACATATTGTTTTGCTGTACTAAAATCAAAATTGTTGCAGGTCTTCGAAGTCCCCTACGATCTCCAAGGAGCCTAAATTCAACAGAAATCATTACCGTACAAAAAGCTCATCATGAAATGTCCTGCACAGCAGCATGTTGCAGCATGATCACAACTGCCCAAAGAAATGATGAACTAAGCCAAATAGGGAGTGTTGTTGAACAGCTTGTTCCAGTAGGCATTGTTCCTGAGTTATATGGCATAGGCGGGTAGCTTTTATTGTATTATTTGTTGTATTATGACAAATGGAGGAATTACTATCCACATCTTTGAGCTAATGTGGAGAAATATGGCAGATATGTTAGAGAATTTTGATGGTGATTAGATTATTTTTTAATAAAAAATGGTAAATGTGTAAGTTTTGGAAAGTTGTGTTCAGTGATATGTATGTTTGGTAATATGTAAATCGATTTGTTACCTAGAATAATATTTTGAAGGTTTTATAAATTGATTTTTTTAATTATAAATAATTTATAGAAATATAAATAATTTTTAAAATTTTAAAATAAAAATTAGTGATATATAAGGATGATATTGTAATTAATTTTAAATTAGGGTTTGTTAATTTTGGAAAATTGTGAAAAGGTTGGGAAAAAGAATATTCAGTAGTATATGATTTTTCAGTATATAAAATTATTTATTTATTTACTGAAAATAATTATCTTTTGTATTAAGAAAAATGTTGTAGTTGTATTAGTCATTGCAACAAGAATATAGAAGATGATTTATTCATGTAATTGTGATTTTGCATTTAATATTTACAAACTTTGCATTTAGGAGAAATAAAGGACATGTATGCTATAAGCTTCTTCATGTTGAATTGAAGCTTCATGGTTTGGTCCTTTTAAATTGTTGAGATTGTTTCAACTACCTTAAAGTTGATCCTTTCCAATCAATTGATTTCCTTCAGATATTTTACTATTCGTTGATGTGGTCAAAGGCCAAGTGTTGCTATATAGAAGATATCACTTATGCGTTCAAACTTGATCCCATAATTTTCGAAACCTAGTTATTGCAATGCACACAATTGAGTATTGGCATATGGCCCTAGCATGTCATCAAGCCTTTGTGGTATTTCCAACCCATAGTTACATGCCCCTTGTCACTAAGGCTCTGATTTGGTGTGGTTCCCCTACATCGAGCTAAGTCAATTGAAGATTCTCAATCCTTCATCTCATGACATCCCAAAATTCCACACAATGTTGGTCTCACCTTAGGACCTTGGGACAATGTTGGTTTCATCTTTTAAGTCACTTATACAAGCCTTAAACCCCGAGATAACCTCGTCGATGCTTTGGATAGTCCTACCTTGGGAATAATTCATCACACTTAGCAAACTCCCTATGATAGCATTGCTCTCTTAGTTCTCAAGGTTCCAATGCAATGCATATGTGGTATGTTTCAAGGTTACACATTGCTACCAACTCCCCTATCACCTATGTCCCTTCTCAATCAAATTCGACTCTTATTGTTAGATATTATATGTTCATGCAGTCTTCATACACATTTTATATCGAAAAGTTGAATTTCACAAAGACTTCATTTTGTCATCGTGACATCCTTGAAGTTTTTTATAGTAAAAAAAACATAGATCTTACCTGAACCTTCTCATTTATTACTTGACCCTTTATAGGTATTATTATGATACCCCGCCTTATTTTCTTTCTCTTAAAAAAGAAAAAACATTAGATGAAAATGAAGACAAGTAGAAAAGATATTTATGACAATTTATCCCTACACCATCTATTACATTGGTTCTCTCCCCCTCAACCTCTCATTACAAAGATTATTATAGAACATTTCTTATGGTTAGATTATTGTTTATCTAAATGAAATAGTATTGGTTACATGACTTTAAAATTTCCCTTTGCTCATTTTAAATGTGCTCACTCATTATGTTTGGGAAAAATTACCACATCCATTTTTAGATAGGGTTTGTAGACATTTTCTCCATATGAGGTTTTCAATTACTTTGTTTATTATGAAATTTGAGAAAGATGTCACTATCTCTACAAAGACTCAAAAAGGAATTGCTTTATATTTTTTTTTTATGTTGTGTTCCTTAAGGAGGAAGTTACTTTTAGACAATAAATCTCATGTTTAGGTACTTAATCTTTTCAACACATTTTTATGAATGGGACTATTACGAGTCATATAGTGTAATAAATTTGATAAATAGTTTTCCCTTTTTTCCATCTATGCAATAGTTAGGAACTAATCCTAATTTATGCAATTATAGTTAGGAATTAATCCTAATTTCATATTTGAATATAGAATGGTAATTTTTTCTTGCTGGGATTTATAAAACTTGAATGCTGGGAGAGATATTAAGTGTAACTTAAGCTATCACTTAAGGTATTCCAACCAAGTTTGTCTCTTTCAAGTTTTTTTTATAATATTATTAAGTTTAGTTCATGAGTTTATTTGCTAAGGAAATATCTAATATAAGAAGAACAAACAAGTGAAATCAATAAATGACATAATATATAAAATAATGAATAAGATATGATGATGATATGATTATAATGCTATGTGATGGTGTACTTGTAGCAATGGATAGTCACAATGGTTGATAGGTTGTATCGCTTGATTAGGTCATGTGCTTTAGTTAGGACGTGACACTTCATTTACTATTTATTATTATTACTATTTATTTTTATATTTATTGTATTGTCTTCTCCTTTAGAAATGTTTTGTCTTCAAAGCATATTTATGGAAAGACCCAATCCCTTGTTCTAACTTGTAATGCCTTCTCATGTTATTTATTCTTGAGGTGATGATTGATGATACGCGACAATATGTGTTGTGAAGCATTGAACAAAATTATCGTATTGTGAAGGGAATTGACTACCCTAATTCAATCCTTTGTGGCACTATGCTTTTGTAGGATTATTGGTAAGAACCTATTATATTAAAATTTCGAAGATGACTTCTATTTTGAGACCCAACTTTACTGGTATTGATATTCTTTAGAATATAGGTCAAAAATGTCTTTGCTTGGGTGCTCTACAATCACTTGACCTCCATAATGATTTCTTTAATGGAATGGMTAAAGGAGGGACCTTAGTACTTTCGAGTGGACTATGTTCCCTAGGTGGAATGGAGGGTGGTTTGTTGGATAAGGGCTTCATAGTTCTATCCATTTTGTTGGGGCTATCGTGGTTTGAGAATAGAGGGTATTACAACATAGKATGAACACCTTTAGTAACCACTCACACAACCATATCAGAGATCAACACACCGATGTTTTTACGTGTAAAACCTCAATGGGGAAACATCCATTGCCCCAACCAACATGGCCAATTGAGGCAATTTATTAATGAAAAGAAAAATATTATAAGATATTTTCTCATAATCAATCATCAACAATGACCCTCCATGATCTTTAAATAGAGATCATGGAATAATCAGGTGTTAAGCCACAAATCAATGTAGCCATTAAGATCAAGGAGAATATGATACATTAGATCACTCTATGTCTAGAACATTTCGAGATTGTTAGATTACATAACTACTCATGCATATTAAAGAAACACACTTTAACCTAATGACACATCAAGGGTATATAGGCTCTAATTCCTCCTTCCTTCTCCAAGATTAGCAAGACTAACATATATGCATCGATCATCCTTCAGATCTATTTTACAGTCTATACATAAAATTCTAAGTTCTTTGAACTTAGATAAATAATCTTAAATGAAAGGAAAATCATTGAGACTTAAAGTCATTAATTGATTTTCAATCAGGTGGGCTTGAATAATATTATGTTTATCAAACACAGCTTGAAGATTTTCCCAAGCTTCATCGGGGTCATCAATTCCTTGAAGGTGAAACCTTAAATCAGAAGAGATGGACATTCTAATTAGTCCATGTGTTTCATCATTCTTAGTCCATGGTAATCTGGTACAATCATTTACTTCTTAGTACATCCTCCATATTGGATTTCCATGAGAAGTAGTTGGTACTGGTAAGCAAAATATTGCTTGGAGAAGCCATATTAAAATATGCAAATCGTATGGATTCAAAAGATGAAATGGATGGTATGGATGAAAATATCTCGAAAAAATATGCTATTTAAAAAAACAACACTGAAAACGGACTTCGAATGTGAAAAATATGCCCTTTTGAAAAAAAACATAAATGGTAACCAAAGAGCCTTGTGGAAAGTAGAATTTCATCCATGTGGTGATACTCCTCTGACTTTTCCTATAAGCTCACTTTTACAAATAAGTTACTTATGACGTGACCCACTTTTATAGAATAAGTAGGAATCACTTTTACAATGAATTTACTTTGTAAATTAAAGTTGCATGCAAAAAGTAACTAAATTTTTTTATTAAAATTACTTTATAATGATTCAGTTTTATAATTTAAGTGAAATGCACTTTAAAATGAATGAAAAAACTTTTTCAAAAAGTAGCAAAAAATAGACTTGAACTCAATACCTCTTACTAAACAAAGTAAATTTCAACCAAGTGAGCTAGTACAAAAGACATTATAATCTCATGGAGGATGATAGGGGATGTTATTGTTGTTATTGGAGCTCTTCCTCAAGGTGTGTACTTTAAAAAAAATGCATTCACACAAAATAGAATTTTCTTCTCAACAATGTAAGTTTTCTCTTTGTTTCTAATTTGTTGAGATCACACATAGTGCATGTCAAAGAGCATACACAAACAAAAAAACACTTTTTTCTTTGTTTATGATTTGTTGAGATCGCACATAGTGCAAGGAAAAGAATATACACACACCAGAAAGAGTAGAAACCCATAAACAAAAATAATAAAATATTATCTCTGTAAAAGAATTTTAAAGAGGGTGTATTTAGGCTTTAAACCTATAGATCTAATTGAAATGGTCGTATCTTAGGAAAATGGAAACCTTTGAGTGAAACGAAAAGAGTTTCTAACTGAAATGAGCACTCTAGACACAATATAATAGTCCTCTTGGCCAAAAAAATGTATGGAAATAGCATAAACCAGAGATGTGGCAACACAACTTCAATATCTCAATCTACAATGGGAGTGGGTCTTCAAAGGGCTCTAATACAATGTTTGAAAATATAGGGTATTCCAACAGAGGATGAACACCTTCAGTAACCACTCACACAACCAGATTAGATATCAATACACTAATTTGTTTACGTGGTAAAACCCCAATGGGGAAATATCCACAGCCCTAGCCAACATGGCCACTCAAGGCAATTTATTAATGCAAAAGAAAAATATTACAATATATTTTCTCACAATCGATCATCAACAAATGACTCTACATGCTATTTAAATAGATATCATGGACCAATTAGGTGTTAATCCATAGATCAATGTAGTTGTTAAGATCAAGGAGAATATGAGTCATCGTATCACTGTATGTCTAGAACATATTTTAGTTGTCAGATTACATAACTATAAATGCATACTAATGAATACTAAAGAAACACACTTTAACCTAGCAACACATTAGACCAAGTTGATCTTATCTAACTCCTAAGTGTCTGAATATCCTAACAATTAGCTATCAAGAATTCCTTCACCACTTCCAGCACATGTTTGACATCCTTCCCCGTGAAACATACACCATCTAGAATTGGACACTACAACACTATGGACAGAGGATTGGTAATTACTCATGAAGGAGAGGTTCCTTTGTGCATTTCCATAATGATGTTTTCCTCCTCTGAACTAGAGTTTGGAGTTGCACCTTTGTCGAAATGACTTAGTCATCATTGTAATCAATAATAGGAAATTACTTTGAGCCAAGTTGAAAGAGAGACAAGCTTCACCATTTACTTTTAGCCTCCATTCATTGTGATTTCTAGCTTAAGAAAGCTAGATTTTATCACAAAATTGTGGTCTTTGACACATTGTTTGAAGGAAAAGAGAGCCCTAAAAAAATCTCATCCTTCAACCTCAACAAGCAATGGCAAGAAGGTAAACCATACCCTCTAAAAGGACCCTTTGAATGTTGTTTTTTGGCATGCTAAGTCAAGTGGTAGGATTTTGTTTCTCCGCACTCATGTACCTTTCAAAATGCATGATTGTGGGCATTATTTAGGCTACAATTTGAGAGTTTTTATAGTTCTTCATTATTTTTCTATTTGATATAGAAAACCCTTAGTGTGTCAAAAATTGTTGGGTGCTTCAAAAGAAAATAGATTTGATCTTTCTGGGCTATTCATAGTAGGGTTGCATGGTTAATAGATTTTTTTATTTTAAATCATACTATCGATGTTCTTTGCATTTTGTGCCCAGAACTCTTTAAATCATGTTTCGTATGTTCTTTACGTTGAATGCCATGAAGTTCTTATTAACGTTAATTTTTTATGGTCTTCATTCATCATTTCCATTTCATTGAATACTAATGTATCTTTCATTCATCATTTCCATTTTACAAAATTATGAACACTCGAATTTTCACATTATCGTCGGAATTCATGATCTAAGATATGTTATATTGATTTTTTGTGACACTGTACTTGTAAATAAAATCATCAAAAATAAAATCATTTAAAAAAATACAGGGCATACCAACAACATCACACCCATTATCTCACACATGCTGACAAATATCACACCCATTATCTCACACATGCTGATAAATAGAGAATTGACTCGGTTACACCATTTATATATTGATGTATATATAGCATATTAATATACAAATACAGAGTTCCCAGTTGGATATTAAGTTTATCACCCTACAAAAAAGAAATCAATGACAAAGGAGGGGGTGATAACAAACAAGACAGTAATAGATTCATAAATAAATGCTTGAATTTATGTTTTTTTATAGATGCATCAAAAAGACTATTTAAAACGTTCTTATTACATTATGTTTTTTAGTTGTATTGCTAGATAGTTAGATTTGAATTCATGTCCTCATGTTCCATTGGGAAAACCATGATTATTTGTTGTCCAATGCATCTAAGCCTTCATCTTATCCAATTGATGACCCCACTTTTGGAGAGGATCTAATAAATAAATATCTCCATTAGTAACTAAGTTTCCCCCCTTTCTATTACTTTCAACCATACCTACAATCCATTCAGTAAAATATCAAATCCATGCACTGACTGAAAACCCTAAATATGTATAAGAAAATGTAAAAAATTGAGAAATTGAACCCAAGCATATTTGTAAATTTAACAATGGACATTTTGTTTTTGACATTGTGATCTGAAAATTCACTTTTCATTACTTTTGTCCTACATATACAACAAATCTCTGCGCTCACTTTGACGACAACAACTACGAGAACAAAGTCCTTCTCTTCAATAAGAGCAAAGGAATTATAGATTGGTATCAGTAATAAGGTGGCCCTTCTCAGCATATCCTTGTGCTCACTTTGATGATAAAGTGTACGAAGAGTAATTACGGATAAATAAGTCCTCCTCTTGAATCGGAGCAATAGAATTATAGATTGGTATCTTGCATGAAGCAGAGCATGTGGCCATGCTCAATGTTGACACTTGGTGATTGATGGCTATTGATATCTTGCATGAATCATCTTAGAACATGGTGTGTATGATAGGATGATTCGACGCAAATATTAGGATGTGCAATTCTAAAAAAAATATTAACAAACTAATGCTAACTATGGAGATAACATTAGTTCACCTCAAAAGATGTACATTGTAGTACATTGCAATGCACTCATCCTTTGCTAAGTTTCAAACAAAATATCTTCACATAAATTGTCCCTTGCATTGATATGAGGCCAAATAAGACTTCAAACTAAAAATTTAGGATAAAAATGAAATGTGAGTTGGAAAATTTATGAATTTTTTGAAACTTTGGTTTAAATGGTTGGTTTTCATTGGTTTTCAAGTCAAATTCCTCTTCTAGCATGTTCTCCTCTTTGATAGATTTCCAACGAGCCCTCTCTTGACTGATTTGGCATCTTGAAACATAAGTTATGACCCATTTAAGTTGATTCTCAATAACCATCAATTTCATCGTGGGATTAATCTAAGCCATTCATCTCATAAGCCATAAATAATTATCCCACATGCATTGGGGGAATTGAGTTAAAGTAGTTTATATTGTTTTTTCAACCCTTAATAGTTTGTGTGAGTTAGGGTAGGCATGGAACCTTGATCCCACATAGATATATTTTTGCCTAGAATCCTGAGTAAAAATAGAATAAAAATAAATATAATAAAATAAAATAACCCGTAGGTGGAATCATGTCCAAAAAATAAATCCAAAATTCTCAAAAATCAAAACCCTGAAGTAAAACCTTAGATGGATTCAGAATCCGATAAAGTTGTGAGGTGAAATCAAATTTCTAAAAGGTACAATTTCCGAAAAGTAGAATTTCTAAAAGGTTAATATCCAAATGATATTCAGGGAAGAGGGTGTTGGCACCCAAACTTTTGGGTTAAGTTTTGTGCATGCACAAAAATGAAGTTGTGTGAGCTCAATCCATAATTTTGCAAGTGCTTAAGTAAATGCACGAGGAATGACATAGAGTGTGTGTTGGATCGATTGCTGTCAATTGTGCACCAAGCTTAAGGACTACCTAGTACGCGTTGGTTCAATTTTTTTCAGTTGCACCAGAAACCAAGAAGATGACTGCTAGAATCAAGAAAGGAATCATCGGGAAATCTCCCTGAATGATTAATACAAGCAACATACGAGGACTTGGGACCACCAGAGGACAAGATGGACAGGAAGTTAAGATTTCCCTTGATACAAGAAGTCTACTTGGAGCATTGACAAACATTAGAAGCATGCTAGGCAATTTTATCGGACAAATGAGCGGAGAAGAGCATAAAGAGAAAATGCTTTGCATCAGATAAAGCTATAAAAGGAAGCTCTGATATCAGAAACAAAGCTAGCTAGTTGGTGAGACTAGTTGGACATTTAGAACAAGAGGTTCATTGTGTCTTCAGTATCAAGCTCACTATGAGCCTGTTGTAATGTTTTAATGCATTGAATATAATATTGTGTCTATTGTATATCTGATTTTTGAGAAAGGGAACATTGTGCAGCATGTTGTAATTCAGAGGCTTTATATAGTAAATATATGAAGTTTTATGGATATCATATGTATCTATCCTATGCAATGTATATCTTTGATGTGATAGAATTCTTCTAGTAATAAAGATATGGCATTTCTGATCCATTATGTGTCTATTATGTATGAGTTGACTACGCGTGTGTATTGTTTTAATTCTTAATCCTAATATTTTATTATATATGAGCTACATGGATGCCAATCCTAGTGACTTTTCGTGTGTTTATCCTTCATCCATGTCACAAGACCTTATGGTATTTGTGATCCTCTTTTCATCTTGGGTGAGACCTTCCTCAGCCTTTCTCGAGGATTGATATGCTGGTGCTTTGGGGTTTTTGTTGGACAAATCTGGACGAACCCTGGGTCTAAACTCCCCGGTGTTAAGAAGGACTGGACGCGAACAAACATGGACTGAAAAAACCCAACAAATGGTTTTGTTTCCAATAACTGAAGTCTTCTCGAGATCGATGAAGGAAAAAAAATGAGCTGACATCCTTCTAAGGAGGAAATTCAAGACTGGATAAAACCAAAAGAAGATGAGTTTTCCCTATGAGAGACTCAAGGATTGAGGGTGAATGCAAAGAAATGGAAAGGTAGGTATCTTTACTCAAATATGCATGATCTTTTCTTTGCAAAATTTCCTTGTCTGTTGCATGAATGGCTAAAGAGGCAAGATGTTACCAATTATCTGTTGTGGTTGTTGGAGCTAGTGTTTTGGGATCAAGCCAAGATTGAAGAACTGAAAGCGTTGGAAAATAAGTGGACTCGAGCTATTGATTTCTGGTTTTCTCAAGTAAAATAAATCTAAATTATTGAATTCATTATGGAATACACTGATTCTTTCAGTAAGACAGAAAGAAAGTTTGCAGAAGGACTAAGAATGCGGATGATGGAATAAATTTTTCTTTGGATAAATGTTGTTCATAGAGAAAGGGTTGATGCTCATGGAGCTCGATTGAATGGCTAAGTAAAATCCCCTAGCGTG
>SNQJ01S0002217.1:148740-161182 GCA_010110895.2 Picea sitchensis
GAGCAGGAATCTTCTAGAAGTAGAACCTTCTAAGAAGCCCTCTTACATTAATTATATCTAATTACCCATTTATTATATCTAACTACCATAGTGGGCCTTATTTAATAATATAGTGGACCTAGTCCACCTTAAATTGAATGACCTCCATTATTATCACTATGGGCCCTTTGGGCCCCCCCACTACCTCTCTAGCTACCTTATAGTTGATAAGATGAGAGGATTGCACACGCACTACAAGGAAAAGACCCTCTAGCAGAGGTTTTTGCAGACGCCCCTATAAAAATAGCCCAAAAAACCATTCATAATAGATGATACTAGTGGAGGCGAGTGGGAGAGGTTTTAGTAGATGTTTTATATTGGTGATTTTATAAGTACATAATTCATCAATGTGTTTTATACAATAGGTGCATCGGTGCGCTAAAAAATAGTGCACCGTAGCAGGGCTATTTCAAATAAAAAATATTATCTAGTGCACTACGAAAATAATGATGCACTGTGATAGCGTTATTTAAAAAATATCCAATGCACAAATTAACACTGGAAGCATCAGTGCACTATTAGTAGAGTGCATTGTTATATGGTTAAATAAAAAACATATACGCACCAATGTAGGATAGTGTCAAAAAATATATTATGGTGCACTCCATTGTATCATGCACATGGGTGTGCATTGTTGGCCCTTGGTTATGTAAGGCAATGAATATTAAGGAGGAAAGGTGAAGTATGAAATGCGTGGAAGGTACATAAACTGAGGAGGGGTCGAAATGGTTGAAGAAGCAGATAAGAAGGAGCGAAGTAAAGGAAAATCTAGTCGTTGGAAGAGAATATCAAGGAAGATAAAGCAGTAAAGAAGAGGGATCATGGAAAACTCAGCAAGTGGAAAAAGACATCAATGAGTGCTTTGGAGCACCTCGCAGAAAAGAAGGAAGGACAGGTTGGTGAGGCCCTTAAAACATGGGTCAAGTGCACCTAGGGTTTTGGATCTAGGGTTTTGACACCTAGACTTTGGTCATGTAATGTATAAATAAAGGTCTAGAAGACCTGGGAGGGTTCGTTCTAGTTCGTATGTTGTTCATTGTTGGTTATGATTATTTTTGTTAAGAGTAGTATTGAGACTGTATTGTAATATCTTCATCTGGGTGCGAAGATCAACCTTGCAGCTGGGTGCACAGGGAGGGGAGATAAAGAGAGAAATATCTGCAGCTAAGTGCACAAATAGAACTGTATGTTTTCATCTAATATATCAAGAAACAAAGTTTTGTGGACATATCCCTAGGGAGAGGGTGAACCATGTATATCTTGTTGTTATTTGTGATTGATGTTGTGTTATTTTCCATCTGATATACTGTTATTGTATTATTGTGTTAGACCAAAGATATAACTTGTGAAGTAAGCTTAGGAGTGGTAAAAGATATCTAGATTGTTGTGTGTTGTTGCCCTGGATTCACTTTGCATTCCCTCTGGTTGTAGACACATGTGTCCTGCAACCCCCTGTTGCTACTTCGGGTGAGACTGTATCTACTTCGCATATGTTTTCAAAAGGGCCTATATTTAGGGTTTGTTTGTGCGTTGTTAGAGTTGAACCCTGGGTCTACCCCTGTGCAAACAAATGGTTCTGTTGTCGAAACCGAGATCTTCTTGAGGGAATTTCAAGGTGGTTTCCATCGAAGACAGGAATTTATAAGTGGATAGAAGAACAAGAAAAGGACTTGTCAAATCCCAAAACAAGAAACCTAGCATTAGCACATAAGACTAGTTGGGAAGGTACATCTTTACCGACATACATGAAATTTTATTTGGAGGATTTCATAAGGATTTATACGAGTGGTTAGCCAGATTAGCAGATACCCAGTTTGAGATCAGATCTAGGCCACATGTGGTTTGGACGACAACGCCGATCAAGAAATTCAAGAGAGTCAATAACGTTGTGTCTAGAGTAGTGGATCTTTGGTTTGATAGCACTATTGGAGGGTAAATTACCGAATTTTCCATTGACAGATTCGAATCATATAGTGAAGAAGAGAGGTACTTATTTAAGGGACCTAGAGGAAAGTTCCTACACTTTTTAAAGCTGAAGATTAAGAGTCTATTGCATGATAAGAATATCATGAAGATATAGTGAAGCTAATGTTCAAGAATTTAGATAGCGACAGTGACACAGAGGCTGGACTCACGTGCAATGGGAGATCGTTCAGAGAGGTTCCTCTTGTGAACCTATTTAAGATAAACTACGGAGATGAAGGATTCTACAGTGGAGAAGAAACATATCTAACATACGAAGAGTATTCAGAGTCCGCAAAAACAAAGTAAGTATAGACCGAAGAACTTCTCTGAGGAGAGATAGAAACTTCAGGAACTGCACCTACTTTTGAAGTAAGTACTATTACTCCTCCTATTTTTTTAGAAGTATTAAGTAACCATAGTAACCAAAGTAGTCAGAGCCATAAGAGTACTATTACAAGCAGTTTAGCACATACTCAGTCAAGAAACCAAGGAAGATCTATGGTAGATGAAATGAGGTTACCCATCTTCAGAGGAGATGGATCTGAATATCGTGACCAGCACCGGTTCTTATGCGAAGCTGTATGGAGCATCAAGAAAGTCACTGAAGAAGATGTTAATAGAACACAATTTAGTACTACCTTAAGGGATCACGCTCTGAACTAGTATATGAAATTTTCTTCAGGACCTGGATAGCCTAAATCGTTGAACGATATTAAGACTGTGTTGAGTGCAGAATTCAAGAAGCCTAATTCAGAGTCAAAGTGCATTACAAAGATGGAAGAAATCAAGAAGAAGGTCACTGAACCTGTTTGGGAGTTTGATCAGATATTTAAGACTCTGACATGTTGTTTAAGTTTTCAGATCCCAGACGAACAGAACAAAGAATGGTTCATTGTTTCCCTCCTGCCACATATCAGAGTTCCTCTGATGCAACAGAAAGTTTCTCCGCAGGCTAAAGCATTGGAGATTGCCATGAAATTATAAGCATCCCCTGTAGGAGAATCCATCCCATGTATGAGTCAAATATTAAATCAATTAACTATTTTATCTTTACAGGTCAAAGATATGAAGAAATATAAAGGAAAGGAGAAAAGAGAAGGTATCTGGTATATCGGATGTAAATCAGAGGGCCATGACAAAGATAATTGTCCCCTATTTAATGAATACTTGGCCTCTAGAGCACCTATCCCTTTGAAGAAGGCTATTGTACCCTGGTGCGAGGTATGTAGAACTAGACATCTCCCTAGTAAATGTTATTATATGAAAAAATATGTCCATTCACCTACCAATATTTATTGTACATTCTGCAAATCTGTGGGGCATGATGAGAAGGATTGTAGGGCTTATGATCTCATGCATGAAAGATCAAGGGATACATATAGAATTCAAGGAGAATTACAACAAGAAGGAAACAATGCATAATTCAACTCCCTAGGAAGAGGAAACTTCAATCCTCGTGGTGGATTCAGAGGAAGAGGACGAGGAGGACGTATGGGTCGAGGCATAGGATAGATCATCTGCTATAACTGAGCACATATAGGACATTTGGCAAGGTATTTTTAGAACCCTTGTACTACTTGAAACTATTGTGATTCGTTTGATCATGTCATTGAATAATGTCCAGTGTTGCTAGCCAAACTCCAGGAGAGACAAGGAGGAAACCAACAAGTACAATTAATATCAAAAAAACCTCATGGTGAGGATTCCAGAATTTTTTTATTACTAGAGAAGGCGTTGTTACAAGAGAAGAAAGAGTGACTCCAGGAAAGACTGCAGAAGGATCAGGGATCAGAAGAGCCGCAGAGAAGGCACAATTGTTTGATCCAAGGAGAGAGAGGCATAGTTTTGAAGAGGTAATGAAAGAATTTGTAGGATAACAAGATTATTCATCTAAGGCACAACCAAAATTAAGGGAATGTGAAATGACACCAACATTAGATCAGTCTTCCCTAGCTAGACAAGGAAAAGAGGTAAGCAAGCTCATGGATTTCTTATATACATGTATCAATTTGATTAAAGATGAAAAAGTTGTACAGGAGCTACAACACCTAGTAAGATAGTATGAAATTGGGAGAATAGATCCTCCACTGAGTAGAGCTATGAATCAAGTATCTAGGAAAAGAAGGAAAAACAAGGAATTGCACCTTAGTGCTCAGATTGGAGACTACGACGTGGACTATGTGGTCCTCGACTTGGGATCAAAAGTCAATGTTATGACAAAGCAGATGTCAGGGCTGATGGGAAAACCTAGAATGATTTATTCTCCTATCAAGCTCAGGATGGCTAATCAGTAGGTGGTGAGCCCCTTTGGAAGACTAGAGCATGTCCATGTAGACATCGATGGGGTAAGGACATTTGCAAACTTCGAAGTGATTGAAATTGTTGATGATAACTGTCCTTATTCTGTGCTATTAGGAATTGATTGGGATTTCAACAATTCGACTATTGTTGACCTAAAGAAGAGAAGAATGACATTTGAGGGTAATGGCCTTAAATTCATTGCACCTCTGGACCCAGATGAAGGTCGCAGATACAGAGAACCTCTCATGGATGAAGACCACACATACAAGCTAGAGAACATCTATAAACTAACAACAAGACAAAATGATTACATTAATACTATAGAGGATGGGAATCTCAACTGGCGAAGTGAAAGTGCATTCTCATCAGATTCATAAGAAGCATTATAAAACTAGCAGAACAAAATGTTGAAGTCTCTACGTGGTGATGTGCTATATTGACTAGAAAAGTTCGTTGGATTTCCACAGAAGTAAGTAATATTCCAAAATTTGATGGTTTGAATCATTTAGAGACATTTCTAGATGAATTTGAGAGAATTGTACCAGTACAGCAGGGGATGTTGGCACTAGATGAATCCTTGAGAGCCAGGCCAGCTAGATGGTGAGAACACACAAGAAGAACATCACAGAATGGGTACAATGTCGTACATTATTGAGAGCGCATTTTTTCAGACCAAGCAGAATAATGTGAAGTTCGATATACAGGACAAATTTGTCCTAAGGACCACATGTGAAGTTGTGAGGACGCCTGGAGAAACATTCCTAAATAACAGTGGGTGCATAAGTTCATTAACATTTTGGATACTATGCATATCAACTGGTATCTTCAAGCAGAAATGCACCTCATCACTACAAATTGGTATGGTATGACTTAGAACTTTATAGATACGTTTTTATTTGAGAGTCAGTGCCCTACAGTAGATCAGGCGTTACAAATTATAAGACATAAGGTCTTTGAGAAGGCACCTAACCTCCCTTTTACCCAAGAAGAAGATGAATGGACTGCGCCTCTTGAGCAGTTACAGGATTGCATGCAATTTTAGATTGCCCTGAATTTGAAAAAATGTATTTTCTT
Source organism: Picea sitchensis (assembly GCA_010110895.2). NCBI lineage: Eukaryota > Viridiplantae > Streptophyta > Pinopsida > Pinales > Pinaceae > Picea > Picea sitchensis. The sequence continues at coordinate 154,120 of SNQJ01S0002217.1, forward strand.
TTCACCCTTTGGGGTGCTGCTAGAGAACATCGTGTGTAAGTAGGGGTTATTGGTGAATCCTTCCAAGATTTCTATCATTGATGATCTACCTCCCCCTACTTCGGTTATACAGTTGCGCACTGCATTAGGGCACATTAGATACTATAGAAATTTTATTAAGGGTTATGCACAGATAACAACACCTATGGAGAAGCTATTAAAGAAAGATAGTAAGTTCCAATGGACAGAAGAATGTCCGAAGAGCTTCGACACACTAAAACAAAAAATGGTCACTGCGCCTATCTTGGTTTTTCTAGATTGGAGTAAGGAGTTCAATGTTCATGTCGATGCTTTGTCAATAGCATTAGGAGTAGTCTTGGCACAGCTGGGTGCAGGAGACATCGACCACCCTATAGCCTTTGTGATCAGGAAGTTTTCTACAACTGAAAGGAATTATACTACGATTGAAAGAGAAGGCTTGGTTATGGTATATGCGCTACAAAAGTTTAGACACTATTTTTTGGGAGGACATTTTAAGATGTTCAACGATCATTCTACATTGAAGTAATTAGTCAAAAAGCTAGTTTTTGGGGGAAGAATATGCAGATGGAAACTACTATTCCAAGAATATGACTTTGAAATTGTGGTCAAGACAGAAAGAATGAATAAAGGACCTGATCACTTATCCGGGTTGGAACATGGAGAGGAACCTACCAGTTTGGAGGATACACTACTAGATGCACAGTTGTTGGCCATCAGAACAATCGATGATCACTTCATCGAGATAGTTTAGTTCCTATCCACAAGAATGGAACCTCACGAGTACACAGTCATTCAGAAGAAATAGTTAGTAGTTTGCGCTGCCGACTTTCAACTTATAGCTGGACAGTTATATAAGATGATACCAAATGAGATCTTGAGGAGATGTGTTATGGAGGCAAAAATACCATTGATTCTTGCAGAAGCTCATGAAGGCATCGCAGGAGGACATTATGCCGGTAAAGCAACAACACAGAAGATTCTCAGAGCTGGCCTATGGTGGCCTACTTTACACAAGGATTATAAGGAATACTACAGAGCCTACAATGTGTGTCAAAGAGTACAAAAGCCTTCTCAAAGATATGAGATGTCTTTGGCACCGCAATTAACTTTACAAGTATTCGAGAAATGGGCCATTGATTTTGTGGGATGTATTAGCCCACCAGGAAGGCACACAGGAGCGAGATACATTATCACTGCGACAGAGAATTTGACCATATGGGAAGAAGAAAGAGAAGTTAAGGATTGTAGTGCAGCTACAACCGTGCAGTTCATCTTTGAGGATATTATCACCAGATTTTGTTTCCCAAAGATCCTCATGAGTGATCAAGGCACACACTTCATCAAAAGAATTATTGAAGCCTTGACTCAGGAATTTGAAGTTCACCATCAGAAGAGAACTCCATACCACCCATAGGAGAATGGTACAGTCGAAGCTTTCAATAAGATCTTGGAGATAGCTCTGACTAAGATCTGCAGTGTTAACAGAGATTATTGGGGGTTAAGAATTCCAGTTGTATTATGGGCTTATCGAACTACTTGCAAGAATTTAACAACACAGACTTCCTTTAATTTGGTATATGGCTTGGAAGCAGTGGTACCTATGGAACACGTGGTTCCTAGTTTAAGAATTGCAACATTCACGGGTATGGATGACACTGGAGCTATTCAAGATAGGCTTGCGTAGTTGATGGAACTAGAAGAAGATAGGTTTATTATTGGATTTCATCAGCAGGTACAAAAAGAAGGAGAAAAGGCTTACCATGATAGACATATNGGAATTTGAAGTTCATCATCAGAAGAGAACTCCATACCACCCATAGGAGAATGGTACAGTCGAAGCTTTCAATAAGATCCTGGAGATAGCTCTGACTAAGATCTGCAGTGTTAACAGAGATTATTGGGGGTTAAGAATTCCAGCTGTATTATGGGCTTATCGAACTACTTGCAAGAATTTAACAACACAGACTTCCTTTAATTTGGTATATGGCTTGGAAGCAGTGGTACCTATGGAACACGTGGTTCCTAGTTTAATAATCGCAACATTCACGGGTATGGATGACACTGGAGCTATTCAAGATAGGCTTGCGTAGTTGATGGAACTAGAAGAAGATAGGTTTATTATTGGATTTCATCAGCAGGTACAAAAAGAAGGAGAAAAGGCTTACCATGATAGACATATCAAAAGGAAAGCATTTAAGAAAGGAGATTTGGTATTGTTATATGAAAGTAAGTTCATAAAGCATCCAGGGAAGTTCAAGACACATTGGCTAGGGCCATTTGAGGTTTCTTATGTCACAGAAGGAGGAGTTTCATATTTGAAGACCCTTAATGGAGAATGGAAGGATGGATTAGTGAATGGGAGCCGGTTGAAATCGTATTACAAAATCCTGTTGCCTCGCAACTCTCAGTAAAAGAAAAGGAATAAGGGTCTAGGTACCAGGTGCAATTGAAACTGGGTACCAGACACAGAAAAGGCATTCTACACATGATAGGGAGGGACAGAGCAGAAAGCACGGACTGCTCCATGTATTTTGTAGTCGAAATGATACAGAAGGCTCAGTCTTGCAGTGACTTGGGACAAGTCACATGTGAGTGTTGGGGGCATGTTGGCCCTTGGTTATGTAAGGAAGCGAAGATTAAGGAGGAAAGGCAAAGTAAAAACTGCTCAAAAGGCACATAAACTGAGGAGGGGTCGAAGTGGTTGAAGAAGAAGATAAAAAGGAGAGAAGTAAAGGAAAATCTAGTCGTTGGAAGAGTAGATCAAGGAATATAAAGAAATAAAGAAGAGGGATCGTGGAAAAATCAGCAAGCAGAAAAATACATCAACAAGTGCTTTGGAGCACCTCTCATAAAAGAAGGAAGGATAGGATGGCGAGGCCCTTAAAACATGGGTCAAGTGGACCTAGGTTTTTTCACCTAGGGTTTTGGATCTAGGGTTTTGACACCTAGACTTTGGTCATATAATGTATAAATAAAGATCTAGAAGACCTGGGAGGGTTCGTTCTAGTTCATATGTTGTTCATTGTCGGTTATGATTATTGTTGTTGAGAGCAATATTGAGACTGTATTGTAATATCTTCAATTAGGTGCGAAGATTAACCCTGCAGCTAGGTGCATAGGGAGGGGAGATATCAAGAAGATCAACTGTATGTTTTCATCTAATATATCAAGAAACAAAGTTCTGTGGACGTAGCCCTACGGAGAGGGTGAACCACGTATATTTTGTTGTTCTTTGTGATTTATGTTGTGTTATTTGACATCTGATATATTGTTATTGTATTATTGTGTTAGATCAGAGATATAACTTGCGAAGTAAGTTTAGGAGTGGTAAAATATATCTAGATTGTTGTATGTTGTTTCCCCAGATTCAATTTGCATTCCCTTTGGTTGTAGACACCTATGTCCTGCAACCCCCTATTTCTACTTCAGGTGAGACTGCATCTGCTTCACAGGTGTTGCCAAAAGGGCCAGTAGTTAGGGTTTGTTGGTGCGTTATTAGAGTTGAACCTTGGGTCTTACCCTATGCCAAAAAATGGTTCCTTTGTCAGGACCGAGATATTATTGAGGGAATTTCAAGGTGGTTTACATCAAAGACAAAAAATCAGAAGTGCATAGAAGAACAAGAAAAGGACTTCGCTGAAGCCCAAAACAAGAACCCTAGCATTAGCACAAAAGACTGGTTGGGAAGGTACATATTTACCAACATACACGGAATTTTCTTTGGAGGATTTCATAAGGAGTTATATGAGTGGTTAGCCAAATTAGCAGATACCCAGTTTGAGATTAGATCTAGGCCACCTGTGGTTTGGAAAGAAACATTGATCATGAAAGTCAAGAGATTCGATAGTGTTGTGTCTAGGGAAGTGGATCTCTGGTTTGATAGCACTATTGGAGGGTACATTCCTTAATTTTCCATTGATAGAGTCGAATCGTATAGTCAAGCAAAGAGGTACTTCTTTAAGGGACCTAGAGGAAATTTCTTACACTTTTTAAAGATGAAGATTAAGATGATATTGCATGAGAAGAATATCCTGAAGAAACGGTGAAGCTAATGTTCAAAAATTATGGCGGTAAAAATCATTTTTACCATTTTCAGTGGTGTAGAGATCAAAAGAACTGATGCAAACTTTTCCGATATGAAGTGCCCTATCATTAGTTCTTTCCTTTCTTTCCTTCCTTTTGTTTGTTGCTCAGTGTGTGAATTTCAAATTTTTCCAAACGGTGGGAAAAATTGGTTTTTTTGAGTATGTCACAACCATGCCTCCCTGACGACAAAATGTCTAGGTAATTTCCTTGTTTCTTCATAACTTAATCTTTCACCAGATTAAAATTCAAAATTGAGTGAAATTTTAAGTGCGAAAAAAAATAATTGTGCAGTCCGTTCGAAGCGCTCTACTCGCACCTCCTACATTGTGACCTATAAATTTGCAGGGCGCACTACGCACCACATTGGTAAACATAAATGCACTAGCGCATTCATTCAACGACTCACCGAAAAAAAGTATATAACTGGTAGGGCGGTGCATCAAAGTACAAATAACACATCGGGTCGTTAAAGTACATGACGCACTGCCCTTATCAAATATATTTTTACGCAGTACATTGGTAAACGTGTGCACTAGAATGTTCATGTTTACCAAATGCACTGTTGAGAAATGTAACATTGTGTTACAGCGCACCCCGTAATTTTTTTGGTGGCACCGTATGCCGTGCAATAGTAATGACCAAAATGCAACACAAAAAGTTATGTACTCGTAAATTTGGAAAAGTTTATGTGATGGTGCATCGACATTCATTACACGCATTGTTGTGTGCAGTGAACGTATACGCACCACTTCTTTGATAATTTTAAAAAATTGTTTACCTGTGTTAAGATTTTAATTTGTTTTTTGGTTTAATTGGTGCGTAGGATAAGTGTAACGCACTGGTGCATATGTGTTGTAGTGTAGTGCCCAGTTGTGGTACTATTTTCCAACGCACCGCATAACATAGTAGAACATATTTTGTTATGTGCATTACTTTACATTGACGCATCGTGGACAATGCTCACAATATATATGCACCGCCTATGGTGCCTGACTATTTTTTGGGTGCACCAGTAATGCAATTAATTTATTTTTGGAATGAAATTATCTTTCCATATTTATAGATAAATTTACCATTCAGTAGATTTTTTTATGTTTTATGTATGAGTGAGGCTGATGTATTTCCTATTTTAATCATGCAGAGACATGAGCAGAGAGAGCAGCAGTAGTAGGAGGAGTAGAGGGTGGACCTGTACAATGTTGTATGGGAATGGGAGGTGAGGGAGAGGGAGAGGGATTTGTACCCTCACCCTATTACTACAGTGAATTGTGTTCTCTTGAGGAATATAGGCCACCTTAAGTACTATGAGGAGGCTACATCCCTTAAGGGGCACTCTAGTTTGTTAGTGCATCTAATTCGTCGATGAGATGTCCATTGACAAGATTTTCGTGTGTGTCCAGATCAATGGTACAATCCCAATAAGGAGGATATTTACTTTATCACTAGGCTATCAAGGAGAGGGGATGATTTTCCCCAGTTCCCATATGTCCCAATAGGTGTTGCAATTGAGAGTCATCTCATGTACTCTCAATGATATATTGGGATTTATGTACTATCCCCAACTAATTTTCAAGTGTCTGGTGGACAGTTGTGGATCGCTTCTTTCGGTGCAGAGGAGGCTAGGTACCTCTCACTGTTAGAGATGAACATAACACACTTTACCAATGATGGGAAATGCATTAGTTTCTCTCTTTTGTATTATGTTGATTCATTGGTACAAAGGCCATGGTGTATCAGATGGCCTGCTATTTTTTGTAGCAATTTTGTATAGCACTAGACAGATGTCCTTCTATGATACGTGGGAGGTAGAACTTCCCTTTTCCCTCAGAGTTGTTTTTCTTATTTTTTGAGAGGTTTCTAGAGATGAGGCCTAATTTTATCCGTCAGCCTACTAGGTCGAGGACTCATGTGCGAATGAAAATGTGGGGGGAGATGATTTCCAAGAGGGGCCAACCAGAGTTTTCAGCCAGGATTTCCCCAAATGCACTAGAGCTATTAGGCAGTGCGGAAGATCACATGTTCGTCATGGTGTCATGTCCTTACGTGGGTTTAGATTGGAAAGGATGTCTAAACATCCCCTTCACATCAAATGATCCACCAGATGATAGAGGTAATATGAGTGTTTTGTTTAAATTAATATAGTTTCATTTTATTGTCTTACTTAATTAGAATAAAATTAATTCTAACATGTTATTTAACTTGTTTTATTATATTGTTTAATGAATTAACTATGTAATTATTATTTTGTACTATATATTTTTCATATATTGGCACTTCCATTCGGGACATGCTTCCTCCCCCAACAGATGATGATGAGGAGATGATGCCTGAGGCTATGGCGGGTCAGGGTCCTCGGGTGCAGATACCCAACGATGTGTGTCATAGTCCCGATACCAAATTTTGGTTGGATTTGGGTGACCCACTCTCTACACTTTTGACTGAGGTAGGAGTCTTCCCTACCCTGATGAAAGACATCAGGGAAGATCCTACACTCTTAGAGCTCTAGAGGGAGATGTCGTGTGATTTGATGCCTCTTATGCTTCATATTGTCGGAGTTGTTAGGATACTAGCAGCAAGGAGGGATCTTGACGATAGGAACAACTCTTCAATTACCCCATCAATTGATGAGGGTGGTCATGATCATCCTACTCCACATCCTCATCCTCATCCTCCTTCTTCACCTCACCTAGATCATGAAGAGGAAACATATATTCCTCCTCCTCCTCTTTCACCTCACCTAGACGAGCATGTTGAAATTATTCCTCATCCTCCTCTTTCACCTAACCCAGATGAGCATGTCAAACCTATTCCTCATCCTCCTCTTTCACCTAACCTAGATGAGCAGGAAGGAACTATTCATCATCCATCATCTTCCACTAAAGACCAAGCCTCCACTATAATTGTAAATACACAGATTATCCCACCAGCTAGACCAAATATGTTATAGCATTTATTT
>SNQJ01S0002217.1:162803-202194 GCA_010110895.2 Picea sitchensis
TTGTCGTTATTCTCATCAATATGACACGCTTGGCCTGTTTCTTTCTAGTTTGTGTCTAATGTCACATGAACTTATCATTAATTGATAGATCTGTTTTCAAGCTAATATCAATAGAGTAGGAAGTGGTTGTATCTTGTTTGTCTACAGAACTCAACGAGGAGCAAAGTATTGGAGCGCAACTCGGAGCATGCAGGGACATACGTCGATAAAGAGGTACTTCTATCATCTTTCCTTGTCATGTGTTAGTTTAGATAGATTTGAAAGGAAGTCAATGTCCACGTTAATCATTTTATGTCTTAGAGTTAAGGTCAAGCTCTTAGAGGTCATCTACCTGTCCGCAGGGAGATTTTCCTATGACACTTACTTATTTATACTTTTACAATAAGGCCTAAACATGGGTAAACCCATGGGACAACATCCCATAACCCATTACAAAAACCCTAAGAAACCCTTGTTGGGTCCACAAAACAAGTGAGATCCATGATCTCAGCTTCGCCTGGGCACTCCTTCCTCGATCAGTACGTCGAATTCCAAAAAGTGATCAAACATTACCAAGATTTCCTCAAAACTTGGTCGAGGGCCAACATGCCCCCAACACTCACCTGTGACTCATCCCGAGTCACTCAGGTCTAGGAAATGCTACTTCTAAGGCCTCGAGCTTCACTCGAGCTGGCTCAACTTGCTTCTTTGCTTGAGCCTCATGCTTAGTGAGCTCTTGGATCATCTTCTCTATAATAGGCCCTTCCAGACGTCATTCCACTGATGCAACCACCTGGTCTAGTTGCGAGCCCTGTCCCTCAATCTCTTCAAACAAATTGGAGGCTTCATCTTGCACAGGTTGCAGCTTCTGCATGACTTCCATTACCCTTCCCTGCATGGCGGTAATCTGTTGTTGAACTGCGCACTGTTCCTGAGATCGCTTCATTATTTTTACCGCAGTAAGTAGCTTCATCTACGCCTGTACTAACAGTGCTTGTTGTTGCGCGTCCTGTAACTGTGCTTCCAGTTTCCTTAGCTCTGGATCTTCTGTGAGGCATTCATAAGTTTTTGCACTTCTATCGCTCAGTTTCTTTCATTCTAAGGCAAGGAACCTGATCCTTCCAACTATTCTCTTAGCGGTTTCCTCCCTCTGATCGTGCACCTCCTACGGAGAGCTCGGTACTCTTTGGGTCTCCAACTCCATTATTCTTGCTTGAAGTTGTTGGATGGCCTCAACAAGCTTCACCACTTGAACCTCAACTAACTCATGTTCCTCCTACGCCAAGATTGACATGGATCAAAGTGCTTTTCTCATGTGTTCTTTGAACACAATCTTCTCTGCGAGCAGCTGGTCCTTTTCCCTCTGTGTCTTCACTTTGTCTTCCTCGAGCATCACCCAAAACTCATATTTCTCATTTTCATAAGCAGTTACACAGTATTGTGCAACTCATAGTTTCTCTAATACCTCCTCTTTCTCTTGCTTTAGGGATTTTGTGGCCTTCTCCTTTTATTCTTGGACTCTCTGAATTTGATTTGTTGTTGCATCTGCTAATCTTCTCAATTGGGTGGGCTCATCCCTCAATTCTACAGTCTCTGACAAGGAAGGTGTAGTAGGTACTACGCGGATCAATTAAATAGATCATTGTATATCCTTCAACTCCTGCTCAGCCCTTCCATACAGCTCCTCCTGCTTTGCTCCATATCTCTGCAAGAGATCTTCAAATACATCCTCCATCACTTCGCGGACTAGACCGATATCATAACCTGTGAGTGCGGCCTCCAACTGGGGATTACTAGCGTGGGTCTTATTTCTTTTCGAAGGTTTCTACGGAGAAACCTTCCTCTTCTGTGGAGTTATTGTTTCAGTAAGGGGGTCTTTCGGCGGTGTAGCTTCCCCTTCTCCTTGCTTTTCTCCTTCTTCCATTTCTCCTTGTCCATTTACTTCGTCTTCTCCTCCTCCTCCTCCTGTGGGCATACCAGATCCACTTTCTTCTGAGGTGTTATCATCCTCATCAGTCTCTATATTATGAACATCCTCCTTTGTCTTCTTCTTCTTCACACTGGACTGTCCTGCATGCTCTAACTGGGTGACCAAGGGGCTTCCTATGATGTCAACGTCAGAGAGTTCAGCATCAACGATAGGGGTATGAAATTATTCTATCCATTCCTTCGTGATCTACTCCATGTCTTCGTCTGTCATCTCGTATTAATATTGTAGCTCCTCCTTGATCTCATCTCTGTGCGCACTTATATATATATAATGTGGGTCTGTGCAGAACTTGGCTACCAATCTGTACTGGTGTAAGGTGCACGGTGTCATGCGTGGGAATGATTTGATGGCAACCTTCAGTTGCTGATAGTATGCATGGAACATGACGTTTGAATTCCATTGGTTCGACATGTCGTTGGTGTACCAAAAGGTTGAGAACCTCGCGGCCAACAGATCTGACGGTTCAATCTCCGGGAAGGTGGTTGCTTCCGGAATTTTCTAAGCGACAAATGCAATCAGTACAAACAACTAGCTAAAGTGGAACACTTGTCCCTGATCCTGAGCTTTGCGACAGTGTTTCTCGAGCTCGTTGAGGAGGTAACTCGCCCAATTCGTCTTCATTCCCTCCACACATTTTCCTGCGAGGTCCACCATGAACCCGATGACCTGCGTGGGGCAATTCTTTCTGACAATATTTCCAGCTATAAGTTGACAAGCGAGGCGCATTGTGCCATCCTGGATAGAGGCTACCTTGTAGCCTCGCTTTCCCTTCTCCACTTCGCCATAAGCCTCCTTGATGCATTGTTCCAGGGAGAGATATGAGGTATTCCCTGGGTAAAACTGTTGAGGGTCGGGTCCCTACATGCTCAATCCTATAATCTGGTGGATTAACATCGAATCCAAAGTAATCTTCCTATTGAGCCACAAGTATCTGCCATGGTATCACGACAGGAGGAGTTTAACACAAGCGTTAACCTCATGGTATCAGCCAAAATGAGGGATCTTGATCACGTTCAGTATCGTGGAATGCATGATCTCTTTAATCCAATGATAGTAGACCAGTTGAGGTTTCTTCCCAGTGGTCTTCGTCAAATATATGTGAGGCGCGAGCATCACGTAGTTTTTTATCTCTCCAAGGTTGAAGTCATTGTTCTTCAACAGTGGGATCTATCCCAACTGACTCCCAACTACGCGTATTCCTTTCAGGATGTACACGGTGATCAAAGTGTACTTGAAGTCCCGTAGGATTCTATTGCAGTTAATCGTGCCATCCAAGGGCGAGATATAATCTGGTAATATTGACGAGATTTGCTTCGCATTTTCCATATCTCATCGATGCTTACTTCGCTACTTGGTCGTGGGGTTGACACGGCTCGAACGTCATCTAATTGAAGGGGAATCCTATATTCCCCTGGTCGACAATGCCTGTACACCTTCAGACATAGATTTATCAGCCATAAACTTCTTAAGAACCTCCTCGACGGACTTCTCTAACTCAATGCATTTGACCGATATTCTCAATGTTAAACGGTTAGGTCAGGGTAGGAGAACTAATAAGTGGACAAATGGATAGTGACGTCTAGATTTTGAATCACATCTCAACACACAATCAACTCTCTTCTTGTCTCAGATAATCATTGGTAGAAAAAAGTGGTCCCGGCACAACATCCAATGGGTTAAATAAGTGAGTGTCATAACAGATTCCTCCAATGGGAAGGAATGCTTCCATCAATGTGAATCTGTTTGTTATGGCATGGTCTCAACATCCCAAACACAGTCTATTCTCCCATAAATGTGTTTCTTAGCCATTCTGGAGTGTCGTTCTAATGGTCGAGGTGCCTCCAACGGTCATATAGCTTCGTCGGGGCGAAGTCCCATTCTTCGCGGTTCTGCTATTTCGACAAGGTTCAAATCCTGCAAACCTATTTCCTGTGAAGTCTTCTATAACGTTTCCAACTTGGCTTTCTTCTTACTAAGATTTCTTGCCTTCTTTCATGTGATCTTAGTTTCTCTAACTGTTTATGGATTCCTCTTTCCATTCTCATTCCTATCTTCTCCTATCGTAGTGACTTCGTACTACTGATGTGATCTCAAAGGGATCGAAGTTAATACCTCTTCTCTTATTAATTCCAGGGTAGGTATTATGCTTTCTTGCATAGATATATCCTTCAAACATTCTTGTGATCTTTCAACCTCACCAGCTAATTATCTTTCCTTTTATAGCTTAGACTTAACTTCTCGTTCTTCTATCAATCGATCTATTTTTCTAGTTATGAAATCTCTTAGTTCTTTCTTTTTCTTTTCTGTAGCTTCTTCCTCTGCTTTCCTTCTGATCTGATCCTTCTCAATCCAAGCCTTTCCTAACCAAAGTGGGAACAAGTCGTTGTTCTCAACAAACTTAATAACTTCAAATTCCTCTTCATTCGATGTTCCATGAATGATAACAGGTACATTAGTAACTCTTCCACATAACGTTATCATATTTCCTTTAAACAAGCATATCCTTCCTAATGAAGGTACCACAATAGATTTTCCCAAAATTTCCCAAGTATCTTCTATCATAATATTCACTTGTGTTTCTTCATCCAAGACACAGTCTATGTCGAAGTCTTCTATTCTTGCATCTATTTGTTGTTTTACCTTCAAGATATCTGGTAAACTGACATCTTTATGAATATCTATCATTTCTTTCAATTTCACTAATGTAGTATGAGCTTCCTCTGATATGTTATCTTTCTGATTCTCTAACATGTTCTTATTCTCTTGAATTTCTTCATAGTTCTCTTGTCTCATGTTCGTCCTTTCAACCTTAGAAATCATCCTTGGACAATCCTCAACTTCATGACCAATAATTTTACAATAAAGACAAAAAGGACTTGTACCAGGGAATTCCTTAGCAAGATGCCCCGGTCTTCTTCATTTAAAACATGGTGTTAATCCTCTCTTTCTTTTATTTGTTCCCCAACCTCTCATGTACTGCGCACTAGGATCATAGTGTTGGACTTGCAATCTTCAAAAATTCTTTCTAAGTTCTTTCATCCACTTATTAGTCCAAAAAGTCTGTCTATGCATAGGAATAACATATCTTTCTCTATTTCTATCAAATTTATTCAGATCAACTCTTTCTTCCAACTATTCCCTAGCTTTCATACTAGAATAGAATCTATTAAACATACCTAAATTCATGCTTTCGAAATAAAAAATTCCACTTATCTTACCCTATCCAAGAAAAAATATTTACCTCTTTTAAGATGTTACCTCTTGTCTTCAGAAAAACTTACTCTCTTAGCACAAAGCTTCACAAGTCATGTAGATTACTACGCACTACAACAGTAGATATATGCACAAAGCTTCTCTTTTCTTTACTTCAGTTCCCAACAATCATAGTTTCAGGTCTCGGCAACAGAACCATTTGTTGGGACAGGGGCAGACCCAGGGTTCAACACTTCAACAGTGCACCAACAAAACCCTAACTACCGGCCCTTTCAGAAACACCTTTGAGGCAGGCGAAGTCTCACCCAAGGTAGAGGTAGGGGGGGTTACAGGAATCAGGTGTCTGTAACCAAGCTGGGACACATATTTGTGATTATAACACTTCACAAAGTACTTAGAAGATAACATGCATTAATTTATCAACTTCAGTCACATCGCAGGACAGACCCTAAGGATAGATCATTGCAGTAACAATGACAAAATACACATCACACTTAGCATCATAAGTTAGATATATCACATTCAACATAAGTAAATCACTAACCATTCATATATCTATCTATAATACATAACAATAAATTCACTAAGCAGATCCACAACATAAACATCGTAGCACAAAGAAAACCATCAACACGTGATATACGTGGTTCACCCCAGGGTGGGGATACGTCCACCAACTTCTTATTCTTCTATATTAGTCTTCAATATCTTACATTCATCTTCTCCTGTGCACTAATCCACATATCCAAGCTTCACACCAGACATGTGATATGCGCACTAAGCACCAAATCCACCTTCCCAAAATCAGGTCAATGCACAAAGACAACTCCTCTATCAAACACGAAGCCTTACATATATAGTTTGTTGCACAAAGAAACTCAGAACCACTTGTACTTAGCCACTTAGACTCTACTCTCTAAGCCTATTTTTCACATAGCTAGTCACTCCCTTTCTACATTACATTCGTACTTATTAATACTTTTACAATAAGGCATGAACATGGGTAAACCCATGGTAGACATCCCATAACCCATTACAAAAACCCTAAGAACCCCTTGTTGGGTCCACAAAACAAGTGATATTTGTGATCTCAGCTTCACATTGGCACTCCTTCCTCAATCACTGCGTCGAAGTCCAAAAAGTGGTCAAATCTGACCAATATTTCCTCAAAAATTGATCGAGGGCCAACAGTATGTTATAACATTATTCATTAGACTTGCATTTTTCCTGTTGATCATGATGATATACTTAATTAATTTATATGTTGATGTTGATGTGTACATTTTTAGGTCATGTTAGATATGTTTAATGCTTTTTTTTGTTTGTTAGTTTTTTCGTGACCTGCGGGACTAGCTAGTATCTTGAGAAACCACGACTTAGGGGCATCTAAGCCATAAAAGTCACTCGGGGATCTCACTCAGCCTGAGCCAAACCAACCCTTAACATGGCTGGATTTTTTGTCACCACAGGTTTCAAACTGGTGACTTTAACATCACTGAGTGCCTTAACAACACACTCTGTCATTGATTGTCCTACACCTCGGGGACTAGATATATTTAATGTTAAATGTGATGTATAGATGTGTATGTTAAATGATGCTTGTTAGCTGTGTGTGATGATGATGTTAGAAAATGCTTGTTTTTTGTTAGATGTGATCACAATGATGATGCCCTGTTAAATTATTAGATATGTGTGTTAGCTAATTAATGACATTTATATGTGCTAGAGATATATATAATTAGATGATGTTAGCTAGCAAATATAAATGTGTATTTTAGATGTTGTTTATGTTTGTTATAAGATGTTTATCATCATCATGTTTATTTTTATAAATTACAAAGTTATAATTGTAAAATTGAAACTATAATAGCATAGATACTTCATTATACATATTCATTCTAACTAAAAAAATAAATCAAAAAACAAATTATATATGAATAAATATTATTTTCCATTGTACTAATTACTCTTTTTGAATAGACTCTTCTACACTAAAAATTGTTATTATAAAAAGTTATGATCTCCAATGATAAGCATTCTATTGACTTTGAAATTTTATGGATGCAAATCTTTCTATTGTTATTTTTGTCATTATTTCATAAGTTGATTTCTATCAAATTTGAAATTACTTCATTAATTGTGATTTTACTCAACATTGGGGGATTAATTTTATAAATATTTTCAAAATCAATGATAAATGTAGATTTCAACCTTGTACAATATTTTACTGCAAACAAATTTTCAATAAAAAATAGAAAAGATACAATGAGAAATACATACATTACACGTATATTTTTCCCGTGTAAACCCAAACCGGGAAAACCAACATATTCTATATTCATGCATAGTGATACATTGTTTACAATACAATATACATATAGGAGTCAGCGACAACCAAAACCTTAACCCAATGACCTGGATTAGTCAACAACCCTAATTCCTTAACCGGAAATAGAAAACCATCGGAAAAAACCATGTGCCGAAAAATCGCCCAACAATGGACACGAAAATCGAGGCGACACAAAAAATGAGGCAAAAATGTGACACATTTCCCGAGGAAAACAATTATTGGGGGGACTACCTCAATCTCCCCTATGCGCCTGATGCAATGTAGCAGACACTAGTGCGAGTAATGCAAAGAATATAACACATACCCAACATTCTCCCACTTGTTGTTTTATTTGCATACATGGGGTTACAGGGTTACATAATCAACAACCCAAGGTAGCACTGCCCATGAATCCTCTACACCAAGAGAAATTCTCAGCGCTCATATATTTTTCTAATGAATCTGCAACATTCTTCAAAGTGTCCAGCTTCATCAACAACATTTTTTTTTCTTCAACCATGTCTCTCACAAAGTGATATTGAATATCAATATGATTTGTCTTTGAATGATAAGTCAGGTTCTTCGCCAAACAAATTGCACTCTGACTGTCACAATATATCCTTACATCTTGTTGTACCAACCCAGTACCTTAACACAATCTTTGTAACCATACTTCTTCCTTACTTGAATGAGTGGTTTCCATGTATTCAGATTCTGTAGTTGAAAGTGCCACTACAGCCGGTCTTTTGCTCATCCAACTGATTTCTCCTCCAAACAGGTTAAACACATACCCACTTGTAGATCTCCTACAATCCAGATATCCAGCCCAGTCTACAACCACAAAGACATGTATGTCCAACACTCTGTCCAATCCCAGTCTTCCTTGGTAGCATAATCCATAGCTAGCAGTGCCACGCAAATCCCTGGAAACCCTTTTTACTATTGTCCAATTCTCTTTCCCTAGTTTTGACATATACCTGCTCAAAAATCCTAATGCATGTGCAATGTCTGGTCTAACAGACCATTACATACATCAAACTACCAACTACAATCGCATATGGAACACGAGACATGTTCTCCTCCTCTTCCTGTGTCTTGGGACATTGATCCGTAGATAACTTTACACAAACAGGAATAGGGACCTTGACTGGTTTATATTCCTGCATATTAAACCTTTGCAATATTGTCTCGACATATTTTCTTTGATTTAACCAGAGTTTCCTCTTTTTCCAGTCTCTTTTAATTTCCATGCCCAAAATGAAATTTGAAGCACTGAGATCCTTCATGTCAAATTTAGAGGACAACTGAGTTTTCACATCCTAGATAATCTCCTTTTTGTTTCCTATCAAAAACATGTCATCCACATACAAGACTAAATAAATCAAATGATCACCAATTAATTTAAAATACACACAGTGATCCTCTTTGCTTCTTGTGAAGCCAAGTCTCAATATATAAGTATCAAATTTTTTATACCACATCCTTGGTGATTGTTTTAAACCATACAAGGACGTTTTCAGCTTACATACCAGCTCCTTCTTTCCCTTCACAACAAAACCTTTTGGCCGCTTCATATAGATTTCTTCTTCCAGATCCCCATGTAGGAATGTTGTCTTCACATCCATCTGTTCTACTTCAAAATCAAATGCAACAACAATAGATAACATAAATATTATAGAATTTAACAACAGGAGAAAAAATCTCACCAAAATCAATTTCTTCAACCTAGGAATAACCCCTTGCTACTAACCGAGCTTTGTATTTCTCCACTTTACCTTCTGCATTCATCTTATTTTTAAATGCCCATTTTCTTCCAATGGGATTTCTTCCAATTGGCATCTCCACTAGATCCCAAGCCTCATTCTTATCCAAGGTTGTCATTTCTTCATCCATGGCCTTTTTCCAGAGTTTTCCATCCTCTAAATCCAATGCCTCCTTGACAATTCTAGGATCATCATCAGTAATACACAAATCAAAATTTGAATGGAAATTAGATGGAGTATACCTTTCCGATAGCATTCTTTCTCGAATTGATCTCATCAATATTGGAGTATGAGGATCTTCTTGTTTTGATTCTTGTTCTTCTGTAGAGTTTGAATCATGATCCTTTAAATCAAAGTCCATTTTATCTGGTTCTTCCTTACTTGGTAGGAATTCTTGTTTAACAACATCTTTCATTTCTCTAAATACCACATCTCAGCTATACACAACCTTCTTATTTTTTGGGTTCCAAATCTTATAACCTTTGAGACCATCTTTATACCCAATAAAGATACATTTTTCAGCCTTCTTATCTAGCTTACTCTTGTTTTCCTTTGGAACATGAACATAAGCCTCATAGTCAAATACCTTGAGATTTGTGACAGAAGGTTTCTTACCATTCCATAACTCTTGTGGAGTCTTGGGATATAGCACTAAAGAGGGTGATATGTTGACTAGGTAACATGCAGTACCCACTGCCTCTGCCCAAAATTATTTCCCTAACCTGACACCACTAAGCATGCACCTTGATCTTTCCATCAACGTCTTGTTCATCCTTTATGCAAATCCATTTTATTGAGGTGTATATGGAGTATTCTTCTTCCTTGCTATACCACACTTCTTACAGAATTCTTCAAATTCATTCCCACAGAACTCTCTGCCATTATCTATCCTCAGCACCTTAATTATTTTCTCTGTTTGATTCTCAACAAGAGCCTTAAACTCTTTAAACATGTCAAAGACTTAAAATTTCTTCCTAAGGAAATATATCCAAGTATTCCTCAAGAATTCATATATAAATGAGACATAGTACACATATTTTCCCAATGATGGAACTGACATAGGTCCAAACACATCACTGTGAACTAGCTGTAAAATTCGTTCTACTCTCGTTGCACCAGAGGGGAATCTTACCCAATTTTGTTTCCCATATCCACAATGTTCATAGAAATAAAAATCCAGAGAGAATTTAGACATACCTTCAACCATACCTTAACCATGTAGTAGTTGAAGACCCTTCTCTCCGATATTTCCCAATCTTTGATGCCATGACATAACCTTTTCTCCAGAGACTGTAGGAATTTTTTCTTCTTCAACTCCAATATCAGGAACAATGGAACTATTACACCCATCACTAATAGTTCTTCCTTGCATCTTATACAGAGTTTCAAAATAAACTCCTTTAAGCAACACCATTTCTCCTCGAACCATCCTATAGGTTTCCTTTTCAAATATTGTTTTTACTCCCCAATCATCCATTTTTAATACATAAATCAAAATTTTGGCCAATCCTTGGATGTGCAGAACACCAGGTATTTTTATAATCCTTCCATCTATGAACCTCAACTTGAATTTTCCTCGACCTATGATTCTGGTTGTCGAGTCATCACCTAAGAAAACATTACCTCCATCATACCTTTCATATTCACATAATCACTCCCTATGGGGAGTCATATGAAATGATGCACCTAATTCAACCAACCATGCCTCATGATCTGCATGTGTTCTTGAAGAAGCCAAGTACGTATCCCCTCCTTCTTCATTGGAGGTAATTTCTTTTGTAGAAGAAGATTCTTCAGATCCCTTCTTTTTCTCAACTTTGGATCTACACTACTTCTTGTAGTGCCCTTGTTTTCCACATCTCCAACATACCTTTACAAACTTTCCAGAAGACTTAGATCTTCCCTTAGAATTAGATAATGAATATGTGCTATCTCATTCCATGTTCTTCCATCTCATCTCCTCCAACAACAAGGATAAGACCACTTCATAAAACTTCAAGGAAGTTTTATTACTACCTATGGCCACAAGCAGACTGCCCCATGAGTCTAGTAAAGAGAACAGTAAATGGATACACTTATCCTCATCTGAAATTTTAATCTCAATAGATACTAACTAACTTACCACAGTATTGAAGGTGCTCAAATTATCTACCACCAAGTCTGCATCTCTCATCCTCGGGTCATATAGCTTCTTTCTCGGGAATAGTTTATTTACTAGGTACTTAGATTGATACAACTTCCCCAACTTATCCATAAAACTTTGGTTGTAGCTTCCTCTAACACATTCAGTAATATTGAATCTAAGAGACACAGTCGGATTGTGATCTTCGCCTTCCAATCCAACTTTTTTCAGTCATCTTCTAAAGTTCATGTAGGTACAGTACCTGTATCCACCGCGATACACTAATCTCTATCCACCAACAGATATTCCATCTTGAGCTTCCACAACTCAAAACTTTGCCCATTAAACTTCTCGATCTCCATTTTTGAACTACTCTCCATTTCATTTCACCTAAAAAATCAATACCATAGATCTCCCACTATAACAAGGCTTATCACAGTCCTGATCCAAACCCTTGACCACAAAGGTGTCCCCCTCAAGCCAACAAAGTCTGATATCAAATGTATATTTTAACCTTGTACAATATTTTACTGCAGACAAATTTTCAATAAAAGAATAGAAAAGATACAATGGAAAATAAACACATTACACAGATATTTTTCCCCTGGAAACCCAAACCAGGAAAACCATCACATTCTATATTCATGCATAGTGATACGTTGTTTACAATACAATATACAAATAGGAGCCAGTGGCACTCAAAACCCTAACCCAATGACCTGTATTAGCCAACAACCCTACTTCCTTAACCAGAAATAGAAAACCATCAACAAAAACCAGGTGCTGAAAAATTGCCCAACAATGGACACAAAAATTGAGGTGACACGAAAAATGAGGAAAAAATGTCACACGTTTCCCGAGGCAACAAAAATTCTCGAGGGCACTTCCCCCAAACCGCCATGCACGCTCGATGCAATGTAGAAGAGACTAGAGCTAGTCATGCAAAGAATATAACACATACCCAACAATAAAAGTATGTAAACTACCAAGCACTACTTTAGTTAAAAACCAAATTATCACAAAATCTTGTTATAAATTTAATTTTTTAATTATAAACCACATTTTTTGTTAATCTTACTTTTAAATCTACAAAATAAACGAAAATGTTGTATTATTAAACAATCCTCAAAAATGTTGTATTATTAAACATGCATATCAACCATATCATTACTTCTAATTATATCAATATAAAAAGTAGAATTCCATATCCCATTAAAAGTTCAACTGGACATTTAACATTTTTCAGGATTTCACAATTGGAAATACTTAAATAAGATGAAACATTTTTAAATATATGCAACGAAATATAAATATGTTCAAATAACAATCATTCCATGCAATCACGGATAATTTGAAAGAGAAACACATTACGCATCAAACTAATTGTTAACCAACTAAAATTGTTCAAAGCTTTGTTATAATTAACTTAACATTTCCTCTATCAGAAGATGAATAAAAAAAAATATAATTAGCGAAATAAAGAATATAACAAAAAGATACAACGACGATATTAAAGATGAAATAAAACATGTACATATCACTCTCAGTCGTCATCAACCTCACTATCTTTCTCGCTTGGAATGATAAAACTGTTGTTCTCAAAAATATGTTTTGATCTAGGGTTGTGTCTTAATACGAACCACTAATCCCTATCCAACACATCCGGGTAAAACAACACTTGGTTGCAATGTTTTGGGAAAACATAAGGCTCCTTAGCTTCATCCCACATCTTCCTAGAGTTGATACATATCAGCCCACTATTGTGATCTTCCTTTACATTACATTGATCAACAATGTCCCGCCACTTGCACCTAAAAATAACACATTGGAAAGAAAAGAAGTCCACCTGAATGATCTATTGTATGTTTCCAACATAACCTAAAGTTCCTCATATTAGGTTTTGATCGTAGTGGATAGCACGACTAGATTGGTTAAAATTGACTTCCACTCCACAGTATTGTGTCATGCGTCCATCGTCGACATCCTCTGTGCAAAAATGATTTCCATATGCCCACATAAATGGGAACAAATGCACCTATAAAAAAGTGAAAAAATCACAGTGTCATGTGTCTAATAAGTTGACCAATAAAATATAAAATATAGATGTTATAGTTCAAAGGTGCATTTAAATGTTACAAAATGTACACAAAGAGATTATTACCAAGTTGTTGCACCCAATCCCTATGTTTAGTGCATACTCTTCAGCACGTGGGTAACGACCAGATGCATTGTATTTCTCTCTGACTTGGTCAGCAACCCAACTGTTGGGGCATATCACTAGCATATTTTCTTTTAAATGATCATGATAAGGAATGCTTCTACCATTCCACCGTCTAAATTATTTTGTGTCACTGTCCCATTTCCTCCTCTTTTGTTCGTACAATGCGACCCACGACTATGTTTCCTCCGAATTGTAGAGAATGAATTTATTGATGGCATCAATTTTTGAATTCATTGATATATATATATATATATATATAATCAAACCGACATATAGTACATATCAGATCAAAATATACATTATGAAGTTTAGTGTGAATAGTTACTGTGTAGAAATTTGACAAACGCTAAGTCACTTACTCTTTATCAAGCATATTTTTCCATTCATTTGCATAAGCTCCCCTTCTCTTTTTTCTTCATCCCTTTCATCGTCCCAAATCACTTCACTTGGTGTGTTTTCGATCTACTTGATGTACTCACTAGAATAATAGAAAGACTTATATGATATGTACCCCTCTTCCATAGACCCCTCCAATTTTCCCCTTTGTCAAACAAATCCTTTCAATTTCTTCATGTACCTCTCTCAAAAGAACATCCAACGATAGGAGACCAATCCGACTAATTCAAACTCATCTACTAGATGAATTAGAGGATGAACTTGCAAGTCCATGAAACCCACCAGCAATTCCTTCTCAAACATACAAACAATCGTAGTTATCTCTTGACGCCACCATGGAATGCTAGACATATGAATCTCCTTTGATGTGATCCAACATAAAATTGAAGATAATTTAGATATGGAACATCATAGGTCCTGGGGGAAGTCATGGTTCACACACCCACACACTAGCAAAGGATAATGACACTACAAAGTAAAAACATACAAAATTAATTATGTTTTATCCCATAGCATGAATTTATAAAACAAATAAGAAAATCATGTTTTTGACATATGTACTCTTAGAAGATTCAAATGGTCATGTGAGTTTAACCCCGAAAAATGGTATTCCACAGTGAAGTTGTGTCATAGTTAAGACCCATATAAAGGGCACCTTCACACCCAATATAACTTCCTTTTCCAAATAAAGATCAACTTTCTTCAATATCCATGGGACATCACCTTCTTTAAAAGACCAAGAGGGACCAACCTCTCCTCTACTTTATTTTCTTGGCCAATGTTTCTTTTTACTTTTTGAAGAAATAAGATCTCTCCTTAGATCCAATGTCTCACTTATATGTGCATCCATAAAGAATATGAAACATTTTTAAATATATGCATGGGATCTAGTAAGTGGGAAATCTTAAGATGTTTCCAATATGGGAGCTTATAAAAGACATCTTTATTTTTCATCCTAATGGGAAATTTCCCAACATAGGTTTTGAACAATTATGGATCATCGAAGATAGGCTCCCCATTTGAATAAAATATTTATGTAATCTCCTTCTCCTTCTCTCTCTCATATGCTCTAAGCCATTATGTTAGTGTCATTATTGCAGGCCTTTGGGCTCTCTCTGGTCTACCATTGAAAGTGGATGTTGATCTTCTATAAGGGAGTTGTTCTGGGAGGAATACCCTGGAGTAGTCGTACACTCGCTTTCGTAGGTGTTTGGACCACCTAGCCTTAAAAGAAGTTCCACGACATTTCCATCCATGATAGATTTTTTTTACAAGACCTACGAAATTATTAATGTATAAAGTAGAGCATGTTAGCGTCGAAGTCCAAAACAGTCGCAACTAATTAAATATGAAAACAAATATTGTTACGTATATAAACAAATCAATAAACATGTAATTTACTAGAGAAAACTCCTAATCCTGGATAATCATGTGTGGTGTAAGAACATATTCCATACAACGTAAAATTATCTCTGTTGTGATGGGTCTCGATACATCATATACATGTATCCCTTCCCATAATTTCTTCAATTCATCTACCAATGGTTGTAGGTAGACATCCATATTCTTCACTTGTCTTCTACCAGGGACTATAAGAGCCAGCATAAGATGTTCATTCTTCGTGGACAACCATGGGGGGATATTGTTATTGATCACTACTATAGGCCAAACAGAATAGTTGTTGTTTTCGATGGAATATGGGTTGACGTCATCCATGGCTATGTTGAGTCGTAGACTTTGTACTTCATCCTTGAATTTTTCGAGCCATGTATCCTCTATATACTTCGTGGATATTGAATATGTTGGGATTCACATAACTCCCGACTCACTTCTATGCGAGGCATGCCATCCCTGCAACATATTTGATTCTTTGCAACGAAAGAGCCTTTTAATCCTTGGGATTATAGGCATGTGCCTCAATATCTTATGAGGAGGACCATGTGATTTACCCTTTTTATTTGATTTATGATATTTTTCATCCCCGCATTTCATACATATCTATGTTTCTGCATATTCTCCTCTATATAGAATACAATCATTCAGACATGCATGATATGATATGTACTCAACACCCAATATTTTCAACATTTTCTTTGCCTCTTCGCAGCTACTAGGAAAGACATTATCACTCGGAAGAACCTTATCTTTGAATAACCTGTAGTTAGTGGGAAATATAAATGAATAATTTTATTTAACGTTCATAAAATCGATCATTTTTTATGTTGATTGTGTGACAAGATTTCTCAAATTATAAGGGAATTAATGATGATTAGTTACCTCAATATTGTCGAGAACATGTGTTTCACATGCCAAACTTTTCTTTCCAGTTGTATAGTAACATTGTTGTCCCAAGTTGGGTATACTTTGACCGGCTAGGTCCAAAGAGATGGGTGGTAGAAGCATATTTCATAATTTCAAATAAGGTATCAGTGATATGAGCATCATCCCCTCGCTCATCATTATGGAATGCATCGAACAAAATTGTCTCCATGGAAGTTGTATCCCATAAATAATCATCCATACAAACCTCTATTTCATTGACTCAATTTCCAACTTGTGAAGAACTACTATTGTTGTAGTCATTCCTAATTGGTGAATCTGAACGTAGTGGGAATTGAATAGGTGGTTGATTCAACCATTCTTGGTATGCTTCCTCTCTGAGTTGTTCTCTTATTGCATCCTTCTCTTGATTTCACATTGTACTGGGGTGCAACCAAAGATGATAGGTAGGTTGCTCATCATCACTAGAATCCTAATTTCAAAAATATTGAATATCAGTACATCGATGCTATTAGTAAGCGCAATGCAATTGGTTTGTTCAAATCACATTATACAAAAAAATTATTACCATCGTTGATCCAAGATTGTAGTTGGAAGATGGAATGTTACTATTGGAAGCGTAAAGTGGTTGTCCATTTTCATCTACCAACTTCTTGCGGCATGTTTCTCTTGATAAGAGATTCTGATGTTTTGGAATTGGTACTGGAATATTATCTGCATATGAACTTGATTGTGAATCAGGATCTTGCAAATTTGGATACATTTTTATTCAGATTGACATGGATAACAAAAATAAATTCAATTAGATAATCGAAATATAAATAAAATCCGAACTTACTTGAGATGGAAAGGGAGAACTCCGCGATGGACTTTGAGCAATATGGAAGGAGTTGGAATTTGAAGAATTGGCCATTTGATATTGCAAGATTCTCTCCCTGCATTTGATAAAAATCAACAGTAAGTTATTTTTAAGAAAAAGGTGACTTAAGTGAAAAATGTATACTATGATGTACTGCAAGTCATGTGGAAGCATCATGAAAAATAATTTAAGATGAATATATTATTTTGTGTGCAAATAAAAATTCAAATAACTTTGAAAACATAACGGTGCGTTACTATAACAAACATGCACTAGTGTGTCTATAACATTGTAAAGCACCAGGAATTTATATACGCATCGCATCGGTCCCATGAATTTAAATAATAAATAATTATCCAATATCGATGCTCCAAAACTTTAAAACACATCGGTGCATCATATACATATTAACACTAATGCGTTAAAGTAATAAACGCACCGAAGTTTCAAAAAAAAAAAAAAAAAAAAAAAAGCGTGACTTTGTCGTTTTACAATTGAAAACTGAGCGGGAATTTAAAATCCCATTTCATAAAGTCATTTAATTAGTAAAATCCTATTCATTGTTTCATTATTTTACCAAAATTTACAGTGGAAATATTTGCAAGAGAGCCATACCGGAGAGCACTATGGAGCAATAGAATACTTCAGAATAACAAGATTTATTCAGAAGATCAGAATTTGAAGGTAACTATGGTAATTCATTTAAAACAAATTCCATAAATTCTTTCATGGGTATTAAGCTATTCGGTATTTTATTGTTTTTCCAAAATTTACACGGTACATATTTGCAAGAGAGACATATAGGGGAGCACTCTGGAGCAATAGATCAATACTTTTGAAAGCAGATTTATTTAGAAGATTGGAATTGGAAGGGTATGGTAATTCATTCAAAACCCTTTTGGAGCAACAAAATTATTCAGAAAATCAGAAATCGAAGGGTTTTTTGATTCAATATATATATATTTGAAAATCACACTTACCTTAAACCCTTGCTTCTTCTTGTTTGTGTGACTGCAAAACTTCAAATTAGGGTTTAAATCCCTCTATCATTTCATAATTATATCTTTTCATTTTAGGTTTTTAGATTTAATGGGTTTATGTTTCCATAGAAAAGGCGTTTGACATGTGATGCATCGGATCTAAACCCTCTCGGCCTTGTCACATTCTTTTTTAAATGGTTTTGGGTAATCGGTGTGTCTTAAGTAATATAATGCATCGCTGTGCTTACAGATAAAAATGCACTGACTATGCTACAAATAATTAAAAAAAATCGTTCATGGATGTGTAAATTTATTTGTTTATGGTATTTTTTTATTTTCATTTTTTTCAATTGGATTGGTGTTGTTAACGATACTTATCACACCGTTGTAATTTATTGTTTTTTAAAATCCTTTTTTATCTGTGCATTTTTAATAATAAACACATCGGTGTTGTTAACAATATATTGTGCACTGCTCTAATCTACATTTCCTTTAAATATTTTTTAATAGTGGTGTGTTTGATAACATGTAATGCACCGATGCTTTAATATTAATACAGTGCACCTAGATACTTGTTTTGGTGAAAATTATGTGATTTATTTATAAAATATATTTAATATCTTTGGTATTAAATGGTACAGGTTGTATATTGATAAAATAAAATGTATGAGAATAGTTCAAGTCACAAAAATTCTGATGGATATAAAGATAGCACATCCAGAAAGGGAAAAAAGGAAAATTCTTTGTAAATTCTATACAAATTAATATGTTAAAAAGACAAGTTCTTTGTAAATTCTATAAAAAAAATATGTTTGAACTATATGTAAGTTTAACTAATATGTATTGGTTAGTGTGTGTCCTACAGAGCCATAAAATGAGAAGTTCTATAAGATTCTTTGTGATCTAAGTGCAGAAGAGAGTAAAATCTTGATGGAAAAATTGCAAAAGGATGAACTAGGTGAATGAAAAAATTATATTCAATATGAGTTTTTTTTTGAATTTTCATTAATTTTTTACTTAAAAATATTAGATAACATGTTCAAAACAATCTATTAATTCACATATGTTTAATATTCTACAACTAAGACCAACAATGAAGGAACATAATGTCGTCCTAAGAAAATAAAAATTATAGAAGATGTAAATGATGATGAATTGGTCCTTAGCTCATCTGGAGTGGTTCTAGAAGTTAATGAAAGGGGGGAAACTTTTACAAAACTATGAGGGATATAGTGGAACGAACGTATAGACGTACTTTCCACTTACAATACAGAAATCAATCCAATGATTCAACGAACCAGGTTATATTTAAACTACAAGAATCATTTCCAGAGCAATGGTCAATGAGACCTGTCAGACTTGCAATAGCAAAAGCATACAACAACAAAAAAGAATCATTCAAAAAGTAATATTCCTAAAAATTCTTTTCTAGAATATGTATATATTACTACAAATCATTCCTAATTTATTAATATCAATATTTTTATATTTAGTTTTCATATATCAATATAAAAATATTTAATTGTCATGTTACTTTTTTCTGGAAGATTATGAAAATCCCAAAGGATCAATGAGATGATATCTGAAATATGCCAGTAAGAATGTCGAAAAAAGTGTACAAGGAGATGGTAAAAGAAATGGACATAATTGCATCACATGAGGAGCCATCTCAATAACAACGTGCTTCAAATGTATGAAATCATTGAATTTTTCTATTAGGTACATATAAATAAATAATTTATCATTAATTATTAATTTTCAAGTATTTTCTTGCAGAAAAGAAGATAAAATGGAACTCAATCAGCACATAAAACAGGACGACAAGAAAGAAAATGGTTGATAGCAAAGTTTGTGAGTAATTGTTATATCCTTATAACATTAACTTAAGATTTCATTTTTGTATATTTTAAGTTTTTTTACAACAACCATTCTTGAATATCTTCAAACATGTGCTAACATACAAAGAAGATCCATCGCAAGAATTGATTGACAATGTGCTAAGTAAGGGTTGTGAGTATATGTTGGCATATCAAAAATTAATTGTGGAATTTGTAAGTATCTATGTTGTTTTAGTTCTCTCATTTTATAATTAATGGAACAAAAATAATATTTTATATTAAATCTATAATTTATTATGGGGTATATTAAAACTGCAGGAAACAAAATATGGAAATGTTCCAATAGAAGAGTTGTTGACATAAGGCATGATATTTGGTTTTGAAAAAATGTGTATCATTCAGGACTCGATTCTTGATATGGTATGTCGCTTTTCAATTTACATTCATGTATATTATTTATTTCAATTTTTATTATTCTCACCAATGTAGATACACTCATTACACTTTCTTTTTATTTTTCTAGATGGAATCATTTGAAGAGGAAAACAATCAAGCCAAGCAACAAAACATTTGACCAAATAACCTAATTCATGGAAGTAGCTCAAGCACGTCTGACGACAATTCCAACGAAGAATGGTGATCAATATATTTGGATATCAATGCAAGTTGTTGTATTTTTTGAAATAATTGTCTGTAAAAATCAGACATTTTTTTTAATGTAATGGACATAATAATGTCACAATTGAAAGACAAGGGGCTACCAATAAGGGTCCCATTTTGTATGACAAAGAGCCTCTTATTCATATATAATAAAATATGTTTTGTTTTATTCTTTTGTTTTGTCCAATGTTCATGTGAATTGTTACATCACTGAATAAATATATGGATGATTAAATATTATAACGAAGAGATGCGAACTATGATGATATAACAATATAATCCAAACATCATATCCAAATGCACTAATCAAAATTTAATTTATATGAATACTATTATAAGATATATGTCAATTTTTTTATAAATAATGGAATTAAAAAATAACAATAATTATGCATTGCCACATGTTGATGCTTCTGAAAAGAGAAAATGAAAATCGGTGCTTTCAATGATAAAAAGCATCGATGTATTTGATTATAACACGCACTAGTGCTATAACATAATACGCACCGGTGCTAACATAAATTGAAAAAGCGTCTATATTAATCAAAAATTATAATAACAATACGTCTTATCGATGCGTTCAATTTATAAGCGCATTGGTGCTTCTCTTTCACAAGTCTGCATTTGAGCCTTCTCGACATCATGCATCAGTCCTGTTTTTTTTAACACACCGGTGAATGTTATCAATGATTTTCCCGATGCTTTATTCCTATTAAGGAATTGGTGTGTTTATGTTTATAAGAGCACTAATGCCTAATATTTCTTGGACATCCCCGGTGCTTTGGTTGACATGTGAGCATCAGGGATTTAATTTTAAGAATGCATCGACGCTTAGTATCATAGATTAGACCGGTGAGTTTTTTTTATTAAAGAACCAAGTTGTAGTTTGTATAAACGCACCAGGGCTCCAATATTTTAGGACTCACCTTGTTCCTATTGTGCAATGTAGGCACCGATGCATTAATGTTTTAATCGCACCGATGTGTATGGTCTATGAAGCACACTACATGGAAAAACATCCACTACAACCTCCGCCCACCCATATTTTTTATTTATAATGAAGTTCCATTATAATCTCCACAAAACCATCCGCTACCAAAAACAAATGTTTTCGCGAAGGCTTTTTTAACAATTTTTGTCAATTTTTTAACACTAAAATCCTCCGCTAGAGGGTCTTTTCCTTTTGGTGACGGAGTAGTAGTGTGTTGTTTGGAGAGAGGGATTGTGTGCAAAGTGGCAGTGAAAACATTGGATCGGGATATGAAGGGAGTATTTGTAGTGCGCAGATCAGCCTGTAAGAAGGAATGCACATTTGTGGTGTGCATTCAGGACATGAAGGTAGAGTGGATAGTGTTGGTGCACTAGAAGAAAAGGAAGATGGGGGCTCCCCTAGTGGTGGGAAAGATGAATCAATAGTAGTAGATGGTCTAGCGCGACTACAAGTAGAAAACTCTCTGGGTCACCTCGTGAGATGTTTCATAAGAAGATGGACTTATCCACCCTTTCACATTTTTAATTAAGAAGAAAACACAACATACATTGAAGAGACAAGTAATGAGACGAGTGAAGAAGAATGTGAAATCAACAATACTTTACCCCAAGAAATAGTGGTGTGGAAAATTCTAGCCCCTAGTAGTCAAAGAAGAGGAACTAGCTCAAGTTCAAAGATGGTGAATCAAGGTAGTACACAGAAGTTGACTATGTTTTATGGAACAAGTAACGATGATGCAGAGCGAAATTGGTCTACCTGTGAAACAATATGTTCTGTAAAGAGAATTACATATGAAGCAACTAAAATTGTGAAACTAGAGACCACGTTTAAGGATATATCCCTGACGTGGTACATGAAATACAAGGCCACTGCACTAGCAGGATAGGAAAGTTCCATGGCTAAGATTAAGAAGGATCTACTTACGGATTTTTAGAATCCTAAGTCAGAATCCCAATGCATTACAGAAATCAAAGATATCAAACAGAAGGAAGGAGAAATCATCTGGGACTATGACCAGTGGTTTAAAATCTTGTTGGATAGACTGAAATTACAAATCCAGGACGTGTAGTAGAGAGAATGGTTCATTACAGGGTTACTACCCCATATCCAAGCCCCTCTAACCCAAAAAAAGGTGATGACTCAAGTAGAGGCAGTCGAACTCACGATGCACTTGGAGGCTACACCTGGAGGCACATAGACATTGGTTGGGTTGGTGTAGGTTCATTTGTAACTGGAAAACCTAAAAATATAGCTACAAGATATGGAAAATACTAAATTCATGTGTGATAACTTATGGTGTACTACATGTCACTCTGAGGGTCATCAACGAGACGAGTGTCCGGTCCTTCCAAATTATGTGGCGACAGGTGAACCAAGTCCATTCCCATCTGGATATTCAAAATGTTGTGAGATATGTAGAAAGTGGGGCCATGTTCCACCCCCCTGTCCCGTCTTGTAGAAATACCATACAACAAATCACACTCCATTCTGTGATTTCTATAAATTTGTTAGCCATGATATCAATAACTATCACTCCCTCTAGTTAATGCAAGATAACATCCTTGATGCATTCTGGGTACATAAGGAGTAGAAAGGTGGTGAATGTGGTGACATAGATAGAGGTAGATACCAAGGAGGTTCCCGAGGTGGACATGGGCGCGGTCACGATCGTGAATATGGCAGAGGAGGAGGCATACCCCCCAAATGTTTTAATTGTGGTGATATTGGTCATGTCTCACGATTTTTCACCAAACTGCGGATGCATGTGCATATTGTTATAGTCTTGAACATGTAATTAAGGATTTTCCTAAATTACTAAAGAAGTGGGAGGACAAGAAGACCAATTGTAACATGGTGCACATCGATCCATGCAAGAAYAAGAATAAGAACGAGGATACTGGTGTTCGAGTAGTAACCAACGGAGGGGYGAAGACAGGGGAAGACTTAGAGCATGGTGAAGGCTCGAGTCAAAAACTGGATGGAAATATCAGGAAAGTACCATAGCCACTCTAAAGTTTGATTTTTCTCAGCGGAAGCAGTTTCTACGTGATGCAAAGAGAGCACTCAAAGAGGAAAGACCACACGAGGAAATTCAACACATAAATCAAAGATCACTTGAAGAGGCTTGGATCTGAGAAGAACTGAAGAGGGTGACACAAAGGTCATTGGAAAAAGCCTAGATCCTAAAATAGGTATAATGGATGGCACATAATTCATTGGATGAAGGTTGTGTGTGTGAGGAATTGTAGCATGCGATGCAAAGATATTTGGAGCAGGCTTGTGTTCATGACGAAATACAATGTGTGACCCAAATATCTATAGAGGAATCACATCGAAATACTACGTTACGATGCGTTGAGCAAAAATCATATGAAGAACAACGTTGGGAGGAGTTGCAATGCACAGTGTGCACATAATCCTTATGCAATTTAAGTCGCATGGAAGATGCCAAATATCAAGTCAATACCTTCTTATATTATTGTTTGTGATTTATTAAATATCCAAAAGTTGTAAGTAATTTGACCCATATGTTAGCTACTTGCATGAAATAACAAGGAGAGGAGACTACCATATCCACTCTACTACCAAAAAGGGATGTATGATAGGTCAGCAAGAAAAAATGCACTAGATGAGAATTTAAGATGACAATAGAGCTTGGCGGGTATGGCATGGATGGATTCATGTTGGATCTAGGATCCAACGTGAACATTTTACCAAAGAAATCTTGGGAGGTGATCGATAATCCTAAGTTGTGTTGGTCGCCCATCCAACTCCAATTGGCCAAACAATACAATATCTTCCCCGTAGGCCAGCTGGAGAAAGTGGAATTAAACCTAGGAGTGAAAATAAAGGCTGACATTGAAGTCATCAAGATCATGGATGAGTTTGATCCATATCCTGCATTATTGTGGATTGATTGGGCCTTTGAAAATAATGCAATTTTAAATTTGAAGAAGAGGTAGATGTCCTTTGAAATTGACACCATATGCATGTTTGTGCCACTAGATCTATATGAGGGTGATCGGCACAATGATATTGTGGATGACAATGCATGGAGCTCGGTCATTGAAAATATTTACAAAATCACAGGGCGTAGGGGGGACTACATCAACCCCACTGCAGATGAGGATTTAAGTTGGAGGAGTGTCAAATATCATGCCAAAATTTTTGAGGATGCCATGGAGAGGTGTCAGAGGAACATCTATGAAGTTTCCATGAGCATATGCACAAGGATAACAAAAGAAGTACAATGGAACAGGTCTGAGTTGTATGATGCCTTGCGGTTTGATGGGACAGGTTCGATGGAGACATTCCTTGTATACATGGAGAAAATCGTTCCCACGAATTAGAGACTCCAGGTCATGGATACAATGGTTTGAGGGACCCCTGTGTGGTGGTGGGTGACCCATCGCCCAAATATTCAGAGTTGGGCATAGGTATTCCAGTTCATAAAGGTTCGATTCCAACCTATCATTGACTTTGAGCTAGACAAATGATATAAGGGCACTAAGGATCCTTAGGAACAAATTTTGTTTCATGAATGGATTTGGATATCTAAGAACATCCCTTGATCCCAATGTGTCCATCGGTTTTTCCACAGAATGGACATGATCCCTAGAAGTTCATACATTCATGAGGAACTTAGGAGGTAAACAATTGAGTAGACCCATATGAGTTCCTAGTTTCTTTCAACCTTCCATTTCTTCGTAGAAGATCCATCTGACAGAGAGGCACTCTGTCAGATTAAGGACTTCATTTTCCATCAGTAGCCAATGGACACCGCCCCCAAGGTGGTCTTCTCATACCAACAGTCGGTGGAAAAACTGAAATAAGCAATACATTATTGGAAGATTGATGTGGACAATAATGATGATGAGGACCCACGTTTCATCTAGATCATAGAGTCAGAAAGAGAACGCACACTAAAGGGAAAGGCAGAAAAGACGAATGCACCAGAATATAATGGCCCAATAAAAACCAATAAACACAATATCGGCACTGAAGAAGAACCCAAGATGGAAATTATTGGAGATTACTGGGATAAGAAGACGGTCACTCACGTTGTTGACCTCCTTAAAAAGTATGAGGGTTTGTTTCCTCAAATATTTTCTGATATGAATGGAATTGCAGGATCATTGAGACCTATGAAGATTCAAATCAAACACAATTCTAAACCAGTCAAGAGAAGAACCTATTGCTTAAATCATAAGTACAAATAAAAGGTGCGCAAAGAACTAGACCAAATGTTGGATGTCAAGATCATTGTCCATGTGGAGGAATCTGATTGGATTATCCCTATGGTAGTGCAACCTAAGAAGATTGAGGAAATTCGCATATGTGTTGATATAAGAAGTCTAAACATAGCCTATGTCCATGACCCTTTCTCGACACCCTTCATAGACAAGGTTTTGGAAAATGTTGGTGGCCAGGAAGCCTACTCATTCACAGATGGCTTTTAAGGATATCATCAAGTTTAGATTGCAGAGGAATATCAAGCTAAAACCACCTTTGCAATTGAATGGCAGACATTTACATACACAATCATGCCCTTTGGCTTAAAAAATTCCCTTGCAGTGCTTTCCCAGATAGTGGTCGTAGCATTGAAGGAATTTATCCACAAATTCCTTGAAGTATACTTGGATGATTGGATTATGTTTAGTCTATTAAAGAACACATACAAGCTCTTCGACCAATGCAAGATCATTGCCATCTACAGATCTCTTGGAAATTGAAGAAATGTATCTTTTTTACACCCTTTGGTATATTGTTGGGCCACGTCCTGTGCAAAGACGACTTGTTAGTGGACCCAGCTAAGATTGTATCCATCCTTGATATGGTGGCCCCCACTTTAGTTCAAGAAATGCACACAACAATGGAACATACATGATGCTATCAACGTTTCATCTAGAATTATGCTCAGATTGTGGCTCCATTGGAAAAGTTGCTACACAAGGACATTAAATATGAATGGACAATGGAATTCTAGCAATCCTTCGATATCCTAAAAAAAAAACTAGTTACTGCACCCATTTTTATTTTCCCCGATTGGTTGAAGCTCTTCCATGTCCACATTGATGATTCATCCATTTCATTGGGTGTCATTATGGCACAACCAGGGGAGGTAAATATCGATCATCCAATCTATTTTTTCATTCAAAATTTATTCGATGCCGAAAATAATTATACTACAATCGAGCATGAGGACCTTGCTATGGTATATTCCTTGCAATAATTATGCCACTACTTTCTAGGGTCTGCTTTCAAATTATTCACTTGTCATTTCACCCTCAAGCATTTGGTCAACAAACCAATGTTGGGGGGGCGAATTTGTCGGTGGTTTCTACTATTTCAATAATTTGAGTTCAAGGTTGTTGTTAAGATGGGAAAACACAATATCGGACTAGATCATTTGTCACATATTCAGACTAGGGAATCTTCTACAAACCTCGATGATGAACTCCTAGATGTGCAACCCTTTCTAGATGAAGTTGTACCTCGTGAATTGGCCGAAATAGAAAAATTTCTCATCACTATCCAGGCTCCTACTAAATATGCTCATGCGCAACATCGACAACTGGTGACCCACAATGTTTATTATTAGTTCATTGTTGGACAATTGTATAAGTTGGGAATAGATGGAATCCTACATCATTGTGATTTGGAATGTGAGTGTGACTCCCTCCTATATGAAGCACATGAAGGTATTTCTAGAGGCCACAATTTTGGTAATGCTACATCGTGCAAAGTCTTGTGTGCAGCGATTTGGTATCTATTGGATTGTTTTCTATGAGTTGTACCTTTCACATGATTGACCCAGGTTCAAGTTTGCTAGGGATCCAACAAAGCCTCTAAAACTATCGGTCCTCTTGGTAAACCAGAAGGCAATGTAGTACACAGAGTGCACTGCACAATCTCACTCGAGATAGTCTTAATGGGTGACTGCAATACTCAAGTTCTTGCATTCTAGGACTGAATGGGGATCTGTAACTTGTGCGTTACGACTTCTATTTAATTATTAAAGAAATATACTGGCATTATCATTCATGCATGTAATGTAATTGGATTCATTCACTCATTCATACATCATTCTAACATCTACCTATAAGAGACACGAGCATTCGCTCACATAACACAGGTTTTACCGCGGTTCACCCCCCCTAGGCATGTCCACAAAGATCTAGCTCTCAAGCTCTTCTATTATGTTAGTTATAAAACTACAACGCTATGTGTTTTACAACTGGTCCTCAGTCGAGTCGAGATCTATTATGATGTGGACTATATCACACCAGGCTCCTCGGCCTATGATCTAACCCTCAAGATCTACCCTTCTGACCCCCCCTACAGATCAATAGCTTACAAAAAGGTCGTATGAAATAAGTATTACAAACTAGTTACTACTTCTCATGCGAGTAACGCTCTATCAAAACAGGACTCCCTCTTTCCACATTGAACAATACCTTACCTAGACCTCCTAGGTATTTATTTATATCTGTTTCTGGCTCATCAAACATTACAATGTATTCCAAAAACCCTAACCCTAGTGTTGTTAGGTCTTCCATGCATGTGCACGTGCTACTCTTCCTTCCAGTTGTCGCTTTCCTTGTGCATGCCTTTCTTCCAAAAATAGCCTTTCTTTCTAATTCGAACTGCTTCCAACAGGCCCCCAACACTGACACGTGGTCATCTCGAGCCACCTAACCCCTGTGTGCTTCATTGATCTCTCTTGTGATCACTTGGAAATTCTCCCTGAGCTCTGTTGCTTGTGTTTGGGCTTGCGTGGTCTTCTCCTTGAGTGCGTCCAATATCAACATTGCAATATCGTCACTCACCATCCTTGTGCATTCTTCCTACATTTGTGACATATATTTTTTGGCTTCCTCTACCTATGCAATGACCTCTATTTCTCACTCCTGGAGCAGTTCCATTTAATCCTGGAGCACCTTTTTCTATGTCTACGTAGCTATGAGTTATGCATGTAGTTTCTTCATGTCCTACGCTCCTTCGAATCGCTCTGTGATCAACATTGTCTTCTGCCTCTTCTTGAGGTCCTGGATAGTTGTACTTATCCTTTATCCTTCCTGGTCCCACTGTTGGACCTGCTAATCCTCTTCCAGCTTCGTCCAGAGTTGTGATGCTTTCTCGAACAAGTCGGTCGTTGTGTGGACTTATTTCTCTATCTCTTTTATCTGCGCATTTGCCTCTTGTTTCCATTACTCGTTCACCTCTGATGGAGTGGTAGGTGTGAGCTACTCCCGAAAATGCTCGATCTCCTGTTGGTATTGATCGATTGTCTGCACAATCTGATCAATCTTCTTTGTCACCGTGAGTTCGGTCGTCTACGCGTTCTTTGGTATTTTCTCGTAGGCTATGACCACTTTCTTCTCTAGACCATTTGTGTGGTCCTTCTCTTCTTTGGTCTCGAGCTTAACCTACTCAAGTATTAATTCCAGCTCATCTCGATTACCCTTTGTCTGCTACAATTTTTTTTTACTGTGAGTGCGCAAGACTGTACCTCCTGTGTAACACTGAATTGCAGTTTATACAATGCCTTGGTCGGTATCCGCATCAATACCAACTTTAGTTGAGCCAAGTCCTTTAGGGGTGTCTTCCCCATGATTTCATCCATGCGTAGCATGTTGGGTGTGACATGAAATGTTGAGCTTGGTTGTTTTGTTTTCTGGATCCTGTTCTGCTCGCTTGATCTAGATTCACCTCCTATATGTGATGTTGACGAGCATGTTTCTACATTGTTGTCAGTTTTCTGTGCTTCTTTGATTTTCCTAAGGAGTTGTCATATGTGTGCTAGATCTTCTTCAATTATGTCCCTTTAATGCACAACATTATTGAAATCCTCAATTGTACAATCCTGGATCATTTGAGCCACCATGTTAGCATCATCCTCAGTGATCGTGTATTATGGGGGCGTTTTGTGTGCCTTTGCCTTCTTGTGCACACCCCCCGTCTGGATGATTGACCTCTTAGTTTGGCCTATCTCTTTTGGAATAGCACTTGATGTAGTTCCATGTGTTGCCTATGCATGTTTCTATTGTACCTATGGCACCTGTGTGTTGTTCTTATTCCCCATCTAGATGCATTTCTTGGATGTCCCCCCTTTATTCTGTTGTTCCTTGTTATGACATGTCCTTGGTTTCTTGGGCACTGTTACCTCCTCAACATATGTGTGTTCATGTCTTACCTCCTCATCATGTGTGTATTCTTGTCTTACCTCCTCCTCCTCTATATCTGTGGGTATTTCTCAAATGAGGACTGGAATCCTCTAGTCATCTTCCCAATCCTTAATGGCCATTTATATGACTGCCTCCGTGATGGAGTAATGCAGTTGTAGTCATTGATTGTCGGGGTCTTTCCATGCCTGGATCCACATCGCATGTCTAGTGGCTTTAAATTTGGCTATGCCTTGATACTGTGTGATCTCTTATGGTGTTACTCTCCAAGTGTTGGCGATGGTGTCATGTATGTCACGAAGATAACCTTCAAATACACTTGCATTCACTTTTTTGTTTTTGGATTCTGAAGCAGCTCCAAGAGATAATTATCGCACTTCGTGGCAGGGTTTGGGTCTAGTGTATAAAAACTAATACTCCATCTCCTTCCATATGATCACGACTATCAGGATGAGTATCCATGAATAATGAAATTATGTCCCCAAATCTCATGCATCCTTGTAGTTGTCTAGGAACAGATTCAACAAATAAGGGGTCCAGTTGAGTGTGGTGCCCTCGACACACTGTGTTGCAGTTGCGACAACCTCGATTGGGAAATCCTCCTTGCGGAATGTCCTGAGAAACTTGCATGCCATAATTTTTGTGGCCATTCTTGTTGCGGTGTCACTAATACGCCTAATGATGATTCTGTGTGACCCCCTTTCAGTGTCGTATTTCTTATTCATCTCCTCGACTAGTGCTTTATCCTTTGTTTTGTCCTCAAGGAAATGTGTGGGATCCTCACCCTATGATGGCATCCCTGTGGTGTGTGTGATGATTTCTATATATGTTAAGATGATATGTTCCAGCCACATATATCCTCCATGTGTGACCTCCATCAAAGACTTGATGCAGTTGTTTGCATACTAGCCTCTCCCAAAGTGTGATAAGTATAACAGACCTAGAATCTCGGTTTTGGACAGTCCTGTTGTCCACTAGACTGGTTGATTGATTGGTTCCCTAAAGGGTCCTATACCCACAATCTGTAGGTAGACTTGCTTGGCGAACTCTTGGAACTTGTTTGTCTATTACATCATGGTATGAGTACCTCAATTTCTCTACGTGGCCTAACAAATTTGTTGGTACACGTACCCCTTCTGTAATGCATGGAACAACAATTATTGTGGTGGGTTGTCTGCATGGCGACCTAGGTACCATTTGCTTGTCCTTCCACAGTGGTGGTTGTCTCGATGGTTCAGCCTCCATTGTTCACTCTTCTACATACTCCTCTGTTCGACCAATGACATCTTCCACTGCTCCCTCCTATGGTTGTTCTGAAGTGGTTGTCTGTGATTCTTTTGGCATGACCATTTCTTCCTAGTTTGAAGTCATCCCATTAACTCTCGGGGCTTCTTCATGGTTTTCTAGGTGCCCTAGGTTGTCTATTTCTTCAATCGGTTGGCCTTGTCCTTATTCTGGCGTATCAATTTCCATACCCATTGGTGCTATCTGCAGGGTTTCCTCTACAATGGGTGAAGGGATTCCTGGTGTTGTATCTGGTGACTATATTTCATCCACATTGACTACTTCTAGGGGATGAGATGGTTGTTGTTCACTTCCCTGTGGTTGTGATTGTGCTCTAGTACTACTTCAGGTTCGTCTGGCAGTTTGGCTTGGTTCTCCCTATTTGGGTGGTGCCATGGTGGTAAAGTTGTCATTCGTCGAGCTCAATGGCCTCTGCAACCTCTGCAACCTTCAATCTCTACTTTTTATTCTCTATCACTCTATGCCTTTCCCGATTTTGTAATAACCTTTGATCTCCCACGTTCTTGTTTTGGATCGACGTCATGTGAAGATTGTTGGAGACATTATCGTGATTATGCTTTAATTGAACCAAAGGTTCCTTCATAATTTCCATTGATATCCCTTGCCGTCGCCAGATGGCACGATTAATGCGACGTCTTGTCAGTCATTCTGGCATTCAATTCTGATAGCCTCCATCAATTGGTGCTTCTTTTGTGGTATCTGCCTTTCCCACATGTTTCTACTTTGTAGTGACCATTGGCCTTGTCTCCATTGGGCTAGCATTTCCAATCATGCATGCTCTTTCTATTTTCGGTGCACTATGCCTTTGTTGTTACTTTTTGATGTTCTGAACTATATCTTTTTTTTTTTTATTGTGCGGTGACTTTCAAGTTGTGGGTGGTCGACTGTCCTTGTACATCTTCAGATGGCTCTCATTGATCATCCCTTTGAGTTATGTGCCTCCGAATTCCTTCCACTATACATTTCCCCCATCTGTGACAGTTTTTACTTCGTATGGTCCTAACCAGTGCATTCTGAGTTTTCACAAATGCTGAAGGGATTTATTGTCATACATCAACACTAAGTCTCCTTCCTTGAAAGTTTTCCTCTTGATATGTCTATCATGCCAAGATTTGTACCTTTMTTTCTAAACTTCTTGGTGGAACCCTGCTAGGATCCTATATTCATCCATGATCACCAGTTGATTCAGCCTATCCTGTATTGTGCCTCGTTCTATCATGTTCGTAATCGCTTCTAAGCACAGACTGGGTACCAAAAATTCTAATGGAACCACTTCTTCTTGTCCATATACCAATCTGAATGGCATGTTTCATGTCAACTTCTTGCAAGTGTTCCTTTATGCCCATAATACTACTTCTATTTTTAGGTCCCAGTCATCCCTATTAACATTACAAATCTTCGTCGGTGCATTTTCAAGGATTTTGATAAAGGATTATACCGTTCCATTTGCTTGTGGATGATATGGTGTACTCTATTGATGATGGAATTCAAATTCCTCATACATATCCTTAATAGTACTGTTAATAAAGTGAGTGCCTTGGTCACTCATCAAAATCCTTGGGCAACCAAATATAGTGATCACTTGCTCAAACATGAAGTGTGATGTTGTCTCTGCGCTACAAAATTTGACTGGTGATGTGTCTGCCCATCTTGTTAGGTATTTCATTGCAGTGATGATGTACCTCGCTCATGTCCTCTTTGCTAGTGGATTAATTGGTCCCACAAAGTCTATTTCCTATTTTTTGAATACCTGCAAAGTTACCTGTGGTCGCAGGGGCATCTCGTCTCTTCTATTCAGTTTACCAACCCTTTGACATACATTGCATTTCTAGCAGTACTCTTTTGAGTCTTTGTGAATGGTCGAACACCATAGTCCTACACGCAATACCTTCTGCATGGTAGCTTTGCCTGCGTAGTGTGCTCTTGCTATTCCCTCATGGGCTTCTTCTAAGATCCTTGGTCTTTCATGTTCTAGCACACATCTTCTCAAGATACTATCTGTGCCCATTTTTTATAAGTGTCATGCAATCAGATGATAGTCTGCAGGCTAGACTACTAGGTTTTTCTTCTGCATAGTGTTATATTCCTATGGTGCAGTCCCTGTACTCAAGTACTGGATAATTTCTGCAAAGTACTCATCGATGATATGGACTGAAAATAATTGTGTGTTTGGAAACTTGTCCTCTAGATTTGTAGGTTCTTCTCCATTCGTGATCTTAGACAAGTGATTTAGTCCTGCGTTCAGCTTCCCTGGTTTAACTATTACTTCAAAATCAAATTATTGAAACAGTAGTAGCCATCTGCAAATTCTCCCCCCCAATACTAGCTCATTGACTAGGTATTTTAGCGTTGAATGGTCTATGAACATCTTGAAATGTTTCCCTAATAAGTAGTGTCTGAACTTCTGAAGCATGTAGACCATAGCTAGGCCTTCCCTCTCTATAGTGTTGTAGTTATTCTCTGATTATGACACTTTTCTGCTAACAAATGTTATAAAATGATCCAATTCTCCTTCTCTTGGCTACACCAGAATATCTCCAAGTGCTATGGCCAATGCATCTACATGTACGTGGAATGTCTTCTCCTAGTATGGGAATACTAGTATTGGCGCGGTGACCATTTTTTCTTTCAGCGTATCCAACCGTGTTGACAATCCTCATTCCACTGGAACTTTATATCTTTCCTTAACGGTTTCTCCATTGTTGCGGTGATATGCGCATAACATTTTATAAATTTGTTTTAGTATCCTCTGTGTCCCAATGTTTCTCTTAGTTGACGAACTATTTTTGGTGGTGGCAGAATAACGATTACCACAATTTTAGCAGGATCTACTAGTAAACCTTGCTTGCATACCATATGGCCCAATAGTATCCCAAACAATGTTCTGAAGATGCACTTATTGATGTTTAATGATATCTGGCACTACCTACATATTTCTAACATCAGCCACAAGACCTCTACATGGTCTTTCAACAAACTATAGATTGTCCAATCATCCAAGTATACCTCTAGAACTAGTGGATAAATTCTTTAAACGCAACTATGACTACTCTGGAAAATATTGTTGGTGTGTTCTTTAGTCCAAATGGCATGATTGTGTATTGGTAGAATCCTCATTCTATATCAAAAGTGGTCTTATATCTGTCTTTTGGTGCTATCTTGATCTGATGGTATACTGAAAATCCATCGTTGAATGAATAAATGTCATGTCCTCCTATGTTCTCCAACACCTCATCTGTGAAGGGTGTAGGGAATGGGTCATGTAGGCACGCATCATTCAACTTTCTCAAGTCAACGCATATTCTTTTCCTGCCTTGTTTTTTCTCCTAAACGACCATCAAGCTTATCCATTATGATTCTTCCATCGGTTCTATGATTCCGACTTCGAGCATCCCATCGATCTTAGCTTTGAATTTTTGCTTATATATCAGATTTAGTCTGTATGGTCGTTGTTTGATCGGTCTTGCCTCAGCTCTTAGTGGTATCTTCATTTCACCTAGATCTCCTTCTATGCTCTTCATTTTTGTGAACATTGTGGGGAACAGGTCGATGTACTTGCGCAGTAACTTTGTTATGCTTTCCACTATTTTCTCATCCCAGAAGTCTCTAATGCTGGCCATTTTTGGATTCTCAAATTTCCCAATGTTGAATTTATTCACCTTGATCGGTGCAACAATTACTTCTAATTCTAGAGGTGGACCTTCCACTTCTCTTTATCCTTCAGCTTCCTCAATATGAATATTGCGCGGGTCATCTTCCTATGGTACTACTTCCTGCACATGGTAGCATGACAACAGTTCTTCAACTGTTTTTATTTTCTATTGTTGTTCCTTTGTTATGAGTTTGACTTCTGGTTCCTAAATGAATATCACCCCTCTTATTTGTTTAAGTGTTGCATCGATGTTGGGGTTATCATGTTCAAATGAGAAAGTGACTGTAAAGTTTTTTTGTAGTATTGTTCAGTTCATAGTTCCTTTGCGCAATTCCTGGTCCGTATACGAATTTGCTAGGATGCCCTCTAATGTGTGTACGAAATGATGAGTCCATTCTTCTCGGGGTGTCATTTTCCACAACGCTCTGCACTTCTCCAAGTGTTATGTTGGTTCCCCCTGTCCATCACACTTCTGTTGTTGGTTGCTTCTCTATTCTGCATCAAACCTTATGCACAGTAACCACTTACATTGGTATCAGTCCTTGATTATTTTCTTGTGTGCATCCCACCATCTTGCGGGTGTGGCCTTGAGTGATGTATCTAGTGCTAATAGTCTCTGATTTTCTAAAACTTCATCTTCGTAACATGTCAAGAATTATTCTAGATCGTTTACCCCATGGAAAATGGGTGGTTCCCTTATCTCCGTACCTACCCATCTTACTATACGGTCTATTCTTCCACATCTTCTTGTGGAAACTTCTTGTAGCCTATGTTTCCAGTTCTCTAAACCTGTATCTGAGTCTGGTGCACATGAAGTAATGCTCCACCAACTGAGCATCCCATCTACAGTTGGGTTTACGTAATCCTCATCTCGTGCAGTTGTTCTGTACAATTGGATAATTTCCTCCAAGTCCAAGTAAGTGGGCTCTATGAACCTTTCCCCTTCTAATGGGTCTAACGGCGCAATGACCCTGTATTCTCCTAACTCGAAGGTCATTTTTTGTGCCTTTAAGTTGATTATAGCCTGGTTATCAAATGCCCAATCCAATCCCAACAATGTTGTATATGGTGTTGTGTCATTCAATATCTCTATTACTTCGAAGTTGACTTTAGTGCACACTCCATCTAGGTCTATTGTTATTCCTTTCAACCTCTCTATTGGTAGAACTCTGTGTTGACTTTCCAATTTCAACTGAATGGGTGAATATCCTAATGTGGGCTCCCCCATACATTGTCATGTCTTCTTGGGTAATACATTGACTTCATATCCTAGATCAAGTATGATATATCCCATGTTGAAATCTCCAATGTTGGCGTTTAGCCTGAACTCCCTACTTGTTCTTCTCCTTGTATGTAGATGATTGACTATTTTTTTTCTAGATTTCCTTATGTCTCTATGCTACATATTTCTAATATATTTTGTAATATTTTGACAGAGGATGGATCATTTTGTAATTTTATGCATGATTTTAAAAATCCTTTGATTGTATGTGTCTCAAGGGTTGCATTTTTTTGATATGATCCAACGATGGAGGCATCTTGTACTCTATTACTTCCTTACTATGTTTCACAGTTGAATTCAACATAATGTCAGGCTTCATAAATTCTTGTCTGGCTTGCTTAAATATCTCTTTCTCGTTCTGCACATCGAACTGCTTCATTGGTTCGACATTCTTCTTCACCCATTGGTGTTGTACTGACTCTTGTCATACTGCGTCGTTTCCTGTTTTAGCTCCTCCACGCGTAACTATATTGATGTTTCTTCCTTCATCCCTCTCTTTTGTTGAAATCCATTGAACATTCTTCTTGTTCTGATTCCTCTTTTCCTAGATCTTCCCTAATAACGTAGGACATTCTTTCATGTCATGATATGATGCACGGCAATACATACACGTTGTTGGTGTAAGTGGGCATTCTCTTGCATAGTGTCACAGTTGTTGACAGTTGTGACATACCACTAGTCCTCGACCTCTTCCATATGCTCCTCTTACTCTTCCTTTGCCTCTATAGCTAGCTCAATCCCCTCGCGACGTATTATACTGAGGTGTCAGGTTATACTGTGTTGTATTGTAATGGAGTTGTGTTGTTTTATATGGTTGTTGCACAGTGTTGTATGGGGCTGGTACCTGGTTAAACTGAGGTGCAACTTTCTCGGTCATCATTTATCCCTACACCCTATATGCATCTGATGTCCTCTCTCTCATCAATTCCATGATTCTACAGTATTTTTCATCATGGCCTATTGACTTGCAAAAGTTGTAATATGAACTCTTTGGGACTRTCTGGTACTTCTCCATCATTGGGAAGTGATATGGATCGTGGCCCTATTTCTTACATGTTTCGCACCATAGTCCTCCTTTTGGTAATGGATTTTGGCATCCCTGCTGCTATGTACTGTGTGAATGTTGGACATTCATTCTTATGGTGTCTTTTTGTCTTGCATGTGGTACACCAAACGACTTCTCATTTGTCCTTACTTTTGTTCTAGTTTAGCTGGAACGTTAAGTTCTTCAAATCCTCCTTCATATATTCGATGGCAGGATTAGTCTTCTAATATTGGTTTTCTTCTAGTTGCAGGGCTTCCTACAGATCCTCTGCCTATGTCTGAAATGTTTTTTGTCACAGTGGATATTTTAAGTGTGGTAATAGTGAATTGACAAACAGGTGCATGTGTTGCATATCTGTCATAAGATATTTCAACTTTCCTTTCAGTCGCTTGAATCTCTAGTCAATCTCCCATACAGATTCTCCTATTTTTTCTCTAATTTCTATCATCTCGTTCATGTACTGGTCCTCTGAACTTGTCTTATGAAACTCATTTATTAGCAACTTCTTCATATCCACAATCGTTCTGGTTGTCCCTGGTGGATTGTTTGTGGCTAAACTCATATATCAATCCAGTGTGTGATCCCTTAGTGTAATTTCTAGCTGTGCAGGTTTAGTTTCCTCGTCTGTGATCTATTTTTATTCCCATATCTTTTCACAGATAAACATGTGCTCCTTCAGGTCCTCTGACACTTCTCCTTTGAATTCTGGTAACATGATTGTGGGATTGTGTCCTACCATCTTGAATGTTGAAATACTACCTTTGTGCAGTGTAG
Source organism: Picea sitchensis (assembly GCA_010110895.2). Lineage (NCBI taxonomy): Eukaryota > Viridiplantae > Streptophyta > Pinopsida > Pinales > Pinaceae > Picea > Picea sitchensis. The sequence goes on from SNQJ01S0002217.1 coordinate 200,669, forward strand.
ATACTTGACTAATGCCTCCTGAACTGGGTGCCCCAATTATTCTTCCTTGTGTAGATGTACTTCATGTTGTCTTCCTTCTTCCAAAATTCGGTTGTCTAAACGGTGGTGTTCTTTTTGGTGTGTTAGTCGCACATGGGTTTATGGGTTCCACACTGACATTAATATGGACAGGATTGCTACCTTATATTCATGCTCTTGGACCTCTCGTCTTCCTCTCATATGTCGCGCGTAGGATTTCCTCAATCTTCTCCACAACCCAGAGATCCTCTACCTCCTCTTCATCACTGGTCACGCCTTCCCTCGTGACTACAACTCTCTTCTTGGTGTTCACCTTGTATTGGTAAGGTACTCAAATGTGTGTCTTTCTATTTTTCTCCATGATCCACTTGATCTAGTCATCATCCATCATGATTGGGTCCAAGGCTTCCTCCTTCTTTCCTTTATTCCTTTCTCTTTCCATTTCTCCTTTTTTTGTCTGTGCTTCCCCCCTTCCCCCATACATGCAAGGAAGTTTAGTTGTCTGATTCCGTTGTCATTACACCTTTTCTATAGAGCAGTATCTTAATAGAAGTATAGAACGATCTAATATACCTTCTTCAAGGCTTGCGTAGAAACGTTTGCTCTGCTACGTTGTATGAATTCACGGTATCTACTGCAAATTCTGTTATAAATCCTGCTACAATATTGTCGAGCCAAAAATCTACTGCTCGGGTGAATTTGTTATTCACTTGTTGTAACTGTGCGATCTGAACTGAGGTCCACTCTAACTTTCGGATCCAATTTTTTGTGTGGTTATCCTTCAACCTCAATATCCACTCCTGCAATAAGTGTGGAGAATCACAGAAAAAGACTTCATGCAGATTAGTAAACACATACTTCTCAAGATATTTGTGTGGTGTTACTCTAGGGTTTATGTTATCTTTCTACGCAAACTCTAGTTCCTTTGTTTTCAGCCAACTTTCGATCTCTTCTTTTGTGGGATTCCACGGTCTCAACATCCCCTTCTAGAGGCACATTCTTCTCACCTTCTTGCCATCTTATTCGGTATTATTTTGACCCACCTTCTGTAGATCTTATCCTCTTTTAACAGATCTTCAAAAGATCCCATCTACTCAATCCTATGTTTTTCCAACCGGAAATGGAACTGTTATCCCCGATATCTAGGGATAACTAGGAGATCATGTCTCGAGGCCCACAGGTCCAATACATCAAGTACTGAGAGCAGGATTGACCTGAACATGGCACTGGAGGGTCCATCTTTCTTTTCTTCGCCAGACTTGTCCTGTCAGCAACAACAGCATCCATCACCATCGACTTGGACTTGCATCAAAGAGGAATTTTTCTCCATGAGGTAATTGGTCCAAGGTATCATGGTATGTGTCATGTTTGATCGTTATGACATTCTTATATATGCATTAGGTTCCTTTCATTTCTGATGACTACTTGGATCTTACACTAATCCACTTGACCATTGTTGGGGTGATTGATGGGGTGACTTAACAAGATTGTATTCATGGGTTTTGGTT